>CM043881.1:30846189-31182967 GCA_024034495.1 Camelina laxa
AAGAGTTTCATGTAGTTTGCCTCTAGGCATGTATTCAAGTATTTTGTTTATCATAGGACTGTTATATTTGCATTAGGGATCTATGATGAGTATTTCCTTGTTAGCTTGCTCATTCACTAGACTAGGATCAATGCCCAAGTTAATAGTACTTTGATGCTAGTTGAGTGGTTAGAAGCATAAGATTGAACCAAGCATTGAATTCCTGCATTGTATTTGGTCTAAATTGAAGCATGTTGTGATTTGATGCCATTTCCTATCTAGAACCTAATATTGACTTTCAATTATCAATGTGTGCATTGCTTTTAAACTCATGGATACCATATACATATTTGGATCATATTTCTCCTTTTACCACTCTTGTTGATCCAAGTAGCTGATTCCTCATTAAGAATCAGTTTCCTACCCTTAACCAACCTTCTTTCAAGCCATGTTTATTCTTGAGTGTGTGAGGCCTATTTTAGATTGAGCTTGGTAGAAAGTGTTAGGTTTGAACTGACAAGAGTAAAGCCTTGTGTAGTTCTAGTTTGCATTTTTCAAACTAGATAGGACTAGGTGGTTCATTTGTTGGGTTTGGGACTTGGAAGTTAAAGAAAGAAAAAAAAAAAAAAAAAGGAAAAGAGAAAAGAAAGAAAAAGGGTAGAGTCTTTAAGAGGAGATTGTGTTTAAGCAAGGTCTAGTGAAAGGATGGGAAGCAAAAATTGTTGAAGATGGTTCTAGTTAAAGAAAAGAAGAGAAAGAAAAGAAAAGTCTAGCAAAAAGCTTGTATGTCTTAAGAATAAGAAGAAAAGAGAACCATAGCAAATAAGTAAGAATCTCTCATCCCACTAGAAAGATCAAATAAGAAACCTCTCCTAAGACTTGAAAATCAAAAGAGAAAAGGGTGAAAGAGAAAAGAAGAAGTTAAAGGGTAGCACTAGGATCATTTGGGTTTAGATTGCTAGGATAAACACTTTGGGTAGACAAGGTTTAATTCTTGTATGTGTCTACGTGTTCTTACCTTTAGCATTCTTCTAAAGCTCAATCCATTTTTTATGAGAGAACCTTGATATTGATAAGCCCCACTCTAAAAAGGGACCATCATTGTCTCAAAGCCTTTACCTCCAAGCCAAATGAGTTTAAGCATTGCATAGAATTGATTCATGTTCTTGATTAATGAATGTTAAAGGAAATGGTTGATTTGAATGCATGTGGATATCTAAGGCTCAAATCAGTAAAGGTTGTGATATGCTTGTCTAAAGTCTTTAAGTACAGCTCATTCAACTTGCATCATAGTACTAGTAACTTGGACATTGATTCTAGATGGTCTGTTTGCAAGCTTTAGGAGCTGAGATCCCACTTTCAAACCTCACCTACATTCTTATGTCTTGCTTATTTGCTTGAGGGCAAGCAAAGACTAAGTTTGGGGGTGTTGATGTTCATATATTTTACCTTGTTTTCCCTTAGTATATTCACATCTTTTGCATCTTTTGCTATCCATTTTCACCATTATTGCATAGCTTTAGGACTAATCATGCATTAGAGTTTAGTTGCATTGCATTTGCATCTTTTCATGCATGAACAGGTGATTTTGAAGCTTAAGGAATATGGAAGCAATGCTGAGGAAGGAGTGAAGCAATCATAAAGGGAAAGCAAGAGAGTTAAGGCTGAAATAACAAGGTCCGGAGTCCAACTCGACCCCACACTCGACCAGACACTCGACCGTGTGCTGAGGAGGACTCGACCGAGTGGACAATGCACGAGAGAAGCCAGCTCGACCTGCCACTCGACCGAGCACAGGTCGAGTTGACCGAGCCGTTGACTATTTTGTCTTTTAGCATTTTTAGGGCTTCCACTCCCCTCCTATATAAAGCCTTGTACCTGCAGCCACAAAAGAGTCAGCTTTTTAGATATTCTCAAAAACCTAGTATTTACCTTTTTGGGATTTATTCCTTTTGCTTTTTATTTTCCTAGATCTTGTACTTGAAAAAGACTAAATTCCTCAATATTGTTAGTTTAATAACTTTCTTAATATTGAGAATTTAAGTTTCATTTCTTTTCAATATTGTAGATCTTTGTTTTATCTATCTAATGATGCAAGTTTCAATCTTTCTGGGTTTATGATTTTGATGTTTATCATGTGTTCTTGTGAGTAGTAGTTTAGATCTTGAGGATGGGTTAGGCTGGGCTGTGAATGAGGTTTGTTTGGCTTGATCAAGCTTGATTGTTGTAGATCTCTTCTAGGGTAGATGTTCTTAATGCTGATCCTATATCTGAGAGGGTAGGATCTGATTTCAAGCATCTTAGCATCACACCAATGTTTAAGAGGCATAGATAAGGCTAGATCTAGAGCTTACCATCTTGCTTGCTAAGAGATTAGAGGTTTGTTTGGTATGAGACATATTTCTTACTGCCTGCTTGTGTAGATTCTTTCCTATGTGAGAGCAAGTCTAGAAATGCATAGGTTTGATTGTTTCTTGACCATGAGAGTGGGAGAAACTTGTCTTGGATTCATATGTCTAGAGATTAGCTCATGTTGTTTGAGATTTGTTGATCAAGTTAGATAGCCTCAATCATTAGTCCAGCCCATGAATCCCTCCTCAAGTCCTTCTTTGTTTATTGATTTTACAGTCTTAATCCTGTTGCTTGATTGTAGTTTGATCTGTCTTTGCATTACTCTGTTTTTATTGCATTGCTCTGTTTCTGCGTTTAGTCTAGCTCGACCACTCACTCGACCTACACTCGGTCGAGTGCTGGCTCGAGTTCATCCCCAGAACTCTGCTATTTATGATTTGTGATTGTCTTGTTTCATTCCTGTTCCATTTCTGCTGCATCCATTTAGTGTCCTGTTCATTATTGTCTTGCATTTGTTCTTTAGCTTAGTTTCTGTATTTCTTGGTTGCATCATTACTGTCTTAATCATCCTGTTTCAATTGCATTTAGTTCTTAGTTCATTTAGTTTACCTTCTGCACTTTACATTTTCATCATAGGATTGTTTAGTGGCAACATCCTTTTCATCTGGCTTAAATTAGATCTTTATGAATATCTTAACTGTTTACAACCACTTAAATTGGATTGATACCCCTTATACTGCAACTGCATAAGGGGAATTGAAACACCTTACCAATCATTGCATACATTCATCATCATCCATTCCATCTTAACCTGTCCACCATAAATATCTAGTTTCATCGACCTGCCACTCGACCGAGCACAGGTCGAGTTGACCGAGCCGTTGACTATTTTGTCTTTTAGTATTTTTAGGGCTTCCACTCCCCTCCTATATAAAGCCTTGTACCTGCAGCCACAAAAGTGTGCAGCTTTTTAGATATTCTCTAAACCTAGTATTTTACCCTTTTGGGAATTATTCTTTTTGCATTTTTATATTTCTTAGATCTTGTACTTGAAAAAGACTAAATTCTTCAATATTGTTGGTTTCATAACTTTCTTAATATTGAGAATTCGAGTTTCATTTCTTTTTCAATATTGAAGATCTCTGTTTTATCTTTCTAGTGATGCAAGTTTCATTATTTTATGAGTTTTTGTCTTTGTTCACCATGTGTTCTTGTGAGTAGCTTGCTTAGGATCTTGAGGATGGGTTAGGCTGGGTTGATCTTGTGGTTTGTTTGATTTGGTCATGCTTGATTGTTGTAGATCTCTTCTAGGCTAGATGATCTTAATGTTGACCCTATATCTGAGAAGGTAGGGTTTGATTTCAAGCATCTTCGCATCACACCTATGTCTAATGAGCATAGATAAGGCTAGATCTAGAGCTTACCATTAGGCTTGCTAAGAGATTAGAGGTCTTGTTTGGTTTGAGATGTATTGCTTAATGCCTGGTTGTGTAAATTCTTTACTATGTGAGAGCAAGTCTAGAAATGCATAGGTTTGATTGTTTCTTGCCATGAAAGTGGATTAAACATGTCTTAGAATAGTATGTCTAGAGATTAGCTCAAAATTTGTTTGAGGTTTGTTGACTAAGTTAAATAACCACAATGATTAGTTCAGCCCATGAATCCCTCCGTTGAAAATCCGATTCATACATCTCCTGATTTGCCAGCGACGACGATGATTTATCCTCCTCCGCCGCCGTCTGAAGCAAGTTTCTATCCACCACTATCGTCAATTGAACATCCGCCGTCGTCTCAGCCGCAAGGATACTCCGCACCACCGTACCCATACCCGACCCCGTATCAGTACAATTCTCATTATCCGGCACAGCCAATCAACATTTACCCGCCGCCTCCATCACCCTCCGCCTCGAACATATATCCTCCACCGTATTATAGTACTTCTCCGCCGAAGCATCAATCGTATCTGCTATGATTTGTTTAGGGTTTGGGTTCAATCCTCAAATCGGGGAAAAAGAGAAAGTAAAGAAAGGTAAGAAAAGGGGAAAAAAAGAAGAAACGACGTCGTTTTAACTAAAAGAAGTTATTTCTTTCGTTTCTCAAAATGACGTCGTTTCATGTGTGGCGTCCACGTAAGCAGCCGTTGAAGGTCTCTTTAACACTGTTACGGTTTATGTATGTAACACGTTTTAACGAGTTGTAACACTGAATTAGAATTTTATTGTAGTTAATGTATGGATTTACACAATGTGAAATATGGTGTAGGAATCGAACATACCCCCTAAGTTGGGGTATGAAATTACCGATTTTTCCACAAAAAATACAGCAGCCATCTCCAAATCATGAGTAAGATAGTTGTCCTCATGCTTACGCAACTGCCTAGAACCTTGATAACACTAGAGCAGAGAAGTGGAAGGACGCCCTGGACAACAAAAAACACACAAGGTGGTTTGTTGCACATGATTGAAACTGCCACAAGGGCAAACCAAACAATCCCAGAAGTGGCTGTCAAAAGAGAGGTGACAAAGCACCGATTTGATGAGCCGTTACGACCAACAGAGAAACAGTTCTCTGTATAACATCCTACCAGAACAGTGACTGGTCGTGCAGCACAAGAGCCACAACAAAAAAGCCATGGAATCAAGGATGCAGGTTGGACGAAGCTATCCTTCAGGCATGAGAAAGAAGCCAAAGGTCTCTCCTCAACATGACAAGGCAGAGATTGAGCCAGAGGGGGCACAGAGTCTTGATGCTTCAACACATAATCATCCACTACAGAGACGTCGGCGGAAGATCTGGTGAGCAAACACCGCCACATTTGGGCGGATTCTGAACCAACAACAGTGGTTCTAGACTGACTGCCAAGAGGACATGTCGAAGAAGTATCCGGATCAGGCAGGGGAGAGTCAGAGAAGTATCCGATGCTCTGTTGATAGAGGAAGTAGAAAGTGTCGCGAGGAATTGCAACACGGCGGCGGCCAAAAGAGACCATCCGGTTCGCCTGTTTCTTCGGTTTGGCACTAGCGGCGGAAATGAGCTCGAAGGGTAAGCAGTGAATGGGGAGTTCCGATAGACCAAAGGACAGCAACCGAAGGTTAAAAGCAGAAGAGGACAACGCCAGGTGAAGGAGGACTGCGGATCGGGAGAGGAAGGTTCTCTGGGATCTCGCCGAGGAGCTTACAGATCCCGACAATGGCTGTGAAGCGGAAGCGGCCAAAAACATGACCAGAAGAAGGCGAGCGACAAAAAGAGACAGGACACGGCAGAAATAACGCCAGATCTGGAACCGGAAGTGCGGTTCAACCAAACACTGAAACTGAAGCGAGATTGGAGCAGACGGGAGATGAGCGGAGAAACAAAGAGGAGACAGAGTCCGGCGCCGGAGAGTAAAAGCCACACCGGCGTCGGAGAGCAAAAGCCACACCGGCGCCGGAGGGCAAGGTCATCTTTTCCGATTTGATGGCGGCTAGGGCGAACTGGAACGAGGAGAGAACTTTTCTTCTTTAGACATGGAAAGTTTCTAAGATTATTAATATTGGATTTTATAATTCTAATCGTCTTTCTTTCTTTGTTCAATTGATTTGGGGATTTTAAAACTTTTTTAGCACCTTTACTCTTTTCGAAAAAAAATTAGGGTTGTGGGTTCAATCCCCAAATCGGGAAAGAAGGAGAAAGAAAAGAAAGTCGGGAAAGAGGAAGAAAGAAACAACGTCGTTAAACCAAATGAAGTTTTTTTTTTTTTTTTCCAAAACGACGTCGTTTTATATGTGGCATCCACATAAGCATTCGTTGACAGTTTCTTAACACCGTTACGGCTTATGTATGTAATAACACATTTTAATGAGTTGGGGCAGTGAATTTGAATTTTATTGAACTTAATGTATGGATTTACACAATGTTAAACATGGTGTAGGAATCAAACATACTCTCTTAGCTGGGGTATGAATTTACCGACCCTGAAGATTTGGAGATGCTATCTGTATGGTGCAAAAGTGCAGGTGGTTACAGATCATAAGAGCCTGAAGTATATATTCACACAGCCTGAGTTGAATTTGAGGCAAAGGCGGTGGATGGAGCTTGTGGCAGATTGTGATTTGGAGATAGCTTATCACCCTGGTAAGGCTAACTTGGTTGCAGATGCTTTGAGTCAGAAGAGGGCAGCTTCGGCTCAGGAGCAAGACATGGAAACTCTGGTAGGAGAGATCAGTGCGTTGAGTTTGTGTGCTATTTCCCAGGAGCCGTTGGGTTTAGAGGCGGTTGACAGAGCAGACCTTCTGAGCAAGGTGCGGTTGGCTCAGGAGAAGGATTTGGGGCTCGTGAATGCCTCTAATTAAGGATGTGGATTCAGAGTATCAGGTCTCAGCTAATGGTACTATTTTGGTGCACGGGCGAATTTGTATGCCCAAGGATGAGGAGTTAAGGCAGAAGATCCTGAGAGAGGCTCATTCGAGCAAGTTTTCTATTCATCCATGAGCGACTAAGATGTACCGTGACCTTAAGAGGTACTATCACTGAGTTTTTATCTCAAAACTCCCTAAATTATCTCAGTCCATGTATTCCCATACAATTAATGAGCATATAATTTAGTCTTATAATATTTGCATTAGGGATCTATGATGAGTATTTCCTTGTTAGCTTGCTTATTCACTAGACTAGGATCAATGCCCAAGTTAATAGTACTTTGATGCTAGTTGAGTGGTTAGAAGCATAAGATTGAACCAAACTTTGAATTCCTACATTGTATTTGGTCTATATTGAAGCATGTTGTGATTTGACATCATTTCCTATCTATAAGAACCTAATATTGACTTTCAATTATCAATGTGTGCATTGCTTTAAACTCATGGATACCATATACATATTTGGATCATCTTTCTCCTTTTTACCACTCTTGTTGATCCAAGTAGCTGATTTCCTCATTAAGAATCAGTTTCCCTACCCTTAACCAACCCTTCTTTCAAGCCTTGTTTATTCTTGTGTGTGTGAGGCCTATCTTGAGATTGAGCTTGGTAGAAAGTGTTAGGTTTGAACTGACAAGAGTAAAGCCTTGTGTAGTTCTAGTTTGCACTTTTCAAACTAGATAGGACTAGGTGGTTCACTTGTTGGGTTTGGGACTTGGCTGTTATGAAAAAAAAAAAAAAAAAAAGAGAAAAGAAATAAAAAGGGTAGAGTCTTTAAGAGGAGATTGTGTTTAAGCAAGGTCTAGTGAAAGGATGGGAAGCAAAAATTGTTGAAGATGGTTCTAGTTAAAGAAAAGAAAAGTCTAGCAAAAAGCTTGTATGTCTTAAGAATAAGAAGAAAAGAGAACCATAGCAAATAAGTAAGAATCCCCCATCCCACTAGAAAGATCAAATAAGAAACCTCTCCTAAGACTTGAAAACCAAAAGAGAAAAGGGTGAAAGAGAAAAGAAGAAGTTAAAGGGTAGCACTAGGATCATTTGGGTTTATATTGCTAGGATAAACACTTTGGGTGCCTTTGGGTAGACAAGGTTTTATTCTTGTATGTGTCTAGGTGTTCTTACCTTTAGCATTCTTCTAAAGTTCAATCTATTTTTATGAGAGAACCTTGATATTGATAAGCCCCACTCTAAAAAGAGACCATCATTGTCTCAAAAGCCTTTACCTCCAAGCCAAATGAGTTTAAGCATTGCATAGAATTGATTCATATTCTTGATTAATGAATGTTAAAGGAAATGGTTGATTTGAATGCATCTGGATATCTAAGGCTCAAATCAGTAAAGGTTGTGATATGCTTGTCTAAAGTCTTTAAGTACAGCTCATTCAACTTGCATCATAGTACTAGTAACTTGGACATTGATTCTAGATGGTCTATTTGCAAGCTTTAGGAGCTGAGATCCCACTTTCAAACCTCACCTACCTTCTTATGTCTTGCTTATTTGCTTGAGGGCAAGCAAAGACTAACTTTGGGGGTGTTGATGTTTATATATTTTACCCTGTTTTCCCTTAGTATATTCACATCTTTTGCAAATTTTGCTATCCATTTTCACCATTATTGTGTAGCTTTAGGACTAATCATGCATTAGAGTTTAGTTGCATTGCATTTGCATCTTTTCATGCATAAACAGGTGATTTTGGAGCTTAAGGAGCATGGAAGCAATGCTAAGGAAGAAGTAAAGCAATCATGAAAGGAAAGCACGAGAGTTTAGGCTGAAATAACAAGGTCCGGAGTCCAACTCGACCGCACACTCGACCGTGTGCTGAGGAGGACTCGACCGAGTGGAGAATGCACGAGAGAAGCCAGCTCGACCTGCCACTCGACCGAGCACAGGTCGAGTTGACCGAGCCGTTGACTATTTTGTCTTTTAGTATTTTTAGGGCTTCCACTCCCCTCCTATATAAAGCCTTGTACCTGCAGCCACAAAAGTGTGCAGCTTTTTAGATATTCTCTAAACCTAGTATTTTACCCTTTCGGGAATTATTCTTTTTGCATTTTTATATTTCTTAGATCTTGTACTTGAAAAAGACTAAATTCTTCAATATTGTTGGTTTCATAACTTTCTTAATATTGAGAATTCGAGTTTCATTTCTTTTTCAATATTGAAGATCTCTGTTTTATCTTTCTAGTGATGCAAGTTTCATTATTTTCTGGGTTTTTGACTTTGTTCACCATGTGTTCTTGTGAGTAGTTTGCTTAGGATCTTGAGGATGGGTTAGGCTGGGTTGATCTTGTGGTTTGTTTGATTTGGTCATGCTTGATTGTTGTAGATCACTTCTAGGCTAGATGATCTTAATGTTGACCCTATATCTGAGAAGGTAGGGTTTGATTTCAAGCATCTTCGCATCACACCAATGTCTAATGAGCATAGATAAGGCTAGATCTAGAGCTTACCATTAGGCTTGCTAAGAGATTAGAGGTCTTGTTTGGTTTGAGATGTATTGCTTAATGCCTGGTTGTGTAAATTCTTTACTATGTGAGAGCAAGTCTAGAAATGTATAGGTTTGATTGTTTCTTGCCATGAGAGTGGATTAAACATGTCTTAGAATAGTATGTCTAGAGATTAGCTCAAAGTTTGTTTGAGGTTTGTTGACCAAGTTAAATAACCACAATGATTAGTTCAGCCCATGAATCCCTCCTCAGGACCTTCTTTGTTTATTGATATCTTAGTCTTAATCCTGTTGCTTGATTGTTGTTTGATTCGTTTTTCCATTGCTCTGTTTTTATTGTGTTACTCTGTTTTCACGTTTAGTCTAGCTCGACCCTGTACTCGACCTACACTCGGTCGAGTGCTTGCTCGAGTTCTTCCCCAGAGCTTGTGTTTATGATTTGTGATTGTCCTGTTTCATTTCTGCTGCATTCATTTAGTTTTTTGTTCATTGCTTGTCTTGCATAGGTTTATTTCTTGCATTATAGTAGTTTCTATTTCTATTTTAGCTTCATTACTGTTACAATCATTCTGTTCATTTACATTCAGCATCTAGTTCTTGTAGTTTTATTTTCTGCACTTGTGCATTTTAATCATAGGATTGTTAGTGACAAACATCCTTTACATCTGGCTTAAATTAGATCTTTATGCACATCTTGACTATTCACAAACACTCAGATTGGATTGACACCTCTTATACTGCAACTGCATAAGGGGAATTGAAACACCTTAAAATCCATCCATTCATTGCATACATTCATCATCATCACATTCACCACCACCAAAAACCTTGTTTCAGCAGGTAACTAGAGAAGGAGTACAAGCGAAAGTGAGAGCGAGCACGACGATTCATGTGTACGTACAACTAGTGTGTGTCATTTGCAATTGAATTGGATTTTGAAATCGTTGTAAAAATGGTAACTCTTGGTAGAAATAGTGTGGGTAGAACTGGTACAACTATTGGGTGTAAAACTAGGAGAACTGGTACAACTAGTTGGTGTAGAACTAGTGGAATTGGTACAACTAATTGGTGTAGAACTAGTAGAACTGGTACAACTAGTTTGTGTAGAACTAGTAGAACTGGTACAACTACTGGATATATAACTAGTAGAACTCATGTAAAACTGATATTGTTGCATGAATCGGAGGAGGAAACTGTAGCGATGCAATCTTAAGCAATGTACTTTACTCCTAGTGAGTACAACAAGAGAATCAAGCTATCAACAAGGTGTCATATTTTTGAAACTTTGACAATTCTAGAAGAAATAGAGCATCCACTGACTAGTTTTGAGAGGGATTGGTTTGAGAAACATCCACAATTCAAGCACATTTTCCACATGCAAAGGGACCCAAACAACAAGCCCATGGGAATGCAGATGCTCTTTCTTCGAACGGCAGAAATTGAAAAAAAGATGGAAGCATGGTTTGTGGTGAATAGTGGTCCAATCCGTTATGGTCTGAGAGAACACGCGTTGATGTCTGGATTAAATTGTCGGAGCTATCCACTTGATTACAAGGAAGCCGGCAGTAACGAGTTTAAAAGGAAGTATTTTTTTTTTTTTTTTTAGAAAGGTTTTACTTGAAGATGTGAGGGAAAAGCTAAAGGGAATGCAACGAGGTCGTACTCGTGATAGGTTGAAGATGGCGGTTCTCTTTTTTTAGGAAGCATCATTGTAGACCACACAAAAGACAAGGGGAAAGATGCTATGGGTGTCGATGATTTTATTGTAAGAGAGTGGATGATTTAAATTTTTGTAAAACTTTTCCTTGGGGGAGATTATCATTCGATAACATGCTAAAAGAGATTTCCCATACAATGAGCCATTTTAAAGGGGTCGTGAATATAGAGGGTGCGTTATGGCCTGTTCCAGGTTTCTATATTCCATTGTAGGTGAGTTAGTTTAAAATTTGAAGTCATTTCATTGTTGATATTTCTTATAAGTGAAGCTGATTTTAGTTTTTTGTGTGTTGTGTAGTTTTTACTATTTGAGGCAGTTCCAATTTTGGGGAACAATTACATTGACCAAATTCCTGAGGCGGATGAAAGTTGTCCTAGGATGTGCAGGAAAAAGTTTAAGAATATCGGGCAGAAAGGTTTTCCTCTAAAGGAAATAAGTGATACACTTGGTACAGCAGCGGTTAGTTATCCTAACAACTAAAATTATTTATCATTTGAATAAATTGGACTGTAATGTATCTAAAGTAGGTCGTTTACACAGGCAATTGTTAGTGTGATCACTAATACCGATGAAGAAATTCCTCTTCACAATGGAATCATGGAAGAAGCTGAGGAAGACGATACCCATGATGTCGTTGTTGCCAGTTGGATGTGGCGTATTCGTAGAGGACTACCTGTACTTTTGGAGGAGATGTACACAGCAGATGTGGCTTCTCGGTCAGGAGAAAACAATGCGAATGTCGTGGTCGAGGAAATAGACGCTGAGGAACAACCGAGAGTAGATACTATAGAGTTGGTGGATCTTCTAAACACCATGAAGCAGGATATGAAAACCCAGTTCGAAAACATTTCAGCGAAGATTGATGGGTTTGAAAAAAGGATCGAACCGTTGGAAGTATATGTGAAAGAGCAAGAGAAATCAAAGGTAAGATATTATAGTAATACTTGGTAAACTATAGTAATACTTGGTAATACTATAAGGTGTTAACAATATTTGGTTTCATGTCAGGTGCCCGTAGATGATGAACAACCGAGTACTTCACAAGCAGAAGGAAGAGGGAGGAAGAGAAAAAGGTCCAAGAAGTAGTAAAACTATGTTATTTTCTTTGATTTGTCATCGTAGAACTAGTAAAACTTGCAATTGGTATTATTAGTAAAACTATGTTATTTTCTTAGATTTGCGATTGGAACTACTAGTAAAACTATGTAAAACTATGTTATTTTCTTGAATTTGTCATTGGTATTTGTCTTAAAACTATGTAAAACTAAGCAAAACTAGAGAATTCATAGAAAAAGATAGAACATCCTTCCTTAAGGAACATAATTCAACAAGACAATTCATATAAAAGATAAGAACATGATTCAACAAGTTTTAAACCAAGCAATGTAGAAGATATTATCAATCAAAACACAAATTTTCAAGGAGATCGACTCGACTAGAAAGAGATGCCACCACCTCCCTTAGTTTGGCAATCTCGTCAGTCTTGTCCTTAAGTTGCAGCTTCAAATTATAGATATGAGTATGATGGGGTTCAAATTCCCTCAATCTCTCCCAATGGTTATCAACATCCTTCCTTAAGCTTTTCGTTCCCTCTTCAATTGCATCAACCCAAATTTTCCGCCTATGCAATCCATCATCCTGCACAATATATCAATGAACAGACATCATACTCAGATCTCTCAATTGTATTTGATTTAAATTGATTTGCCTTATACTTAACACAACTAAACCATCTCTTTTTTTCTGTTTCTGTTGGAGAGACCTCTTCGACAATTCGTTCGCCACACGGGCAAATGAGAGGCATGCCCAAATCCCCATCGACAATGGCTGTTCTCAACACGTCTAACTCCCTCGCCCATTTCTGATCAGCATAGTATGGATCCGCCTCAAATTGCTCCATGGTTTGAGAAGAGAGAAATTTTAGATCTAGATCGACTTTGTTCGAAAGAATGAGTGGAGAGTGTGGAGAGAGAAGACGATGAACGATTGAGAAAAAAGAAAAAATCGGGGCTGTGGTCAAGGAAAAAAAAGGAGAAACCCCTTTTAAACTATTTAAATTATAGCCACATGTTCACATATGTGTGCGTTTACACTTCATGTTCACACATAGTTGTACCGAGTAATCCGGTTGCACCAAACTTGAACATAGTTGTACTTTGGGGGGTTTTTCAATTTATTTAGTTTTACCGAACCCTATTTTTTTTTTTTTTTTGGTTTTACACATGATTAACCTTTATTAACATACATTTCTTAGTGTTTTGTATATTCGTATGTTAAAAACTTCTTATTCTATAACTTTGTGATCCTTACTTGGTTTTTATTTACAAATTGACATTAAAAGTGTATGGAAACACTTGTTGAAATTCTTCCATAACTATTCTAAATAGGTATATTTTGGAAAATTATTCATTTATAGTAGAAATTTCTACTATACATTTACAAAATATGTATTGTCAACACTGGTTTCTACCACTATTAATTCATATACAAATTTATTACTTTCGGTTGTACCAGTTCTACTAGTTATACCAGTTTAATCTTAGTTGTGCCAGTTTTACTCTCATTAATTCACATCTGTTGAAAAAAAAACATTAATAGACTTCAAATTATTCAAGAGGGAGTTATAACATCAAAAAAGTACTGAAACCAAACATAATTCAAACATTAATCAAACATCAACATTAATAGAATCTCCAAATAACAACCATTGGATTCCTTGTCTCCTCCGCCTTTTGTTCTATGTTCTACGTCGAGTTTTTGGTCGCTTTTCCCCCGCACTTGCAAACCTTTTTGTTCTCTTTCTTCCCTCCTTTTTTCCGATTGGGTGGAATGATGTCCACATCTTTGACGTGATTTGGAACATCTCACTGAGACTTGTCTGGTACTAAATAGATTGTCTTGTAATCCCATTCAGAGATTTTTTTTCAGTATCACATCTAGCATGGGTATTAAGGAGTATCTCCTTGCGTCTTTAAATATGATGTTCATCGATTTCACACAGTTGCTTGTGTCAAGGTTGTATCTCTCTCCTGGAAAAATGCATCTTACGCATTTTTCTTTCTCGACAGATTCTTCAAGATACTTGGCACAAGAAGGATATCTTTTTTTAAAATTAGCATAGGCCACGTCGAACTCAGCCACTGTGGGATAAATGCCATATACAATATCCATGATGAGCTAGAGGATATACATTAGCTATGGCTTTGATGCGCTTGAATTTCTGTCAGTCATGAATACTATTTAAGATGAGTTTCCACGAACGGTATTCAATTTTTCCAAAAACCAATTCCCACTAGATCAAGAACACCATACGCCAAGGGATAATGGTGACGATTATGATCTTGAGCCGAGGCAAAAACCAGAACACATGAATATCCATTCTTAAGAACAGTTGCATCCATAGTTATAACTTTCCTCATCGCTCTAAACCCTTCAACGCTAGCTCCCAAAGCTATGAACAAGTACATGATTTTTTTATACTCAATGCAATGCACATATGTTTTCATACCATGATTAACCTTCTCTAGCATGTGCAGATAACTTTGGAGTCTCTTGTAGCTTTCTTCTGGGCTACCTTTTAAATCACTAACAGGAACACGGACACCCAGAACCCAGCCGGACCTATGGCTGGAGGGAAACAACCGGATCATGATAAGCCAGAGAGTAGCGGTGCTACAGACGTGAATGGGCAACCAAACGCCATACCATCATCCCAGGAACAATGGCAAATGATGAAAGCAATGATGGCACAGTTGGATGTGCTCAAAAAGGTGTTGGTCCAGTTGTTCGGAGGAAAGGGGTGCGGCTCGAAAGTCGATCAGGAACCGCTAGGTTCAACGTGAAGCATCCGAACTGATGCGCATGCTACCTCCCTACCGATCAGCGTCCTTCTGGAGTGTCCGAGTACGGACGGCACGGACGGAGAAAAGTAAACGCGGCTCGGTGGCTGGACGGGGATTGGTATACAATCCTCGGTACACCGTCCGAACTCTCTACCGGACCGAACGCCATACCGGACGGATATGTATAACTTAGCGTGCATTGCATGACTTTTTACGGTCTAATGGAAATGTTATTGATGGCTACATGGTTTCAGGAAAGGAGAGTGATCGCAGGAAAGGACCTGCTTAGGCGCGAGCTCATGGCCGAGAAGATGAGTGGTGGTGGTATGGGTAGCTAGGATCGATTATACAACTTGTACTAGCTTATTATGAAAAACTCATGAGTTGTATCGAATCCTTTGATTATCAAAGACAATAACCTATCGTTTGTTTACTCTAAGTTATATCATATAGACTCTAAGTATCGAATCTCAGAATATGCGAATGAACTTGTTTAAGGAACCGGCCCTAAAATATGACTAAGTAGCGTTGTGGGACGAGAGAACCTCACCGGCCTATGTAGGCTGGGGTCGGGGTCTTTCAAGTTGGTATTAGAGCATGCTTGGTTCTAGGACCAGTAGTTCGGGTTTTGGGTATCACCACTCATCGGCTTATGGGATCTCGCGGTAGTTGTTCTTACTGTTTGCGGTTCATTCAAATTAACCATGACTAATGCATAAGATTTGCAGATGGGTAAGAGCAACAAGTAAAAGAAGAAGAAGGGTAAGGAGGTGGCCGATGAGATCGTTGACGCGGAGACCGTAGTCGACCCAGAGCCAAGGAACACGGACACCTAGAATCCAACTGGACCTGTGGCTGGAGGGAAACAACTGGATCATGATAAGACGGAAAGTAGTGGTGCTACAAACGTGAATGGGCAACCTAATGCCATACCATCGTCCGAGGAACAATGAGAAACGATGAAAGCAATGATGGCACAGTTGGACGTGCTCACAAAGGCGTTGGTACCGGTTCCTGTGGTACCAGCGGTACGTAGCGAGATTGTTACGGAGACTATCGAAGTAAGTCTCGGAGATTCTCCTAGAAAGAGAAGGGACAACTTGGATGCACTGGAACATGTCTCAAAACTGAGGAAAAAACATTTTCCAGGGAGTTCGGATCCGATCGTGGCTGACGAGTGGAAGAGCCGTTTGGTACGAAATTTCAATTCCATTCGCTGCCCGTAGGAGTACCAAAAGGACATTGCCATCAATTTCCTTGAAGAGGAAGCCCATGACTGGTGGGTGTCAGTTGAGAAAAGGAGGGTTGGTCAAGACCTAACCTATGCGGACTTTGAGGAAGAGTTCAACAAGAAACACTTTCCCCCGGAGTCTTGGGACCGACTGGAAATGGCGTACCTGAACCGGTAACAGGGAGAAATGACAGTACGCGCATAAGATGCTGAATTTAGTCGCCTTAGGCGCTTTGTGGGAAAGGAAATCGAGGATGAGAAGGCACAAGTCTATCGTTTCATCCGCGGACTAAGGGTGGACATCTGTAACCATGGCGTGAACAGTGTCTTTCACTCAGTTGTCGAAGTGGTTGAAATGGCGGCCATGATCGAAGCTGGGCTGGAGGAAAAAAACAGCTTAGATGCGAGAGAACTTCTTCGCGTTCGACCCACCCAGCCACAACCACTGACTGGAAAAGAAAGTGGGACATGGTGGATGGTGCAAGGTCCGCCACTAAGTATGGGTAGTGTAAGACTTGTGTAAAACACCACAGCGGTTCTTACTTGACGGCCGTGGGTGCATATGGTCGCTGTGGAAGCAAGGACCATGCGATCCGGAACTGTCCAAGGATGGGAAACGGCGATGGGCCAAAGACTTGCTTCCTGTGCAGAAAAGAGGGACATTTCAGGAATGAACGCCGAAGCTTGATGTGGGAAGGCAATCCCACCAACGTGGGAACCGTGGCGAGGATGCCTTACCGCCACCTCCCAAGAGACAGGCTGTCGCACCACGCGTGTACAAGCTGGCTGAGGAGACTGCCGCTGGGGATTTCAGGGCGATCACTGGTATGTTACGGAAACTTATCTAAGTTCAATTCGTGCATTACATAGCATCATAATGCATGTGAAAGGAGGAATACGGGTACTTAGCATTCTAGAGGAATGTGTAGGGACCTTGAGTATAGGTGGTGTGGAAACGCACACTTTGTTTGATTCAGGGGCCACACATTGTTTTGTAAGCCCGAAAATGAAAGGAAAAGGTGGGTTCAGTCGAGAACCAAACGATGGATATGGATTGGTTCGAGCAGCCGGCGGGCAAGTGATGCACTCGTACGGTATGGTTCAAGGAATCTTGGTCATCATCAATGGCGTCAATATGCCTACCGATCTAATCATTGTTCCACTCATGAAACATGATGTTATCTTGGGGATGGACTGGTTGGGGAGGAACAAGGCTCACATTGACTGTCATCGAGGGCGAGTAAATTTTGAAAGGAAGGAAGGAACATTGAGATTCCAAGGAATAAGATCAACTTCAGGAAGTTTGATTATCTCGGCAATCCAGGCGGAAAGGATGCTGGAGAAAGGTTGTGAGGCATACTTAGCCACAATCACAACAAAAGAAGTTGGGGAAAATGAGGAATTGGAAGATATTCCAATAGCAAATGAATTTGTCGATGTGTTCGAAGCGGTACGGGGAGTGCCGCCGGATATGTCAGATCCGTTCACCATCGAGCTAGAACAGGGGATAACCCCTATATCAAAAGCGCCTTACCGGATGGCACCGGCAGAAATGGCGGAGTTAAAGAAAGGGTTCATCAGACCAAGTAGTTCACCATGGGGTGCACCGGTCTTGTTTGTAAAGAAAAAGGATGGTAGCTTTCGGCTATGCATCGATTATCGGGGGCTGAACAGGGTTAAGGTGAAAAGTAAGTACCCACTGCCCCGGATAGACGAGTTGTTGGATAATCTCCGAGGTGCTAAGTGGTTCTCGAAGATAGACTTGGCCTCGGGGTACCATCAAATTCTGTTAGATCCCACGGACAGCCGGGCAGTCTTGGAGCGGCTAAGGGAGCATAAGCTTTTCGCTAAGTTAAGCAAATGCTCGTTTTGGCAAAGGAGTGTTGGGTTACTAGGACACATTGTCTCAGACCAAGGAGTGTCCGTGGATCCAGAAAAGATCAAATCGATTAAGTACTGGCCACGTCCAAAGAATGCCACCGAGATAAGAAGTTTTCTCGGGTTGGCCGGCTATTACCGAAGATTCGTCAAGGGCTTTGCGAGTATGTCTCATCCAATGACGCGATTGACCGGGAAAGATAGCAAGTTTCTCGGAATTAAAGGCAATGCTCACTAGTGCACCGGTACTGGTTTTGCCGGAGGCGGACGAGCCATACGCGGTATACACTGATGCCTCCATAACGGGGCTAGGTTGCGTACTAATACAAAAGGGTGGTGTAATCGCATATGCTTCAAGGCAGTTGCGTAAACACGTGGGAAATTACCCAACACATGACCTGGAAATGGCCGCGGTGGTGTTCGCGTTGAAGATTTGGCGATCATATCTCTATGGTGCCAAAGTTCAAATCTTCACTGACCACAAGAGTCTAAAGTACATATTTACCCAGCCGGAATTAAATCTAAGGCAAAGGAGGTGGATGGAGTTTATCGCGGACTACAACTTAGATATT
This sequence comes from Camelina laxa, assembly GCA_024034495.1. Lineage (NCBI taxonomy): Eukaryota > Viridiplantae > Streptophyta > Magnoliopsida > Brassicales > Brassicaceae > Camelina > Camelina laxa. The sequence continues at coordinate 30,864,604 of CM043881.1, forward strand.
GCTTATCATTTGGAAAGGCAAATCAAAGCGCGGATGCCTTGAGTAGGAGACGCTTCGATATGGAAGTAGAGAAAAACCAGGAAGCATTGGTTTATATGATGGGGACTTTCCATTTAAATGCATTTTTGAAGGAAGTTGAGCCCTTGGGCTTAAGAGCAGCGGATCTACTTAGTAGAATTCTGCTGGCTCAAGAAAAGGACGAAGAACTTCAGGGTTGGGCGGAGAATAATAAGACCGAGTTCCAAACATCGAATAATGGTACCATTGTGGTGAATGGACGAGTGTGCGTGCCACAAAATAAGGAGATAAGGGAGGAAATTCTAAAGGAGGCGCACTAGTCTAAGTTCTCGATCCACCTGGTTCGACCAAGATGTATCGCGATTTGAAGAGATACTATCACTCGAAGGGCATGAAACGAGATGTGGCTGCATGGGTTGCCAAGTGTAAAACCTGCCAACTCGTCAAGGCTGAGCATCACCTGCCAAGCGGACTAGTCCAAAGTCTACCCATGCCGTAATGGAAATGGGATCATGTGACTATGGACTTTGTGACCGGATTGCCCACTTCATCGCAATAGCGGAAACAGATGGTACCGAGGTTATCGCGGTCAGATACATCGAGGAGATTGTCCGGTTGCATGGAGTGCCGGTAAGCATAGTCTCGGACCGTGATACGAGGTTCACTTCGCTTTTCTGGAAAGTTTTCTAGAAGGCGTTGGGAACAAGGATAAACCTAAGTACGTCCTACCACCCACAAACTGACGGACAGTCTGAGAGAACAATTGAAACTCTGGAGGACATGTTGTGAGCTTGTGTTTATTGGGGGGGGAAAGGCTGGGAAAAGTACTTGAACTTGGTGGAATTCGCATACAACAATAGCTACCAAGCTAGTATCGGAATGTCGCCTTACGAAGCGTTATACGGCCGAGCGTGTCGAATGCCCTTGTCCTGGACACCGATCGGAGAATGGACGCTATTCGGACCGGCTATTGTAGACAAATTCCAAATACTAGCTTGTAGACGAATTTGCCCTTGTGCTCTCGGATGTGTTATGCGAAACTAGAGAATTCCTAAGGGTTCCTTCCCTTATGTAACGTCGACTAAACCGCCCTAATTTGCCTTAGAACGATAAGCCTTATCGTCCCCTAACTTCTCTTATTTCTCGTATGCATCCTTATCCGATCACATTGCCTTTTCCACGAGTTTCCATTTCTCTTGAGTTTCCTTTCCCGTGAGCCGGCTTAAATCTTCGAAAGATTACCGAGTCCCTGGGCCATCCATCGGCCCACAGTCTAATCGATCCATCCTCGTCCATCGGCCCGATCCATCGTTCGTCGATGCAATCATTTCCGGATAGCTTACTTCACTATCACTATCACCTCACTATACTATCACTATACTATCACTATACTATCACCATCACTAGGACTTTCACTCCTAATTGTACTCGGACTGTCCCTCGGACTTAGTACCGAACCTCTCATCTCTTAATTCGGCAACTTACAGACCTGTATCGTCCGAACCGAAGATTCATTCAGGAACTTGCAAGCCTGAATGATCTAACACTGTAAACTTGGGATTCCTTTTCTTCAGTTCAAACATCTGTTCACTACTTCAGTAGTCTCGAACTCTGTATTTCCATACCCATCCCCTTAGCCTATCGATATCTATCGTCGGACTCCACCATCGCTGACTCTTCGTTACTCCCGATGCGGACTCTCGGTCATTCTCGGTACCGTGTCTTGGCACTTCCCGGTACCGATCCTTCGGCAACTCTTGGTGCTACCGCTACCGAGGTTCCCAGTCGTTACACTTGGGACCGACTGGAAACAGAGAAAAACCAGGAAGCATTGGTTTATATGATGAGGACTTTGTATTTAAATGCATTGTCGAAGGAAGTTGAGCCTTTGGACTTAGGAGAAGCCGATCAAGCAGATCTACTTAGTAGAATTCGGCTAGCTCAAGACAGGGACGAGGAACTTAAGGGTTGGGCGGAAAATAATAAGACCAAGTTCCAGACATCGAACAATGGTACCATTGTGGTGAACGGACAAGTATGTGTCCCACAAAATAAGGAGATAAGGGAGGAAATTCTAAAGGAGGCGCACCAGTCTAAGTTCTCGATCCACCCTTGATGTGAGCACCGGATCGGACACTCGACCAGGAACACTCGCACCAGACCCGGCCACCATTGGGACACTTGCACCACCGGCGGGACAACTCGAAGCAATCATGCCTAGGATCATTCCCGGTGCAACCACTCGGACCAAGAGCTCATCCAGGACTTCACGCCACAAGATCAACCACTTCGTCCTAACATTTGTCTGTGAACACCAAGAGATCGATTCGGCCAAAGCAACCATTGACGAGACCGTCCGTACGGCCTTCGTCCTTACCCAAGGATGAGGACGCCAAAGTATTGGGGTTCGAGAGCATCAAGGATGCGTACGCAGACGATTTTGAGTTTGGGGAATGCTTCAAGAACTTTGGCAAAGGCAACTATGCAGAGTTCTATGTGTATGAGGGCTACTTATTCAGAGGTCGGCGTCTCTGCATACCAGCCGGCTCTATCCGCGACCTATTGATCCAAGAAGCACATAGTAGAGGTCTGACCGGACATTTTGGCGTAGCTAAAACTTTAACCGTGCTTCAATAGCATTTCTTTTGGCCAAGGATGCAGAGTATGGTCGAGAAGCATTGCGGCCAGTGCGTAGTATGCCGAGCCTCCAAATCCACCACTCATCCTCACGGACTCTACACCCGTCTAAGGGTCTCGACATGTCCTTGGGTCGACTTGTCCATGGACTTTGTCCTCGGATTTCCACCAATACACCGTAAGGACACCATATTTGTAGTGGTCGACCGCTTCTCTAAAATGGCGCACTTCATCCCATGCCACAAAAGCAACGACGCAGTGCACCTAGCCGACCTGTTCTTTAGCCATGTGGTCCGTCTCCATGGCCTTCCCCGGACGATCATCTTGGACCGAGAACCAAGATTCCTTGGTCATTTATGGCGTACCTTGTGAAAGAAACTGGGGACAAAGTTACTTTATTCCACCGCCGCCCATCCTCAAACTGACGGACAGACAGAGGTCGTTAACCGGACCCTTGGCGCATTACTTCGAACAGCTATTGCGAGCAACAAAGGAACATGGTTAGAATGCATCCCACTTATCGAATTTGCCTACAACCAAGCGGTTCACTCGGCCACCAAGAAGTAACCGTTCGAAGTCACATATGGATTTAAACCGCTAACTCCGATGGTTTTGCTACCATTGCCACCGGACCAGACCGAAAGCCAAGACGGGGCCACCAAGGCCGAGTTAGTCAAGCGTTTGCATGAAAAGGTCCGAGCCAACATCGAGAGAAGAAACGAGCAATACGCACGTTATGCCAACAAGAGATGCAAGCCAATATTCTTCCAACCTGGCAATTGGGTGTGGTTACACCTACGGCCAGAGCGGTTCACACAGAGACGAAAGGAAAAACTAAGCCCCTAAGGCGACGGACCATTGCAGATCATTGAGAAGACTAACGACAATGCCTATCGCCTTGAGTTGCCCGGTGAGTACAATACGTCCACATCGTTTAATGTTGCTGACCTTGTTCCGTTTGATGCAGGTGATGACGAAGATGTTTTGGGGACAAAACCTTCGCAAGGGGGAGGGAATAATGTGAGCACCGGATCGGACACTCGACCAGGAACATTTGCACCGGACCTAGCCACCATTGGGGAACTCGCACCACCGGCGGGACAACTCGGAGCAATCATGCCTAGGATCATTCCCTGTGCAACCACTCAGACCAAGAGCTCATCCAGGACTTCACGCCACAAGATCAACCACTTCGTCCAAGCATTTGTCCGTGAACACCAAGAGATCGATTCGGCCAAAGCAACCATCAACGAGACCATCCGTACGGCCTTCATCCTTACCCAAGGATGAGGGCGCCAAAGACGTTAGGATCATGACTCGTACTCTTTTTCCTTACTTCGGGTTTGTCCCATGAGGTTTACCGGAGAAGGTTTTAACGAGGCGACGAGTCCTAGCGCACAACGCCGCGTTTTGAAGCCAATGACGCGGTTCCCGTGTCCAGCCTAAGGACGTGGCCTATTTTGTCTCTTTCTTTAAGTATTGCGTTGAATCTTTCTTGATCCTTCCCTAGTGAACGTTGGAATAGTGTGACGTGTTCACCGTCTGTGGAGACGCGTCAAGGGCAACGTGTGCGGACCATTGCGAGTCCGCGTGTCCTTAGTCCCTCTAAACCCTTACACTATTTAAGCTCCCAACGCGGCTAGCTTAGCTCCCAAAGAGTGAATCTTTGTTTCTCGTCTCTACTCTCTTTCGCGCAACTAAGTCCAAGACTAGGCTTGAAAGAAAACCTAGAAGGATCGATCCGGGATCGCTCTTCTTCTAGACGGCGTACGACGCTATCCATCGCTCTTGTACACCGCCGTTAAAACCACACCATCTCTACCGCACCGCGCCCATTCGATCGTTGGTTGTGTTCATTTCGACCCCATCTCTTTCTAGTGAACCGAGGTTGAGTTTCTTACTCGGTTCGCTAGCCACCATCCGTTTCCGACCGTCCCGTCCATCCATTGTCGCGTTCTTCCGTCTGACCAGCCGCTTTCAAGCAGTTGTTCGACCAAGTCCGCGTTCTACTCGTTCGTTTGCCCCCAAATTCCGTTTCCATCGTTCATTCCATCCCCTCTTTCTTTCCCCACCGTCTGGTCCGAGGAAAGCTTCCGATACACCGACTGTTTCGTGGAACCGACGCTCCGTCCGTACTGCGAGCCGTCCGGCTTTCACATCAACCCTGGTTCGACCAAGATATATCGCGATTTGAAGAGATACTATCATTGGAAGGGCATGAAACGTGATGTGGCTGCATGGGTTGCTGAAAGACCTCGACCCGGACATCACAGCGTCCGCGGTCACGGCTTCCATTCGGCCCTATCCCAGGCCGAATATCCATTAAACCGGTTACTTAGCTTTGGCTCACGGCCTTGCTTCATCAACCTTATATGCAGCGGAATATGATTTTAACCTTGACACATCCCTTTGTGCTTAGCCATACAACCAACCAACCCCACAGGCTTTCGACATATTAGGGATGGGGACCAATAGTCCCTTCGGTTCACGGTGATTGGTTACACTGTTGGCTTCCCGTCCCACTCGTGTCCCGAAGCTTGGTACCGGATGAACCGTCCGTTGACCTATCGGTCATACCTTGGTACCTCGGTCGACGCGTCGATCTTGGTATCAGAGCCTTGTCCGATCCAACGATCCGACCCCATAATCGAATCGCCGATCAACCACTGACCGGACCGATACTTCCGACAGACTTGCCGACCACCTGACGATCAATCCAACCTACGGCTCGTATCGTCGATCCTTGGATTGACCGATCCAACTAGCGATTGGATATCCGGTCAATCCTCGATCGATCTGTCCATTAGAGCGGATCGTCGATGACCTTTCGATCGATCTGATTTTATGATCGAACCGTCGATCATCCTGCGATCAGTCCGATTCCATGGCCGCACCGTCGCTTATCCTTCGATCGGTTCGACCCGATTGTCGAACCGTCGCTCGTCTCATCGTACCGTCGATAGAGAGGTAGCATGCGCATCAGTTCGGACAAGTACCACAGTACTTGCCGAGCCGCACCCCCTTTTCTTCTAAGGCATAGATGGACGATGGATGGATGATGGTGTTGGAAAATGAAGGCAATGCCCTCTATTTATAGGGTTCTGGCCGAAGTCTAGGTCCCAAAAGGTACCTGTCCGACAAGAACCTTCGATCGCTACCGTTTGATCGTGTACGTTTGGCCGTGCCTGTTCGGCCATGACCGATCGTCCGCATCGGTTCGGTCATGCCTGGTCGGTCATGCCTGTTTGATCTTGCTTGTTTGGTCATGCCTGTTTGGTCACGACGTCCCTTGACCGCCCACGAGCTCCCCAGCTGACCCGTACACTATTCACTACCGTCCAGCTGGCCGAACTCGGTTGAGCTCCTTGACAGCTGGTCGAGCTAGTGGCAGCTGACTGGCAGCTGGTCGAGCTAACGCTAGTTAAATGTTAGCTGACCGAGCTAACACTAGCAGGTTGAGCTAACGCTAGCTTTGCCGATAGCTGCCCGCAGTTGGCCGTTAGCTGTCCGTAGCTGAACTAACTTGTTCATCGAACTCGTTCAGCTCGTACAGCTAATTTTCCAGCTAATTGGGCTAGCTTAGCTCCCTTAGCTCATCTAGCTATCGTTTTCCTTAAAACAAACCGCCCCCCTATAATGTCGCAGGACGCGGGTGTTACAAGTCTACCCCCCTTAAAATGAATTCATCTTCGAATTCGGTGGGTGTAGAGATTCCTGACCCTTGTCCACTTGAGACCTGATCTATACTCGATCTTGCTCAATTTGGGACTTGGTCATGTTTATTTGATCTACGTCTTTCGCGATGTAATCTATTTTGCTTGATCTTGGTCTATTTCCGAATAGATCAAGTCTTTTTCCCGTCCTAGTTCCATCCCAACTAGGACAATTTTCCACCATGGTCCTTCACGGACTCGGTCGTCATTCCGACCTTTTGGTCAATTTTTCCCGACCGTGGCCCTTCCTGGGCGCGGTCATAATTCCTGACCTTGGTCCTTCCTGGACGTGGTCATAATTCCAAACCTTCTGGTCGATCTGCTATGTGTTCAACGTTTTGAACCATCGCTTGATTCACGGGTGCATCTTGGCGAACACATTTCTGTTCCCAAGCATGCTGCCGCTCTTATCCGAGATTGTTCATTTCGTCCGAACACATAGCACAATCGCATACATCCTCACAGGATCGCACATGCTCTGATACCAACTTGAAAGACCCCGACCCGGACGTCACAGCATCCGCGGTCACGGCTTTCGTTCGGCCCTATCCCAGGCCGAATATCCATTAAACCGGTTACTTAGCTTTGGCTCACGGCCTTGCTTCGTCAACCTTATTCGCAGCGGAATATCATTTTAACCTTGACCCATCCCTTTGTTCTTAGCCATACAACCAACCAACCCCACAGTTTTTCCACATATTAGGGATGGGGACCTATAGTCCCTTCGGTTCATGGTGATTGGTTGCGCTGTTGGCTTCCCGTCCCACTCGTGTCCTGAAGCTTGGTACCGGACAAACCGTCTGTTGACCTATCGGTCATACCTTGGTACCTCGGTCGACGCGTCGATCTTGGTATCAGAGCCTGGTCCGATCCAACGATCCGACCCTATAATCGCATCGCCGATCAACCACTGACCGGACCGATACTTCCGACAGACTTGCCGACCACCTGACGATCAATTCAACCTACGGCTCGTATCGTCGATCCTTGGATCGACCGATCCGACTAGCGATTGGATATCCGGTCAATCCTCGATCGATCCGTCCATTAGAGCGGATCGTCGATGACCTCTCGATCGGTTTGATACTATGATCGAACCGTCGATCATCCTGCGATCAGTCCGATTCCATGGCCGAACCGTCGCTTATCCTTCGATCGGTTCGACCCGATTGTCGAACCGTTGCTCGTCGCATCGTACCGTCGATAGAGAGGTAGCATGCGCATCAGTTAGGACAAGTACCGCAGGACGATGGATGGATGATGGTGTTGGAAAATGAAGGCAATGCCCTCTATTTATAGGGTTCTGGCCAAAGTCTAGGTCCCAAAAGGTACCTGTCCGACAAGACCCTTCGATCGTGCACGTTCGACCGTGCCTGTTTGGCCGTGCCTGTTCGGCCATGACCGATCGTCCGCATCGGTTCGGTCATGCCTGGTCGGTCATGCCTAGTCGGTCATGCCTGTTCGGTCATGCCTATTTGGTCATGCCTGTTCGGTCATGCCTGTTCGGTCATGCCTGTTCGGTCATGCCTGTTCGGTCATGCATATTCGGTCACGACGTCCCTTGACCGAACTCGGTTGAGCTCCTTGACAACTGGTCGAGCTAGTGGCAGCTGACTGGCAGCTGGTTGAGCTGATGCTAGTTGGATGTTAGCTGACCGAGCTAACACTAGCTTGGCTGATAGCTGCCCGCAGCTGGCCGTTAGCTGTCCGTAGCTGAACTAACTTGTTCATCGAACTCGTTCAGCTCGTACAGCTCATTTTCCAGCTAGTTGGGCTAGTAGCTTAGCTACCTTAGCTCATCTAGCAATCATTTTCCTTAAAACAAACCGCCCCCTATAAAGTCGCGGGACGAGGGTGTTACAGTTGCCAAGTGTAAAACCTGCCAACTCGTCAAGGCTGAGCACCAAGTGCCAAGCGGACTACTCCAAAATCTACCGATGCCGGAACGGGAATGGGATCATGTGACGATGGACTTTGTGACCGGATTGCCAATGAGTAACCGGAAGCATGATGCGGTCTAGGTTGTGGTGGATAGATTGACCAAATCTGCCCACTTCATCGCAATCACGTCTGTGTTCCTTGCCTCCGCGTTGACTACCATCTCCGCGGCGTCAACGATCTCATCGGCCACCTCCTTACCCTTTTTCTTCTTCTCCTTGTTGCCCTTACCCATCTGCAAAATTTATGCATTTGTCAAGGTTAAGTTAAATAAACCGCAAACAATAAGAACAACTACCGCGAGATCCCATAAGCCGATGAGTGGTGTTACCCAAAACCCGCACTATCGGTCCTAAAACCAAGCATGATCTGATACCAACTTGAAAGTCCCCGACCCCGGCCTATCTAGGGCCGGTGAGGTTCTCTCATCCCACAACGCTACTTAATCATATTTTAGGGCCCATTCCTTATACAAGTTCATTCGCATATTCTGAAATTCAATACTTAGAGTCTATATGATATAACTTAGAGTAAAGCAAATAGTAGGTTATTGCATTACATAATGAAAGGATTCTATACAACTTATGAGTTTACATAATAAGCTAGTACAAGTTGTATAATCGATCCTAGCTACCCATATATCACCACTACTCATCTTCCCGACCATGAGTCTCGCGCCTAAGCTGGTCCTTTCCCGCGATCACCCTCCTTTCCTGATATCCAAGTAGCCATCAATAACATTTCCCTTAGACCGTACAATGTCATGCAATGCATGCTAAGTTCTATATAACCGTCCAGTACAGCGGTCGGTCCGGTAGAGAGTTATCCTGCGCATTAATTCGGATGGTGTACCGAGGAATCTATACAGATCCCTGTCTAGCTGCCAAGCCGCGGTTACTTTTCTCCGTCCGTACTGTCCGTACTCGGACACTCCAGATGGACGCTGATCGGTAGGGAGGTATCATGCACATCAGTTTGGTCGTATCATGGCAAACCTAGCGGTTCCCGATCCACTTCCGAGCTGTACCCTCTTTCCTCCGACCAACTGGACCAACCAAAGCATAATATATGCTTATGCTTGATGATGCAACTACCCATTCCCTCAAAACCCATAAGGCCAGTATTTCACCGTACCTCCATCACTCAGAACTTACTTGCCGTCTATCGGGTTTGGAAACCTTCTTCTTGATCTATCTCTCGATCACACTTGAGATTTTACAGATTTTTCTGGTTTCCGCTATGTGTTTGGCATGAGAGTCCACACCCTCTTTTTATAGGGTCCTGGCCGAAGTCTAGGCCCCAAAAGGCACCTATCTGACAAGCCCTTTCGATCGCTCCCGTTCGATCGCGCACGTTTGGCCGTACTTGTTTGGTCACTGCGTCTTACCTTCCTAACCGCTCACGAGCTGCCAGCTGACCTGCACACTGTCCACTACCGTCCAGCTGGCCGAGCTGGGTCGAGCTCCTTAGCAGCTGACCGAGCAAGTGGTAGCTGACCGGCAGCTGGTCTGCAGCTGATCCAGCTGTCCATCGCTGGCTGAGAGCTGTTTGAAGCTGGCCGAGAGCTGTCCGCAGCTACCGAGAGCTGTCCGCGGCTGGCCAATCCTTATCCCTTTACTTAGCACGTATTTCCCCTTCGTCCAAGCTAATGAGTAGCTCCTCCTTAACTTGTCCGAGACTTCCCTGTCATTCTCGGATCGAGTCCCGGCCTACGATCCTATACGGGATCACGGGCGTTACAAATGTGTAGGAACCTTAAGAATAGGTGGTGTGGAAATGCACACCTTGTTTGATTTGGGGGCCACACACTATTTTGTGAGCCCTGAAATGATTGGGAAAGATGGGTTCAGGAAAGAACCAAACACCGGATATGGAATGGTCCGAGCTGCCTCGGTCATCGTCAATGGTGTTGATATGCCTACTGAACTGATCATTGTTCCACTCAGGAAACATGATGTTATCTTGGGGATGGACTAGTTGGGAAAGTACAAGGCTCACATTGACTGTCACCGAGGGCGAGTGAATTTTGAAAGGAAGGAAGGAACATTGAGATTCCAAGGACTAAGATCAACTTCGGGAAGTTTGATTATCTCGGCAATCCAAGCGGAAAGGATGCTTGAGAAAGGTTGTGAGGCGTACTTAGCCACAATCACAACAAAGTAAGTTGGGGAAAGCAGAATTGGATGATATTCCAATAGCAAATGAGTTTGCCGATGTATATGAAGCGGTACGGGGAGTGCCACTGAAACAAGAACTTTTTGAAGGTTCTACTTATGTAATGAATGTATGAGAACATGCAAACAGAGACATAAGTAAAGATGATGAGGATGGTATGCAAGGTGTTTCAATACCCTTATGATGTTGTAGCATAAAGGATGTCAATCCATAAAGAGTGATTATGCAAGCAGTCAAGATGTGATCAATGCATTCAAGTTAAGCCAAATATCAAGTTGGTTTTGTTACTAACAACCTAATGACAATAATGAAATGAAGAATATTAAAGCAACTTAAGACAATCCTAATGCAGGATTAAACTATAGAACAAGTGCAATAACACAATACTAAGCAGAAGAAAACAAGAATAGAAACAATGCATAAACAAATAATAATAAAATGGAGCTCGACCCAGCACTCGGTCGAGTGGGTGGTCGAGTTGACAAGCGAATGAACAGAAACAGAGAAAATAAGGAAAACAGAGCAGACATCAAGCAATTAACAATACTCAAACAGGGAAATCAATAAACAAAGAAAGGTCATAAGGATGGATTCATGGGCTGGACTCAAGCTATGGTTATCTAAATTGGTCAATAAACCTCAACTAACAATGAGCTATCTCTAGACAATGATCTTCTAATACATGTTAATCCATTCTCATTACAATAACAATCAAGCCAAGATACTTCTTAGACGTAGTTCTCACTAGCTATTACATATAAAAGCAGGCATTAAACAACCAGATCATCAATATCAAAAATCATAGTAAACATCTAATCTGTTAGCATGCTTCATGATAATCTCTAGCATTAGCCTTATCTAACAACTTAGACATTGGTGTGATGCTAAGAAGCTTAAGATCTATCCTTACCCTCTCAGTATACGAACAACATAGAGCATATCTAATCTAGGAGAGATATATATACAATTAAGCTTGACCAATCTAAAAAACCATAACTATTATTCAGCCTAATCCATCCCTAAGATCCTAAGCCACTAATAAGATCTAAAAATCATCTGAAGAACACAAACCCAGAAATTAATGAAACTACCATGATTAGAAAGATGAGATAAAGATGAACAATTTTGAAGAAGAAAGCAAACTCGAATTCTTAATACTTATGAAGTTATAGAACCAACAAGTATCAAAGATCTTGAGAAAATAAGATAAAAGGTGGCTAATGATGTAAAAAAAAAGCTAAAAATTCCAAAAGGGTAAAAACTAGGTTTTTGTGGCTACAAGATATTATTTCCCCTCAAAAGAATTTGTGGATGGCCATAGGGTACATTAGGTATATATAGAAGGAAGGGAAGCCCTTAATCAGCTAGCAGACAAAATATAAGAGGCGGCTCGAAAACCATGTGCTCGGTCGAGTGCATGGTCGAGTGGTTGATCCATCACGTAACTCCAGTCTTCGATCTGGAATGATATTGGTTCAGTAAAACAGGTATAACTATTGAACGACAGCTCCGATTGCCTTGAAACTACCGTCATTGGAAAGTTCAGTCAATTCCCTACAACTCTCATAAAGGACGCTGAAGATGAATCACAACGGAAAATCTTTATTCGGATCGATCTTTGAGGAGCTCGTTATGAACCCGACCATGTACTCGACCAAGTGCCTGCTCGAGTGGTATGGTCGAGTGCCTTCTTTTCCCTTCCTGATACTTCCAATCCTCTTGTTTATCTCCAGAAATAACAGCAAGTCCTTCCTTACCTTTTAGAGCTTCATAACACCTAATAATACTCCAAAAGCACAAATGTATGCAATGCATATGCTTCTAAACATCCTAAGTGCATATTTGTACATAAATGGCTATGAAACCTAAGGAATCACTTCTATATAATGCAAAACATGAACTAAACAAGGCCATAAATATGATAAAATATAGTGACATCAGATTACTTTCTCTTCTCAATTCGCCGATGTCGAGTAATTCATGATTTGCCTCGCTTGTTAGGCAGTGGTGGTTCTGTGCTTTTGTTTCTTCTATTTATCACCTTGTTCGGTCAATCTTTGACCTTGATTTACTGCGGTGGTGAAGATTGCTATGCTCTCATCAGGTTTGTAATTAAACTTAAAACCATCAAAAATAGTGAAATCAACAACTAAGCTCACCAATTGCATAAATCTTAGTTCTGATCTAATAATCTATTAGGGCGTTGGATCTAAACTTTGATTTCTTAATTTCTTTACCTCTAATTAATCCAAAAAAGAAACACTAAACACGATGAGCAGTTGAATTTAGCAGTTGTTCAAGTAGCTGAGTCGGGTGGCTTAATGAGCTCATCCTCGTTGCCTAAAATGGCTGGAGAAGGGTCTCTTTTGTTTGGTTTCCTCATCTCTCTGATCTTAGTTAAATCCATAGAGTAGTCAGGCAATGTTCCTCCTCCTTTTGGTCCCCAATCACCAAACTGTGGTACTTATAGCGATAGAGTGTTCTTCTGCAAAAACACTAATCCGAAACAAACATATTAAATAACTATAAAAAGGTTCATATTTGATTCGTAGACTTAACAAAATGAAAGACATTTAAAAACAGAGCTATTTACAAAGCGATGCATCATGAGGCATAAAGATAAATACTCAAAGAAACAAAAGCCAAAGTTCTTGACTTTATAGGATAAAATCACCTATGAATAATAAAATCTGGGTAAAGTATGATTTTTTTTTTCTTATCAATCCAATAAAAGTTGGCTAATTTTTAATTAAATTCACCACAACCAAGATAGAGGAAATTGAAGCCAAACTAATTCGATAGCATCATCAAACCCAATCAAATTTTTTTTTGTGTGCCGGAAAATAAAAGATGGTGTGTTGGGTCCCTAGTATGTGCTGCTGCTTTTTCGCTGTCATATGCTCCTGCAATTAAAAGTAAAGCATTTGAGGTTCTTCCTCTGACCAAATCCACCCGCTTTTACCAGAAAGTGTTAACGGAACCGATAGAATCATAGAAGACAAGAGGTGGAGGAGCTATGGGGCCGCTTCATGCATCGCTTCCGTTGCCGTTGCCACTTCTCTCTCCTCCACTATTCTTCACCGTTGCTAAATAGAGCTGCTGCTTCTATCGGTTGCTCTTTCGTCTCCGTTCAACGCTTCCGAGCCGCAGAACAAGGAAGGAGTTGTAGGTGGTGTCTATGGCTCCTGAAGATGAGAAGCTCACTGTCGCAACCCTCTCGTTTTCCCTATCGTAATTATCTCTTTCCTTCGACTCCCTTTTCGAAATTTGCTGTACAGATTCTCAGGAAAAGTCAAAGTTTGCTATTTTTTAATTTAATTCAGTGCAACTGGGCTAAGACTGGTTTGACGGTAATGGCTGCGTTAGGCCCAAGTTTGTTTTTGTTGGTTTTTTGGAACGTACATGTGGCGCATTCTCAAGTGCTGATGTGCCAAGCTGAGGGAGAGAGTTCACCTACTTTCATATTATAGACTATATTTTTCCATGACTTTATATATATATATATATATATTTTTGCAACCAACTTTATATCCATAACCAAAATAGCATATATTATATACACATCTCTATATTATTAATTTGAAAAGGCAAAAAAATATATATATATCCATCAGTTTACGAAGTATATACTGAAATTTTCATTGAAAATATAACACAAATTCAAATTTAACATCTATCTTACAAATCAAAAGTCGCTTAATCAATAAGAATTTACCAAATAGATATCTTTTATTTTATTTTAAAATATTTATTTTTATTATTTTAAAATATTAAAAAACATGATAAAGAAAGATGAAATTTATTTCTTAAGCTGTGCAAAATTTATTTCTTAAGAAAACTATCAAATATATTATGAATAGTGTTTTTCTTTCCAAACAATCGATTCATCTTTTCCATATATGACATATGACATATCTATGGCATGAGCGCAAATGAGAAAGATGAAATTAGTCTTGGTGGACAACATTTTTGGCCTTCGGTAGATAACTTTAACCTTTGTGGACAATTTTAACTCTTTTGGTAGATAGCTTTAACCTTTGTGGAAAATTTTAGCCTTTTCGATGGACAACTTTAACCTTTGTGAACAATTTTAACCACTGGTAGACAATTTTAGCTTGTTTTTTTTTTTTTTTTTTTTTTTTAAAAAAATTCTGGTGACTAGCAATCTATGCCATAAATGCCAAAAATATGGAAAAAAAGAAAAATTGGGTTTTCTTGGTCTCTAATCTGTTCCCACAAGCCACGATTTCTACGGAAAATCTGTATTTTCATACCCCAGCTAAGGGGGTATGTTGAATTCTACCTCAGCTTTAACAATGAGCAAATTCATACATTAACTTAAATAAAATTCAAATTCACTACTCCAACTTGTAAAACGGTGTTAAATCATAAACAAGCCGTAACAGTGTTAAGAAATCGTTAATGGTTGCTTACGTGGAAGCCACATAAGAAACGACGTCGTTTTGAGAAACAAAAGAAACAACTTCTGCTTCTCAAAACAACGTCGTTTAATACTTCTTCTTTCCGAATCGAGTTACTTTGCTCAATCTCCACAGACCCGTAATATAATACCACAAGAGCAATCAGATCTAAACACTTTGACGGAGAAAAGAGTGACCGAGAAGTTGCGATGCCGTCCACCTCTCACTCGATTCTTTATGTAGACAACAATCAACAAAACTCCTAAACTCGTTGGAACATCCTTCCAGCGCACGCGGCGGTTCTCGAAGCACACGGCGCACATCAGCGTTGCCCAATCAGGTCTCTATCCCCGATGAAGTAACGGAAAATGTCTGACGAATAGCTAGAGCATCATCAGTCCAAAACCCTAGATATCGCCTGCGTATACATCGGAGTTTTATCCGGTGACGGAGTCAAATCTCTCCGGACTCATGTAAGCACAGGTGCCGACGAACGAATCACAGCGGTTTTGTGTCAGACTTTGTATATGATCCCGCCGTTTCCGCTCCCAAGGACGGTGGATGCGATGGTGGCGACGGTGGAGGGGAAAGGAGAAACAGAGGAGGCGATCTGAGAGAGGTGGAAGAGGTAGACGGAGGTTGATCTGACGGCGTTCACGAACAAGAGCCATTGAAGTAATTAAAAGTGATAATGATGATTTGAGAATTTTGAAGAAAAGTGATGGTAACTGCAGCTTTTATTTGGAGATTGAGCAAAGTAACTCGATTCGGACGATTCGGAAAAGAAGAAAAGGGTAAGAAGAAGTATTAAACGATGTTGTTTTGAGAAACAAAAGTTGTTTCTTTTGTTTCTCAAAACGACTTCGTTTATTACATGGCTTCCAAGGTAAGTAACAATTAACAGTTTCTTAACACCGTTACGACTTGTGTATGATTCAACACTGTTTTACAAGTTAGAGTAGTAAAATTGAATTTTATTTAAGTTAATCTATGAATTTGCTCATTGTTAAACTGAGGTAGGAATTCAACATACCCTCTTAGCTGGGATATGAAAATACTGATTTTCCCGGTTTCTCCACACAAGAACATTCTTAACATAATTATTCATTAAAGCCATCCAACAAAATTTCAACAGATAGTCGCCTCACTCATAAGGTGTTGTTGGAATACGTCGAGTGAATTTCCAATGATTTTGCATCGCCGAGATGGGCTGTAGTTCTTGTAGTGAAAAGTAATTATATGTTAGAAATCAATCTTCATCCACTGATAAGTTGGATAATTCTCTCTAACAAATGAACATCTCATTCCATCATCAAGTATAACTATTTCTACATTTCTAGCATTTTTTTAATCCTAAAATGAAAAGATAGACTTTTTCCATAAAGCTCAAAAACCAAAAACTCACTTATAAAATTTCTGAGGACACACGACTTGTTTCCCTTTAAAAAAAAAAAAAATTGTGCAGGTGTTAGTAAATTTGAAAATCTCTTTCTGCACTCAATATAGACTCATGTAAATTTCATATTTTCATTATATAGTTGAATTATCATCTCAAATACTATAATTCGAGAATCAAGTGTAAGTAGAAACACTGTCAATTCAGTCCAACAACCAAAGTTGGGCCTTGGAGAAATGCTCAAGCCCACTTTGGTATGCTTATTCACTATGTTCTCCAATGGTAATAAAGGAGAGGAACTTCTCCCATGTGCACTGCAATGTACGGAGATGACGCCAAGAACAGCTCATAAGGTCTCCTCTTATAAAAAGACAATAGTTGTAATCTGTGAGATTTATCAATGAAGAAATACATTTGAGCCTTTGTCTCTCTGTCTTTAATCTAGAGCTATAGCTCTTGCTTTCATGGTATCAGAGCATTAGTAGTACGACCTATGGCTCCCGATGACTCTTTCTCTTCCGCTTTGTCTATTTCTCAAGTTGTAACTCTCAAACTTACAGAGTCAAACTATCTTCTATGAAAAACTCAATTGAAGTCTTTTCTCTCACCTCAAATGCTTCTTGGCTATGTCAATGGCTCCATTACTCGACCTTCAGTAACTCGTTCGTCAACACCACTGAAGGGACTTCGAAGAACCGAATCCTGACTTTGCAAAGTGGGTTCGAAATGACCAGCTCGTCATGGCATGGATCTTTGGTTCCTTGTCCGAACCAGCTCTCCGAGTCGTCTACGGTATGCATTCTGCTCACGAGGTATGGATGGCTCTTGCTAAGAAATTTAATCGAGTCTCTACCACTAGGAAGTTTGAACTGCAGAACCGCTTGCGTGCTTGTGTTAAGTTAGGTCGAACAATGGAGGAGTATCTTAGTGAGCTTAAACAAATCTTTGATCAGTTAGACTCCATTGGCTTTCCTATGACTGATTTGGAGAAAATTCATGGTCTGTTGTCTGGTTTGGGAAAAGATTACGAATCTGTCACTACGTGATAGAACACTCCATGGACTCTGTTCCTGGACCCTGTTATGAGGATGTGGAGTTTAAAGTCATTGCCTTTGACGACAAGCTCAAGACGTATTCCTCTGCATCAACTGTTACACCACATCTAGCTTTTCAGGCTGAGAAAAGTTACTTTGATAGAGGAGGCGCAGGCAACAGAGGTGGTCGCTCTGGTGGAGGTTACAGAGGTCGGGGTAAGTACTCTACTCGTGGCTGTGGTTTCAACAACATGGTCGTGGTACACAAGGACAAGATAATCAGAATAAAACATCATGATCTCCTAAACCAACTTGTCAAATCTGCAACAAGTATGGTCACAGTGCCTATGATTGCTACAATCGATTTAATGATGAGTATGTTCAGCAACAGACTACTGCTTTAGCTGCTATGCGTGTCTCCGATGGTGAGTGTCACAACAACGGAACTGAGTGGTTACCTGACAGTGGATCCACGGCTCACATCACCAACTCCACTGCAAACCTGCAACATTCACAATCTTATCGTGGTAACGGTATTGTTATGGTTGGAAATGGTGAGTTCTTGCCAATCACACACATTGGTACGGTTCCTCTGCAGACACTTTCAGGTAAATATCTACCTCTGAATGATGTTCTTGTCTGTCCAAAAGTGACAAAATCTTTGCTTTCAGTCTCTAAGCTTTGTACAGATTATCCTTGTACTATTAAGTTTGACTCTGATAGTGTGCGTGTAAAGGACAAGCATACCAAGCAGCTCCTCACAACCGGAAACAGGAGTAGCGATCACTATGTGTTGAAAAATCTTGCATTCCAATCCCATTACTCTACGAGACAACATGCCACAAGTGATGATGTCTGGCACAAGCGGTTGGGTCATCCTAGTGCAGAGATTCTTCAACACCTCTCTTCTACTACAACAATATCAGTCAATAAACGCACCAACAAGCTGTGTGAGTCGTGCAAGCTTGGCAAGAGTGCTCAACTTCCTTTCTCTTATTCTACGTTTGTAGCTAGTAGACCGCTTGAGAGGTTGCATTGTGATTTGTGGGGTCCTGCTCCTGTCACTTCTCCTCAGGGTTTTAGATATTATGTGATCTTTGTTGACAATTATTCTCGTTATTGTTGGTTCTATCCACTGAAGAATAAGTCAGATTTCTACTCAGTCTTCTTGCTTTTCCAAAGACTTGTTGAGAATCAGTTTAATCAGAAAATCAAGTTGTTTCAGTGTGATGGAGGGGGTGAATTCATTTGTACTCAATTCGTTACACATCTTGCGAATAATGGTATAAAACAACTTATATCATGTCCACACACACCACAACAAAACGGTTTGGCTGAAAGAAAACATAGACATATCACGGAGCTTGGTCTTAGCATGATGTTCAACAGTAAAGTGCCACAGTGCTACTAGGTTGAGGCTTTCTTCACTGCCAATCATGTCATTAACCTTCTTCCAACCTCTGTTCATTCAGATTCTGCAAGTTCATATGAAGTTTTGTTTGCAGTCAAACCAGACTACTCGTATCTCAGGATATTTGGCAGTGCGTGCTATCCCACACTCCGTGCCTATGGAGCTAACAAGTTTGATCCGAAGTCTTTAAAATGTGTGTTCCTCAGGTACAATGAAAAATACAAGGGATACATGTTTGTGTATCCTCCTACATGACGTGTTTACATCAATCAACATGTCCTTTTTGATGAGAATGTCTATCCGTTTGAATCAGATTATATGTCTCTTCTTCCGGCTGCAACCACGCCACTACAATCAGCCTGGCAAAAGAGCTTTTTACCCCTTCCCACAGCTCACACTGAGTCGCTCTCTCAGAACTCAGCCTCGGGTGTTATTGCAATCACTGAAAACACTGTCAATTCAGTCCCTGCAACTCCGGTTCCTGCAACTCCGGTTTCACCAATAACTACAGAATCCTCAAGTGCTGTTTCTGTCTCAAGTGATGATGGTAATGATGATATCATTGATGATGATCAAGATGTCCCTTTATTTGCAGAGGATGACTTTCCTCCTCTTCCGCAACCAGTTGTCAACAATCATAACATGGTCACTAGAGGAATAGAGGGTGTTCGCAAACCAAATCCAAAATATGCACTCACACTATAAGAAAACAGGTGATTAGCGACTACACATAGCGACCACATAGGTAGCCGCCAAAATTAACGACTACATAGTGACGATTTAGCGACTATTCTGTGACGACATGGAATTAGTCGCTAAATAGTCACTCTTAAGCGACTAATTAATGAAGTCGTTACGGTGGTCGTATTTTAACGACTAAGAGGCGACTATATTGATGGAGTTATATAGTCGCAACTTAGTCGCTAAATTAACGACTACAGTACAACAACGTCAAATAGTCGTAAACTTTGGCGACTACGTTGCGACTCATTCGGCGAGTCATAAGGTAGTCGTAAATGTTAGCGACTGTTCGGCACTCTTGCGGCGAGTCATTACATAGTCATCGTGTAGTCGCCAAATAGTCGCAAAAAACAGTTAAAAAAAACGTGTTTTCCATGCGGAGGTTGGTGTACCAACTTTTATTATGTAGTCGCCTATTAGTCACCTATTAGTCACCTAGGAGAGTCTATAAAAAGAAGTTGCACTCATTTGTTCTCTTCACTCCGAACTCACTTTCCTCTTCTAAAAAAAAATTCTAAATCAAAAAAAAAAAAGTTTGCTTTATATAATTTTTTATATTTTCTCCCAAATATATATATATATATATATATAATTATAATGGCGGGATATTACAATTATGGTGGTAATGGCGGTAATTATCGGGAGTGGATGTACAAGAGGTTCGATGAAGTGACGGGGAATATTTCATCTGAATTCGAAGTGGGGGTGGACCAATTCTTAACGTTTGCAAGTAGCCAAGAAACAGTTCAGAATAATGGGGGTAAGTTTCTCTGTCCATGTAGTGTTTGCAAAAACAATAGATGTCTCTCGGGTAGAAGAATTATGAGTCATCTGTTTAGTAATGGATTTATGCCAGATTATTATGTTTGGTATAACCACGGGGAAGAAATTAATTTGGATATAGGAAGTAGTTACACTGATAGGACGTATGATGGGAGTCATGAAGAAATGGGTAATGTAGTAGAAGATCCATATGTGGATATGGTGAATGATGCATTTCGTTATAATGTGGGTTAGATGATAATTATCATCAAAATGAGAGTTATGAGAACGTGGAAGAACCGGTACAAAACCATTCTCAAAAATTTTACGACTTGTTAGATAGTGCAAAAACTCCTTTATATGATGGTTGTCGTGAAGGTCACTCGCAATTGTCATTGGCTGCTCGAGTCATGCAAAATAAGGAGGAGTATAATATGAGTGAAAAGTTAGTAGATTCGGTTTGCGGAATTTTGACGGATTATTTACCAGAAGGCAACCAGTCTACCGGTTCACATTACGAGACAGAGAAATTGATGCGTAATTTGAGCCTTCCATATTATACAATTGATGTTTGTATTAACAATTGTATGATTTTCTGGAAAGAAGACGAAAAGGAAGAGACATGTCTATTTTGTGGTTCACCAAGATGGAAGCCTAAGGAGGACCGACGGAGAACAAGAGTACCATATAGTCGTATGTGGTATCTACCTATTGCTGATAGGTTGAAGAGAATGTATCAGAGCCAAAAGACTGCAGCGGCAATGAGATGGCATGCAGAGCACCAATCAAAAGAGGGAGAAATGAATCATCCTTCTGATGCGGCAGAGTGGAGATATTTTCAAGAGCTTAACCCTCGGTTTGCGGAAGAATCCCGTAACGTCTACCTTGGATTATGTACCGATGGGTTCAATCCATTTGGCATGTCTCGTAATCATCCACTGTGGCCTGTGATCTTGACTCCATATAATTTACCCCCTGGTATGTGCATGAATACAGAGTACTTATTTCTTACAATTCTGAATTCTGGGCCAAATCATCCGCGAGCTAGCCTTGATATCTTCCTACAACCTCTTATTGAGGAGTTAAAAGAGTTGTGGTCTACTGGAGTCGATGCATACGATGTGTCTTTGAATCAAAACTTCAATCTAAAAGCAGTGCTGATGTGGACGATAAGCGACTTTCCGGCGTATAGCATGTTATCGGGATGGACCACCCACGGTAAATTATCTTGTCCAATTTGCATGGAAAGTACAAAGTCGTTTTATCTACCCAAAGGAAGGAAGACATGTTGGTTTGATTGTCACCGAAGATTCCTGCCTCATGGTCATCAATTAAGGAAGAACAAAAAAGATTTCCTGAAGGGTTCTAACGACTATCCACCGCAGTCTTTAACTGGTGAGCAAGTTTATTATGAGCGTTTGAAAGATGTAAATCCACCAAAAACCAGGGAAGTCGGTGGTAACGGTCATGAAAAGAAGATGCCAGGCTATGGAAAGGAACATAATTGGCACAAAGAAAGCATATTATGGTCGCTACCTTATTGGAAGGACCTCAATCTCCGACATAATATTGATGTGATGCATACCGAGAAGAATTTTGTGGACAACATCTTGTATACTCTTATGAGTGTACAGGGTAAATCTAAAGATAACATCATGTCAAGATTGGACATAGAACAATTTTGTTCTCGACCACACTTACATATTGATAGGAAGGGTAAAGCTCCATTCCCAGCATATACATTGACAAAGGAAGCCAAAACAAGTTTATTGGAATGTGTCAAGCATGCGGTGAAATTTCCAGATGGTTATTCGTCAGACTTGGCTAGTTGTGTTGATCTGATCAATGGCAAGTTTTCAGGAATGAAGAGTCATGATTGCCATGTTTTTATGGAGCGACTTCTTCCATTTATCTTCGCAGAACTCCTAGACCGGAACGTTCACCTTGCATTATCAGGTACTACAGATTACCTATTTAATTAAATTAGTACTATATATTTTTAAATATAATTTCCTAAGACATGAAATTTTCAGGGATTGGAGCATTTTTCAGGGATTTATGCTCAAGAACTTTGCAAAAAAGTCGCGTTCAAATTCTTAAACATAACATTGTTTTGATCTTATGCAACTTAGAGAAGATATTTCCACCATCATTTTTTGATGTGATGGAGCACCTGCCTATACATCTCCCATATGAAGCAGAATTGGGAGGCCCTGTCCAATATAGGTGGATGTATCCTTTTGAAAGATTTTTTAAAAAGTTGAAAGGAAAAGCGAAGAACAAAAGATATGCGGCTGGATCAATCGTTGAGTCCTATATCAATGACGAGATTGCTTACTTCTCTGAGCACTACTTTGCCGATCATATACAAACAAAATCAATGTTTAATTAATTGAAATTATAATTTATACTTAATTTGAATTATTTTTAATTATCTTATTTGATCAGGTTAACAAGATTCTATGAAGGTGAAGTCCCAATATATCATGTCCCTGGAGTCCCTAATATATTTACTCATGTCGGTCGCCCAAGTGGGGAAATGCATGAAGTATGGCTTTCAGAGAGAGACTATCAGTGCGCACATGCATATGTTTTACGGAATTGTGACTATTTTCAACCAATTGAGAGGTATATAATATAGACTCGCAAATATATAGACTCCACAAATATTTCTCATATATATTAAATATATTTAATTTTCTTAGTATGTTCGAGGATTTTCTTTCTACCAAATATCCTGAATTAACCGAAAAAGAACTGTCCACAAAAAGAGCTGAAGAATATCATGTGTGGGTGAAAGATTATTTAAGTATACTCGAACCCATGTAACCGACTCTGATTATGCATTTATTTAATTATATCATTGATATATAATATTTATATGTATACGCAGGTTATATACTGGAACGCCAGAAATCCATTTCCTACTTGGGTTCAAGAGATAGTGCATGGACCTTTACACAAGGTCAAAACTTGGCAAATATACTTTACAAGAGGCTATGTGTTTCATACGCAGAATCACGGCGCTGGACGGAAGACATGTAACTATGGTGTATGTGTTAAAGGTGAAAATTACACTGATGCATCTGATGGTGCAGATTTCTATGGGAACTTAACTGATATCATACAACTTGAGTACGAAGGGATGACCAATTTGAGAATCACACTTTTTAAGTGTAAGTGGTATGATCCTGTCATTGGTAGAGGGACTCGGAAAAGCAATAGTGGCGTTGTTGACGTGAACTCTTCGAGAAAATACAACAAATATGAGCCATTCATTTTAGGTACGTAAGACTCAATATAATTTATATATAAGTTTATTTAATGTAACTATCCATACTAAATTGCGATTTTGTGCAAAAAGCATCTCAAGCGGATCAAGTTTGCTATATTCCGTATCCATACACAAAGAAACCAAAGCGAGAGTGGCTAAGTGTTCTGAAAGTAAATCCGAGGGAAACATTTCAGGAGAATATGAAAACAATGAACCGACTCTGTTGCAAACAGAAAATGATGATGTTGCATTGATGACTACAGTTGAAGATCTCATAGTCGACAATTTGGTAGCAGATGCTAATCCAATAAACCTTGATTACGATGTTGGAGATGCGGATCCAGAAGATGAATTCCTGTGTAATTTATCGTCTTCTCATGATGAAGAACAAGAAGACGAAGAACAATAATTATTTGGCAAAATTACTATGTATTTGTTTTTTATTTTTTGTCTTTTTACTGTGTAATATTTGTGTATTATTGTGTAATATTATTGTGTAATATTATTGTGTAATATTATTGTGTAATATTATTATGTAATATTATTATGTAATATTATTGTGTAATATTATTGTGTAATAAATTTGGTTATATAAATAACTTGTAATTATTGAGAGAAAAAAAAACTTGTAATTAAAATTTTAAAATTTGGTTAATTAAAATTGTAATTAGATAAATTTGGTTAACTAAAATTGTAATTAAAATTTGGTTAATTAAAATTGTAATTAAAATTAATCAGTGTTTTATAAATAAATTTGGTTAACTAAAATTGTAATTAAAATTTGGTTAATTAAAATTGTAATTAAAATTAATCTGTGTTTTATAAATAAATTTGGTTAACTAAAATTGTAATTAAAATTTTAAAATTTGGGCTTAGATTAAAATTTGGGCCTAATTAAACTTAAACTAATCCTAACTAAACCCAAACCCATTATCCATCTTCTTCTCTCGATTCCCCCTAATACGAAAACCCTAATCCATTATCTTCTTCCTCTCGCAGCCTTTGACTCCTCTCGATTCTCCCAAATCTTAACCCTAATCCGCATCTTCTTCCTCTCAATTCCCCCAAATCTGTAACCCTAATCCTTCTCTTCTTCCTCTCGATCCCCCAAATCTAAACCCTAATCCTTCTCTTCTTCCTCTCGATCCCCCAAATCTAAACCCTAATCCATCATCTCTCAAACGATGCCTAATCGAGGAGGAAGGAAGAGGAAACCTGCTGCTCCTAACGTTTCTCAGAGAGTCGGAGCGTCAACAGCAAATAAACGGCCGCACAGTCTACCCGCACAGTACAACTTCACGCCGGCGGTCCAATCTCCTCCTCCGCTGCAGACGCCTGAAGTACAACGACAGTCATCGGCGGCCCAGATCCGGAACTATCCTCCGCCTCAACAGCTTTTTCAGAACTCCTACACTCACCCACCGCACGCTACAGTGAACCCGACCCCTTCTCAAGAAGTCCAATACAATCCGTCGCATCCTCCGTTTCAACAGCTTTTTCAGAACTCCTACACTCACCCACCGCAGACTACAGTGAACCCGACTCCTTCTCAAGAAGTCCTCTACAATCCGTCGCATCCTCCGCCTGCTCTAGTTGACCCTCCGCCTACTCTAGTTGACCCTCCGCCTTCTCCAGCTGAAGTCTCTCAGACTCGCAGTCATCGTTTGCATCCATCGTCTCAAGGCAACAATTTCCAAGCTGATTATCCTCCGGTGTTGCCGGAACTCCAGGAGGACACATTGCGGGCTCTAAATGCACTGCTTCTAGTGCCAAACAGACATGAGTTCACCACCGTCCTCTCTCCCATTCCCCTACCAAAGACCGAATGGTACGGTTACAAACTCTTTGAATAATGGTTTTGGTTTTTTTTAGGTCTTGGTTTTGGTCTCTGATGCGATTACAAACTCTTTGAATAATGGTTTTGGTTTTGTTTAGGTCTTGCTTAGGTCTAATTGTTTGGTCTCGATTGGTCTTATGAAGTGTTTGATCTCTGATGCGACTACAGACTCTTTGAATAATGGTTTTGGTTTTGTTTAGGTCTTGCTTAGGTCTCATTGTTTGGTCTCTGATGCGATTACAAACTCTTTGAAGCTATGGTGTATCGTTTCTTAGACTTAGCATTAAGTCTTCTTAGTTTAGTTGATATCATCCTGATGGTTATCGTTTCTTAGACTTATCGATTTGTTATTTTGAGTGTCTCTGATGGTTGACTTTCGTTTTATTGTTTCATGTGTATGGAGGTTTGATCGTGACCCTGGATCTAAGCTTGTTCGGAAGATTACTAAAATTCTTTTAAACAAATTCGAAGGTCCTTTCTACAGCTGGACATGTGTTCCTCGGGATAAACAGGAAAGATACTTCATTGAGTTTGCGGTTAAGTGTTCTGTCCTCTAGCCTTCATATATATATATATATATATATAGCTTTAAGCTTCCTATACTGCTTTACTCTTCATATATTGTTTTATTTACTTGTGCTTCTTTTCACTCACATTAGCTATTTTCTTTTTGTTTTTTGTAGAAAACCCACACTTGGGATCCTTTGATAACTGGGACTGTTCAAGCTCACTTCGAGACCATCTGTCAAAATCGGCTCAAAGACATGGTTAGCACCGTGAGAACTACTAAACGCCAACCTAAATGGATTGGAACTACTCTATGGACAACAATGACAGAATTCTGGGACACTGAAGAAGCACAACAAAGGAGCAAAACATATTCTGATGCCCGTATGTCTGACCGTAATGGCCTCGGTCCTCATGTCCACCTCTCAGGACCAAAGTCGTATAGACAGATTCAAAACGAAATGGTGAGCCAATTATGTTGTTACACATTCGCCACTTTTATTTTTGACCTAGCTGTTACATTAAAAATTTACTTGTCTGTTTCTTTACATTACAGGAAGAGGAATTGGGAAGAGAAGTACGTATTGGTGAGGTTTTCATCAAGGCACATACAAAGCCTGATGGGACATTTGTTGATCGGAAGGCAGAGAAGATAGCAGAAACATATGAGAAGAATGTGCAAGAGAGGTTGTCTCAGCTCGAGGAAGATCCTTCTGCCATCTCAGATGGGGAGTCACGGCCCCGAGAGCTAACAACTGAAGAATATCCAGAAATCTTTCTTCAGGTTACGTTTTATTTTAACAATACACACGTGTTATCTTGGAGTTTAATTTGACATCCTCTAATATCTTATTTTATCTTACTTTGCAGTCCACTGAGAAGGATTCAAGAGGAAAACCTTTTGGAGTTGGAAGCCTCCTTGACTGCATTGTCAATGGCAAGGGGAAGCAAGCAGGAGACACTATAGCCTTTGTAGCTATGCAAGAACAGTTGCAGGAAGCTCAACGGAAGATAGAGGAGCAGGCTGCTAATATGTTGAGGCATGATGCATAAATGTTGAAGCGTGATGCACAAATTGCTCAACAATCCAAAATTATTGCTGGGCAGAAGGAGAAGATTGACGAGTTGGACTTGGTGGGGAAGTTTCTGCGGCAATGTGATCCACGGTTCAAGGAGTTCTTGACAGCCCATTCAGCTAAAGAGACAACCACGACAGAGCCTCTTCAAGAAGAAGATCCAACTTCAACTCCATAGGTTACTCTAGTTGTTACCAGTCTCTAAGTAACTCTTTTTTGATGAACTCAATAGCGACACTATGTGTTGTACTTTTGTGTTTTGAAACTATAATAACTTTTAAGTACAATGTATTTTGGCATAAATATTATGTGTTTCTTTAGGTTTCCAATTTAGAATCATTTTTTGGTTTGGTTGACAGGGTTAAAAAGAAAAAAGAGAAATTAAAATATTCTATATCCAGTTTAAAAAAAAATTAGTCGCCAAATAGTCATCAAATTTTAACAATATGGCTAAAAACTAAAGTGACTACTATATATATTAGTCACTATATAGTCACCAAAACTTATACGACTATCTACCGACCAAGTTAACAACCCATTTGTTCAGTTTTCTTAATCACAGAATAGTCGCAACCTAGTCACTAAAAATAACGACTACATAATGACTACTATGAGTCGCAAAGGAGTCACTACATTTTACGACTAAATGATGACTACTATGTGACAACATGTATATAGTTGCCTATTAGTCGCAAAATTGCGACTAAATATACGACTACATCAAATAGCGACTATCGATTAACGACAGTATGAAATAGTCGCTAATTAGTCGTAAATCTTGATTTGGCAACTATTAAGTGACTAATAGTGTAGTCGCAAAATGCGTGTTCTTGTAGTGTCAATGCGACTCACACCACAGAAAAAGCACCAAAGACTGTGGCCTCGACTCTCAAGCATCCTGGTTGGACGGCTGCTATGGGTGATGAAGTTGAGTCATTTGTTGATACAAACACATTTGCTCTGGTTCCTTACCAGCCAGATATGAATGTATTAGACTGTAGATGGGTCTTTACTCCTAAACTCAAAGCTGATGGGAGTTTGGACAGACTAAAGGCACGTCTCGTTGCCAAAGGATATGATCAGGAAGAAGATGTAGACTTCCTTGAAACTTACAGTCTGGTGGTTCGAACTGCAACAGTTCGTTTAGTCCTACATGCTGCAACAGCTTATAACTGGGAGGTGAAACCGTTAGATGTAAAAAGCGCCTTTCTTCATGGTGATCTAACCGAAACAGTGTATATGCAACAACCTCCTGGGTTCAAAGTACGTAACTATTCTTCGCATGTTTGGAAGCTGAATAAAGCAGTGTATGGATTGAAGCAGGCCCCTCAGGCATGGTTTAATAAGTCTAGCTCTTTCCTTCTGAAATTTGGATTCGACTGAAGTTTCAAGGATCCTTCTCTCTTTGTCTATCTCAAAGACAACAATATCATCATCCTTTTACTGTATGTTGATGATATGGCACTAACTGGTAACAATCCAAAGTTGATTGATGAGTTACTCCAGTTGATGAATGAAGAATTTCGTATGAAAGACCCTGGAAGACCTAGTTATTTCCTTGGTTTGCAAGCGCACTATCACCCTACTGGGTTGTTTCTCAATCAACATAAGTATGCGGAGGACTTACTTTTAGCGGCTGGCATGGCTGATTGTGCTCCAGCATCCACACCATTGCCTCTCGAACTTTAAAAAGTCAAAGGGCAGGAAGAACTATTTGATCAACCTACTCACTTTCGTAGTCTGGCTGGTAAGTTACAATATCTCACACTTACTCGACCGGATATACAGTTTGCTATCAACCTTGTTTGTCAGCGTATGCATGCACCTACGGTTGCTGATTTCAATCTTCTCAAGCGGATAATCTGTTACATCAAAGGAACGGTTGACTATGGTATCTCGTTCTCGAAGAATGCTGATTTTACACTTCGAGCTTACAGTGACAGCGACTACGCAGGTTATCAAACTACTAGTCGTTCTACCGGTGGTTTCTGCACGTTTCTAGGCAACAACCTTATCTCCTGGTCTGCGAAACGCCAAAACTCAGTTTCTCGCAGTTCCACTGAAGCAGAGTATTGTTGTCTGTTCGATATAGCAGCAGAGGTGAACTGGTTAAGGGATGTGCTGGAAAACATTGGTATGCCTCTCACACATGTTCCTGAATTGTACTGTGACAAACTGTCTGCAATCTATCTCTCTGCAAACCCGACTCTGCACAAAAAGACCAAACACTTTAAAGTTCACTATCATTACATGCGGGAACAGGTTGCAGATGGTTCTATGGTCGTTTACCACATTCCCGCTATCTATCAGCTTGCGGACATATTCACAAAATCCTTGCCACTTCAAGCCTTCAATGACCTGCGGTTCAAATTTGGCGTGATCTCTCCACCCACTCCAAGTTTGCGGGGGGATGTAAGTAGAAACACTGTCAATTCAGTCCAACAACCAAAGTTGGGCCTTGGAGAAATGCTCAAGCACACTTTGGTATGCTTATTCACTATGTTCTCCAACCGTAACAAAGGAGAGGAACTTCTCCCATGTGCACTGTAATGTACGGAGATGACGCCAAGAACAGCTCACACTATGATCCAAACAGAGAACAATTTCTCTCCTCTTGCCTCACCGATCTTATGCCACTGACTGTGACACTTGTCAATCATCTATCAATCTTTGTAATCATTAGGTCATAAGGTCTCCTCTTATAAAAGGACAATAGTTGTAATCTGTGAGATTTATCAATGAAGAAATACATTTGAGCCTCCATCTCTCTGTCTTTAATCTAGAGCTATAGCTCTTGCTTTCATCAAGAATAGAGAATATATCATCCAATGTGCGGCTGCATGCCACCACATCGGTGTTTTGTAGTTTTGTATTTCAATACGAATTATATTTTCTACAAATTCCACCCATTTGCATGTTGAGTATTGATTTTGTGCTGGTTATTCATAAACTTTAACGTATGATAATCATAATGTCACAAGTGATCGATAATTCTCACGATCGCATTAAAACTTCTTATGATATGCCAAGTATTTCTTCTTGGCTCATGTTAGTTTTACATTGAAATAGGTAAAAGCTTATTGTGTCTTTGGACATATTTATCTACTGTCCCGAGTCTACTACTATAATATTCAACTCGGCTCTAACTGAGAATATTAGCAGTCAAGAAATTTGTTCTATTCATTCAACCTCTCAAGAATATTATACATAGGAGTAGAAGCCTTAAGAAAGTTCAATACGTTGGCTTACAAGATACAATATCACAAGATAATAGGAAAACTAACATATATCTAAATATATATTCACATAGTACTCTCTCTCAAGTGGCACATGAAGATCCGAAATGCCCAACTTACCAAAAAGATAAGAAAATTGTGGAGAACCAAGTGACTTTGTGAGAAAATCAGCAAGCTGGTTAGACGTATGAATATTGATAGTAGTAATGAGACCAGCTTTAATTGCATCCCTGAAACACATTTATTTGTAGGTATAGTGGTGAAATGGATGGAATGATGAGATATGAATGATGATGAATGGATGGCAGGGTGTTTCAATTCCCCTTATGCAATTGTAGTACAAGAGGTGTCAATCCAATATGAGACTTTGTGAACAATCAAGATGTGCATAAAGATCTAAGTTAAGCCAGATGTAAATGATGTTTGTCACTAACAATCCTATTATGAAATGCAAGGTGCAAAATGTAAAGCTAGAAGAACTAAATGCAAAATGTAAATGGAACATAATGATTATGACAATTATGAAGCTAGAACAGAAATAGAAACTATATTAATGCAAGTACTGAACAGGACACTAAATGAATGCAACAGAAATGCAAACAGAATGAAACAGGAAGTAAGACAGGACAACTACAAATCATAAACAAAAGTTCTGGGGATGAACTCGAGCAAGCACTCGACCGAGTGTAGATCGAGTGCAGGGTCGAGCTGGACAAAAACGACATAACAGAGCAACACAAGAAAAACAGAGCAATATGAAAGCAAATCAAACAACAAGCAAGCAACAGGATTAAGACTATGAAATCAATAAACAAAGAAGGCCTTGAGGAGGGATTCATGGGCTGGACTAATGATTGAGGTCATCTAACTTGATCAACAAATCTCAAACAACTTGAGCTAATCTCTAGACAATATTTCTCTAAGACAAGTTTAATCCACTCTCATGGCAAGAAACAATCAAACTCATGCATCTCTAGACTAGTTCTCACACAGTAAAGAATCTACACAAGCAGGCATTAGGCAATATGTCAAATACCAAACAAGACCTCTAATCTCTTAGCAAGTCTAATGGTAAAATCTAGATCTAGCCTTATCTATGCTCCTTAAACATTGGTATGATGCTAAGATGCTTGAGATCAGATCCTACCCTCTCAGATATTGGATCAGCAATAAGAACATCTAGACTAGAAGAGATCTACAACAATCAAGCTAAATCAAATCAAACAAACCTCAAACATAATCCAGCCTAACCCATCCTCAAGATCCTAAGCAACTACTCACAAGAACACATGATGAACATCAAAATCATAAACCCAGAAAAACTCGAAACTTGCATCAAATGAAAGATAAGACAGAGATCTACAATAATAAAAAAGGAATCAAACTCAAATTCTCAATATATTGAAAGTTCTGGAACCAACAATTTTGAGAGATTCTTTGTTCTTCCTTGAAAACAAGAACAAGATCTAAGAAAATAAAAAGGTGCAAAGGGAATAATTCCCTAAAAGGTAAAAACTAGGTTTCTGACTCTCTAAAAAGTTGTACACCTTGGTGGCTGAGGGTACAAGGCCCTTAAATAGAAAAAGTAGTGGAAGCCCTAAAAAAGCTAAAAGACAAAATAGCCAGGCGGCTCGTCCAGCTCGACCCGGTGCTCGGTCGAGTGACCGGTCGAGCTTGCTTCTCTTGATCTTCTTCCACTCGGTCGAGTCCCTCTCTCCACACGGTCGAGTGCCTGGTCGAGTGTGGGGTCGAGTTGGACCTCGGACATTGGTTTTTCAGCCTTAACTCTCTTGCTCTCCCTTCATGATTGCTTCACTTCTCCTCAGCCTTGCTTCCATGCTCCTTAAGCTCCAAAATCACCTATTTATGCATGAAAAGATGCAAATGCAATGCAACTATACTCTAATGCATGATTAGTCCTAAAGCTATGCAATAATGGTAAAAATGGATAGCAAAAGATGTGAATAAACTAAGGGAAAACAGGGTAAAATATATGAACATCAATCCCGTACAAAATGAAAGTCAGCTTCAATGTGTTTGGTACGCTCATGAAACATTGTATTTGCTGCAATACGGAGAACGGCTTGATTGTCGCATACATTAGTATTGGATTAGTTTGAGAGATACCAAAACAAGAGAGAAGCTCATATTCCCATTTTATTTCACAAGTTGTATACCGCATCCTTCGATATTCTGCCTCGGCGGAAGAAAGTGAGACTGTCTTCTGCTTCTTTGTTTTCCATGCTATCAGAGAACCGCAAAGAAGAGTGACATACCTGGACAAAGATCTGCATGTAATCAAACAAGATTGATAGTCAGAATCACTAGAAGTAGAGAGTCGGAGATCACTTTGAGAAGTAAGCAAAATCCCTTGACCAGGACAACCCTTGAGACGACAATGAAGCATCCATTTGTGCAATGTCACGAGATTTATTATGCCTATAACACAAGCATACAAACACCCGCAATCTATTAAAGGGAGGAGCTGAACCATAAAAGAGTTCTCATGGTGTTTTACCATTCAATAAAGGTGTGGGCGTCCTATTAATTAGATAAGCGGCGGCGAGAACACATTCTCCCCAAAAAACAACCGTCAAGCTAGCTTGGAACATGAGGGAGCGAGCAACATTCAAGATATGTTGATGTATTCTCTCGACGCGGCTGTTTTGCTGTGGCGTATACACACACGAAGTCTGATGTAAGATACCTTCTTGGTCAGAAAATGATTTCAAGCACATGAATTTATATCCATTGTCACTCCGCATAATCCTAGCCATTTTTATCAAATTGTCGTTCCACCATAGCACAAAAGTTTGTAAGAGAGTCAGCCACTTCTCTTTTCTCTTTCAAAATATCTATCCATACTGCTCGGGAGAAATCATCAACAATCGTAACAAAATAAGCGGCTCCAGAAGAAGAGACCGTACGATAAACTCCCTAAATATCACAATGAATTAAATCAAATAACTCAATAGCTTTATTAGAACTTTCATGAAAAGAATCACGGGTTTGTTTAGCCCAAAAACAAGTGTGACAAATAACCTCTGTCTCAACTGATTTCCCAATGTTAATATGACTAGATAAATAGGTTAAAACCCTAAAATCTGGATGACCTAAAGGACGATTCCATGAGTCTCGTGTTCCCATACTTGATGTAGCATGAGCTTGATCACTCATGATACCAAAAGCACATAGACCCCTCCACACTCTTCACCACCAATCAGCGTATTCGAAGTACGGTCCCGAGAAACACATGAATCTTTAGTAAAAGTGATTGATCCCTTTGTTGTTTTAAGCAATTTAGAAACATAAATCAAAGAGCAATTTAATTTTGGAGATAATAGAACTCCGCGGAGCCACAAATCGCCTCCTAAACAAAGATCCCCTTGATTGATAGCAATTGCTCTATCTCTATCTGACAAACCAATTAATATGGGAAGATATCTACAATATTGGTCAAAAGCAAGCTTCCATGTCATATGATGGGAAGCCTCTGTGTCAATAATAAGTTCAACATTATCTCTCTTACCAATAATTTTTTCAACAAAATCAGTCTTCTTAGTATTAAGAAACTGTTTCATTGCAGCCCATTGTTCATATGTCAGATGTGGTATGGAGTTGCGGTCAAAATCTTCTTGATTCGTACCAGCATGTGCTACCTGTGAAACATGAACACGACCAGCAGGTGCATTGCCACGTCCACGGCAAGCAACATTCCCGCTCATTCCACCTCCACGACTAGTTCTACCACCACCACGAGTACACCTCTACCTCTAAAAGTTTGACCTCTCTCTCCCCACCATTTTGGAAACCTTTTTAGCTGAAAACAAGCTGTCACTGCATGCCCATACTTCCCACAGTGTGTGCATATTACATCTCTTTCTTGATCATAACCAGAGAAAGAGCGAGGTTGAAATCCTACAGATGAAGCAAAACCAACTGCATCTGTGCGGTCATCTCGGTTTCGCACAATGCTTTGTTGTCGTTCTTCTCTTACAATCCGTTGATAGACCTGCGATAATTTAGGTAGTGGCTCGATGGTAATAATGGTAGAGCGCACCGTTCCATATTGTAACGAGTCAAGTCCATTGAGAAACATATTAGTGTGTTCCTCATCTCGATATTCTTCTAACTGTTTTGCCATCTCTCCACAAGAACATGTCCGTATATACGGCAAGCTCATCCCACATCTTCTTGAGTTTTCCAAAGTACACCATAACAGAGTCGCCTTGTTGTCTACAATTCGCGTTTGCTGCCCATAATTCACTGATCCCCGGTCCATTACCTGCCGAGAACTGCAATTTAAATCATCCCACAAGAGTTTTTCTTCATCCACCATCGAGAAGTCTTAAGCTTCAGTTCGATGTTGTTCATAATCCATGCTACAAGCATATAATTCACAACCTCCCACTGTTCAATCTCCTTCATAGTCGGAGGTTTCACTAGGGTTCCATCAATAATCCCAAGCTTCTGCTTTGTCAGCAAGGCATTCCGCACATGTCTGAACCAATCTTTATAGTTATCTCTCCTTAGTTGCACTGTGCTAATTAGGTTTCCCGACCCATCAGAAGGATGAAGGTATATTGGTGAGAGAGTTGCATCATCCGTAGCTCCCATCGTAGAGGTAATCATCTTCCCTTCTTCTACCATCGTCTTCTTTTTTCTCTTCTTTTTTTTGTTTTTGTTTTTTTTTTTTTTTTTTTGTTTTTTTTTTTTTTATTGATGGCTCTGATACCATAAGAATATTAGTAACCAGGAAAGTTATTTATTCATTCAACCTCTCAAAAATATTTATACATAGATGTAAAAGTTCTAAAAATATTCTAAATTTAGCTTACAAGATAAAATAGAAAAAGAAAATAGAAAAATTAACATATATCTACATATCTAATATATTAAAAGAATAGTCGAAAGGGCTCACAGCCATTCTCACAAAAATTGACGTCGTTTACCCTTAATGAAATTGCCCTTAAAAATATTTCGGACAAGCTTTTCTTCTCTATTTAGGTTGCTGAAATGCACCACATTCATCCTCACACTTAAGATTACTAATTTACCATTAATAAGATTCAAATCTGGACCTTTATACCATTTTGATTAATTTTAAAAATTATAAAAGATTAATTTTCTTAATTATCTAATCTATATAATCGTCAAAACATGATTTTAAAAATTATAAAAGCCTAAAACCTGAAATAATGGGCTTAATAGAAAACCCAACCAAAATATATCGACCAATTCGAAACCCTAAAATTATAGGTTGTTAACTAATATAAATAGGTACAACCCTAACCATTTTCCATAATTCGAAATCTTGAAAAAAGAAAAAATCCTAAATTACTCTCATGTTCTCGAAATTATATTTGTATTATAGTCTTGATCAACTTTTATATGGGTCTTCGTATTCGTGTTCGTGTTCTAATTATTCATATCCTCTTTCTGTAGTATTAATTTGGAACGAACGTTCAAGCATTACCAAAATTTTGTGTATGGTTTTTTTACTTCTTATATTATATTATGAGAATTTGTCAAAAATACCCTTTTTGATATACCCCTTTTCAAAAATACCCCATTTTTTGGCCATTTTTATTTTTGCCCTCCTTTAATTTGTAATGACCATTTTACACTTACATGAAAAATATTTTAATCAATAAAAAGAAAAACAAACAACATTTTCCCGCAAAAAAATCCGACAAATTTTCCCGCCAAAAAATTTTCCGCCAAAAAATTTTTTGTCAAAAAAACTTTAATAAAAATTTTCGACAAAAAAAATTTCCCGCCAAAATTTTTCCCGCCAAAAAAAATTTACAAGGTTTTTAAAAGGTTCTACCTTATAGACACCTTGAAAGGCTTTTACAAACACCTTGTAAAGGCTTTTACAAACACCTTGTAAAGACTTTTACAAGATTTTTTTAAAGAGTTTTAAAAGGTTTTTTAAACACCTTGTAAACGCTTTTATAAGGTTTTTAAAAAATTTTTAAAAGGTTTTCAAATGGTTTTTAAAAAGATTTTTAAAAGGTTTTTAAAAGGTTTTCAAATGGTTTTTAAAAAGATTTTTAAAAGGTTTTTAAACACCTTGTAAACGCTTTTACAATGTTTTTAATAACCTTGTAATAGTTTTTATAAAGTTTTTAAAAGGTTTTAAAAAGTTTTTAAACACTTTGTAAACGTTTTTAAAAGCTTTTTAAAAGCATTTACAAGGTTTTTCAAAGCGTTTACAATATGTTTAAAAACCTTTTAAAAACCTTGTAAACATTTTTAAAAGATTTTTTAAAAGCGTTTACAATGTTTTTATAAGGTATAAATTTCAATATTTTTGGCGGGAAAATTTTTCGATTTTGGCGGGAAAAAAAAATTTTTGACGGGAAAATTTTCGATTTTGGCGGGAAATTTTTTTGGCGGAAAATATTTTCGATATTGATGACTATACATTTTTGCTGTCACTAAAAAAGGGTAATTTGTTCATTTTGTATATAAAAAGGGGTAGTTTTAAAAATGGTCAACATGAAGAGGTAATTTTAAAAAGGGGTATGGAAAAAGAGGCATTTTTGAGAATGCCCCTTATATTATATAGGTTTCTTAATTTATTTAAAGTTTTGTAAAACAAATTATACTACTTCTTATGTTTCAGGTGAGTTAGTAGATGGTCATGATCTTAGTACTATGTGCCCGCATAAGAAAATTAGGTTATTTTTTTGTATACCTAAAACTTATTTCCTTTATACCTTGATGATGCTAAATTAAAAGGCTCATGTTTATAATTGCAGGCTCACTAATATTAATGAGAGATGTTTGGTTATTCCTTTCCATTTAAGATACATGGTAATTACCTAAAATATATTCTCATTAGATTTCTATTAGATCTATTATATGACATTTTTTATTTTTTAAATAGACTGCAAATGGAAGAAGAAATGATTGGTGTCGTAGCAAATATTCTAGCGTGAAGAGAGGAGAGAAACGAAATTTAAAGAATAGTAGGATGAATGTTCTGAGATCTTTTAATTGCTGTTTTTTGGATATTGTTTTAGATGGATGAATATTTTATGACATACGAATATTTCTATAAAGTTTGTTTTTTAAATTAAGAATTTACGGTAC
The DNA here is from genome assembly GCA_024034495.1 of Camelina laxa. NCBI lineage: Eukaryota > Viridiplantae > Streptophyta > Magnoliopsida > Brassicales > Brassicaceae > Camelina > Camelina laxa. The sequence goes on from CM043881.1 coordinate 30,901,881, forward strand.
TTTATAATGTCAATCTATAAATAAATGAGATGAAATGTGTAAACAATGAGAAATGATTGGTGTCGTAGCAAATATTTGATATGATTATGGGCATACGAATATTGACCCAAAATATGAGAGAATATTTGCAATTATCAAATATTTTGCAATTTATTATCTAAAATTCTTATTTTTAACAAATCGTCGTAACGGTTGACACCAAAGGATAGTTTGCCTATAAAAGAAAGTAACCGATGTCATTTCAGAAGGTATCTTCTAAGGATACTTTTCTCCATAAATTATTAAAAACATCTTTCACACAAAATGGTTGCATATGATCAAGTTAAAGATCTACATTCATGGAAATTTGGTGGGAAGATTCAAGTGAAGGTGTTAAGGAAATGGAGGAAAGTGTCGGAGGAAGATGCCATAATTCAACTAATCCTTAGTGATGTATTTATAAGTATATAGAGATTATCTCCATAGAATCAATTCAGTTAGAGAAAAAAATTTAGATCTTTTTGTTTCACTAATTTTTCTTTCTTCTTTTGATATAGGGTGACAAGATTGAAACAACGATTATTGCGGATCTGTTCGAAATTTTCAAAAATCAAATAGATGAAAATGATTGGAAGATTATTTCAAAATTTTCTGTCTGTTACATTGATAGACGTCTTAAGCACGCTGAATGTGATAACAAGATCATCTTCACCAACAAAACCATCGTTGAAAATTCAGTAGTGATTTCCAACAATCACTTTTTTGCTTACGAAACTATTGACAGAGTTTTCGAGGGGTATCATGCTGTGAGAAATCTCCCAGTAGGTAAGTTTTCAACAATATATAATCGTATTTGTACATTCATAAATTTGAACATATTGTAATAGTAATCTAAGAAAAGTTTTTCCGTTTTCTATCAGACATAATGGGAGAAGTCGTGAATGTTGAACCACTCATTCATGTACATGATCCAAATGTGGAGGTTCCAAATGAGATTATGAGGATCTTACGGTTTTCTCTAAGGGATTTGAGGTTTGTTTATTTTTCCACTAAATTTTTTGCTCATGTGTATATTAAGATATGAATGACTTTATTACATACTGAAGGCATGTTTGATTCGAAATTATAGTGGTGTTGAGATACAGTTTGTGGCATATAATGAGACAGCCGAATTCTCTACCAACAATTGGTTAGCAATATGATGTTATCATGTTCTTGCAGCCTTGCAGTTTTGGCATGCCAAATTTCAAAGTGGAGGTAATTAACTTTGACTTTACAATTTATGTTATTGAACCATTACTATTTAGAGCAATATTAAGGCAAAGGTAGTTTAGCCCAATTGTACATTAGTTTCGTAATAGATTATTTGATTGTAAATTACGAATGCTTTTAAATTTTATATAAAACTTATATATCTATTGTTTTAATAGGTCGAAGAATGGAGCTGTATTCTACACCATGGGTATCAAATAGTAATTTTAATCCACCAGTTGCAGAAGTCCAAGATTTCAAGCTGAGGTAATTTGGATTATTTCGATATGATAAATATGACATCAAGGACAGCCATTTTATCAAAGTTTGATTTTGGTAGACGAGAGGGTAAATCTTCTTCCTCTTCCCATTTTGCCGTAATTTTTTCAAATATCAAATGATATGTACAGCAAAAATAAATCAATGAAATATTATATTGTGTTTCTATTATAGGGAAATAGGATTGATGCCAAGATAGATGCACATCTTCATGTAGACAGTTACTATGGAAATATAAAGGAAAAAGACTGGTACGAGATTTCTTGATTTATAGTGATTGAAGGTCAACAATCATTCCGAAACTCAAACCATCCGTTTGAGATCCTGATCCAGGATAAAACAAAAAATGATTCCAATATATCCGCGAAGTAATGACAATTGTATCCTTCTGTATGATGCATTGAAAATGCATAATTCGACGCCTGATGAGAAGAACTGTTGTGTAGGTAAGGTTTTATATTCAAGTTATCTTAATAAATCTGTCCTTATGTGATGATATTTTACTTTCAAGATGATGACTTTGTTTTGATTTTCTTTTTTAATTTTTGTTTTTCCATTGGAATAATCTTTTATGTTAGATGCCATAGGAATGGTGATACATGTAAACGAGCCTCAGACAATTGATTTCCTTGAACCTCAAAATGGCTACATGTAAACGGACCTCAAAATGGATACATTTAAAACAATTCTTGATTAACTTATACACAATCAAATTATTTTTGAAAGTGGCCAAGAGATCGAATGTGTTGCTGTTGGTTCGGTTTGTACTGCATTTCTTGAGAAATGGGAAAAATTTGTTTCTTCCCCTACCTATGCTAATCAACCAGTAATGTGTACTCTTCTGTTTTGGAGGATCTCTGTATACGAAGGTATTGTTTAATAGTCTCATATACCACTCAAAACTATTATTTTCTTACTTAAATTCTACTTTGCTAGGATGCAATGTCTAATGTCTCAGTTACGATGTTCAAAGGTCATTTTTGAAGATGGCGTGGCTGGAATTAATACTGGTGATATGCTGTAATGTCATTAATTTAATAAATTGAATAAATTTAGTATAAATAAATTTATGCTGGAATTTTAAACCTGAATTATTCACTTTTTACAGATGCTGGCTAGACGTCGATTCCAGTGATGAAGACAATGAAGATGAAGATTGAGACTGTGGTTCGAGCAGCTAGCTATAAATCCACTTCTCAATTTTTCATATTATGTTAACTTTACTACTTTTGTTTTAGACTTTAAAATAATAATTTGATGAAACTTTGGACATGAATATTCGTGTTTAATTATGTTTGGAATGGTTATTTTTATTGTCAATTAAGTTAAATCTAATATCACTTTTTACTAATATAAATATCTTAAAAAGTAGTATGATTTTATCCTAATTAAACTTTATTTAAAATTTTGACAAAGAGGATCGAAGGTTATTCTTGGTTAACTTAGATGGACCTGGCCTTAATAGACGCCAATATGAAAGCCTTCGTGGCTCTCAAAACTAATGTTTAAGCATTCTAAGTCTCTATAATTATATTGTGACCTTTTGTTTTCCCCTCTCAATAAAGAAAAAAAAAGTTTATTATCATCCACATCCTTGTGGTAAGATCTCAATCGATATTTATTTAATGTTTCGTTTCCTGAATTCTTAGCTTGGAGGTTTAAAGTTTTTCATAAATATTTTTCAGAATTTGTGATGCAAGATGAAAGTTCTAGGAAACGCTAAGAGCTCATGTCAGATTTCGAAGAAGATGGAGTAATTAAGAAGGTTAAACAAGCGTTTCAAAACTCGAGAGACGTGGTACTAAAGGAAACGACGAGACGTTTCACTGTGATCCTTGATATTTTGAAAGATTATATCAAGAAAAATGAAGAATCTGTTGGCCTAATCTGTCAATTTGAAACAATCAATGCTCAAATCTCGCTAATGAATGATATCTTGGAGGGGCAAATCGACTTGGTTGCAGAGCGTAACAAGCTAGAAGATGTTAGGATTGTTATTGAGAAAAATGTGAAAGAATGTGTTGTTCCTAATATTGATTGGGATAAACTTCGTGTTCCTTTTAGTGGTTAACAATGTTAAGAATTTCATCTTAAACTTTTTAAGTTCTTGAATACTTTTTTTTATTATCTGTCGAAAAATATAAATGGGGTATTTTTTATTATTCTAAAACCTAAGAATTTCTTAAAGCGATAATATAAAATAGAGATATTGCTCTATCTACGAAATCTAAATATAACTATATTTAAGTTTTTTTTTTAAATCACAAATAAACATAAATTAGTATTAGACTTTGATATTTTCCAGAATTTTTCATGTTGATATAGTTTCTATATTCATTGAATTAAATATTTATAAAATAATTAAAACTTATTTAAATTGTAATTTTCTAAAAAAGAAATGGGAAATCTAATTAAATATTTAGTGATTACTGAAACATGTAAATATACCATTTAAGTTTATCCAATGATAAAGTAATTTGGAGTTTTGACAATATCGTAAAATGTAGAAATTCCAAAATATATATATTATAACTTTTAAAGTCAAGATAGTAAGTTTTCGTTTAACCTAAGTTTTTTTCCTTTTGAAAACATGGCAAACCTTCTATCCAATGCTATTAAAAAGAAAATCGGGAAGAGGGACTATTTTCACAATGTGGACGACCTAGACTCCTTCATTCATGAGTGGAAAATTAACGTCAAAATACTGAGGAAGTTTGAGTTCCGTCATCCTATTTTCAAATCAACAGACTTGATTGTAGTTGATGATAAGGTATATTTACAGTATACATCGCGTTTTGATAAATTTCAAAATCAAATTATGTTGCTTAAATATTTTTAATGTAGGGTAAAAACATTCACGTGATAATGCGTCCTCCTTATCGTGATATCTTTATTAACGATCTGGAAGAAGGTGAATGGATAACGTTATTAAGATTCTCACTAACAATGGTTGATGGGATTTTAAAGCTAATTGATCATCTTTCAAGCAGTTTTTTTATTTTGTATCATTTAATGATATCGAAAGTGGATATTTCGACCCCAAATATTGTGTAGGTGAGATAAAAAAAAATAACTATATTATAAATTTAAAATATATCTGTTATTTTATCTTCTAATGGAATTTCTATGAGCAGACATTATTGGAAGAGTGTACACTGTTGGAATTCGTTTTTAAGAAGGTCCACCATATAAAGAATGGAATGAGTTGTTCGTTGTTTTGGAAAATACTTAGTAAGTCATTCTATTTTAAAAAATTTAATTTAATAATATAATCATACTCATTGATGTCTCTAATTCTAAACGAATTATAATTGTAGGTTCGAATAATTATCATGTCGTTTACCAAAGGACTACGCGAATGCCTTTTTCGAAAATTGGATTCATTGTGATTTTGATATCATATGTGTGTTACGTTTTGCCAAACATGAGACTATTAAAGGTTCGTATTATTCCTTCACGTTAAAATTGTTATTGTTTAGATTAAAATATGTTAATTAATTAGATATTGTTAATGTAGATACATGGATGGCAACAACAGTGCAAAATTGTGAAATGATCATGATCAATCCTATATGTCGTCAAAATCACGCAAATGTTTGATTCTTTGCCGAAATGGAGAACTAATTTTAAAAATTTTAAAGTGTAATTTGATATAATTTTAATCGCTATGATATTGAGCTTGGATTTAAATTTGATATACTTATATTTTAATAGATTATATATTTGGTGATTATCATACAAAATCTTATTTTGAATTAATCCTCAGAGATAATAGTATTAATAGATTAATTAACATTAGATTGTTTGAAATTAAAATAAAAAATTTGAAACTATACTAAATTACTAATCATATAATTAATTATAATATGATCTATAATCAACGACTTCTATTATAGTATATATATATATATATACCAACTAACTAATTAGCGTAATTACTAAATTAGTTATGAAGATAATATAAAATTTTAATATGAAATTGATTTTTTTTTTAAGTTTTCAATCAAAATCAGAAAAAACATAAATTATACTTGAATTATTTGATTATACCGAAATGTTTATGGTGATACCATAATTTTTTAATGTAAATATCTTTAAAATAATATCTTTAAAATATTGAATACTTATATAAAACGAAATTTATGAAAAAGATCGGGAAATGTAATAATATAGATTTGGTAAGTAACGATAATTATACAAATATCATTTAAGTTTTGTCGATGATAAATATTTAGAATTTTGACAATATCTTTAGATGTAAATATTTCTAAAACAGATTTTCTTGATTATGTATATATAAATACGTTTAAAAGTCAGAATGTATGATTAGTTTTAGTCTAGGTTTTTCAAACATAATTATGGCTAACCTTCTATCAAATGCTATAAAAAATAAGATCGGAAAGAGAGACTATTTTTTCGATGTGGATGACCTAAACCCCTTTGTTCATGAGTGGAAAACTAACGTAAAAATCCTGAGGAACTTTTCGACAACATAAGCAGACTTGTCGCTCTTTAAATTATCGATTGTAATCAAAATTTTAAACAACATAGTCTTCCCTACTAAGACCGAGAGAGATTCAGGAATAGCTGCAGTATCCTCCTGACCATAGGTGAACACTTGATTCAATACTTGTTTATATATTTTAAAACCAAAGGAATTCAAATGTTACTATACTTACTTTAGGTTTTTCCAAAGCCAGTTCTTCAGCTTTTTTTTTCAATAAATAGTTGGGCAAGATCGTCAAAGAAGAACAGCTTAATCTTTTGAGAACTTTTGTACCCAACATGAAGTATGAGTTTATACCTTTCAAACAGTTAGGCATCACTTAAAATGTATTTATAGTTCCAAAACAAAATTCTTTAGAAACATTTTAACAATCTAAGTGAAACTTACTTGTAATCAACATCTGTAACATCAGCATCACAAACTCCACAACAATAAAGTAAATCTTTTCCAGATTGAAATTCTAGTGGATAAGGCTGCACCTTCATATTGCAAACTTTACAGGCAATATAATACTATTTAGGCAACACTTCAACAGAATAAATTGTCACAATTGTCATACATGTTTGCGCCTGTAAAGAATAAACCAAACGTTTGTTCCCCCATAGAGTATTCAGAAACAATTTAAGTTACATGAGATTAAATTTCTTTTTAGAAACATTACCTCAAGTGCATAAACGATTTGGTCCATAGTATTGTTTTCGTTCATAATGAAAAACTCCTCATATAATGTCACATTTGGTTTTTGAGGGCTTGGATCATTATTTAGTTGTATTAAACCAACAGCATCAGTGGGCAACCTGTAAAGTTAAGATAATAATAAGAACATGTAAACGAATATAGCATGTCTTGCCGAATAATATAGAAGGGATATATATATATATATATATATATTTACTTCTTTCAAAACGCGTCTACTTCAGGCATAACTGGATTTATCATAATGTCGGTAGAGTTGAACGCATTGGAAATACTATAATTCCCTATAATGTGGATTTAACTGGCGACGTTAGATTTGACAATCATAAGTTCTAAGATTTTTCAGAAAGTCAGTAATTACTTCTCCACTCTTTCAAGCATGCAAATTGTATTACACAAACGACAACATTATCTTGATGTTCTTTTATCTGTGTATCAAAGTCCTTCGCAAGATCACCCCATATGAAATAAGAAATAAGAATCAATTTTTAGATATTATATTCCAAAATAATTTTAATTTTAAAGAATATTTATTAAGGAATCATACGTTAAATCTTGCAAATCGAAACTCAATTTGACATTATCATTTCCTTTTGTTTTGACGCTATCAAGATTTCCGACACCAACGATCTGACCAATTACATCTACAAAAAATAAATATGAATTAATAATTTTTTTTCTTAAAATAAAATTTTAAATACGTAACAAATATAGATATTTACTTCTTTCAAAACGCGTCTACTTCAGGCATAACTAGATTTATCATAATGTTGGTAGAGTTGAACGCATTGGAAATACTATAATTCTCTGTAATGTGGATTTCATTGGCGATGTTAGATTTGACAATCATAAGTTCTAAGATTTTTTAGAAAGTCAGTAATTACCTCTCCACTCTTTCAAGCATGCAAATCATATTACACAAACGACAACGTTATCTTAATGTTCTTTTATCTGTGTATCAAAGTACTTCGCAAGATCACCCCATGAAATAAGAAATAAGAATAAATTTTTAGATATTATATTCCAAAATAATTTTAATTTTAAAGAATATTTATTAAGGAATCATACGTTAAATCTTTCAAATCGAAACTCAATTTGACATTATCCTTCCCTTTTGTTTTGACGCTATCAAGATTTCTGACACCAACGATCTGACCGATTACATCTACAAAAAATACATATGAATTAATAATTTTTTTCTTAAAATAAGAATTTAAATACGAAGTTAACAACTCACCAAACAATATATTCTTGTCTATTTCTCCAGCCAAGATAGAAGAAAAATTCTGAAAATATTTTCCTGGGACACGAACTGGGAATTCATCAGATGGTTTCACTATAGTGGTTCTATAAAAGACGATTTTAAATCCCAAAGAACTTGTCTTATAACTACTATCATAATCTACTAACCTGAATGTATCAACTATGTTAGACTCGCCGACAACGAGTTGGTTCTAAAACCTGCTGACCAAACAATCTTCAATAGATGCATGTATCCTTTTATCCTATATATAACAATTAGAAGTTAAAAAGCTATTATCGAGATTTACTAAATTAAATATGATAGAGATATCAATTAAACAACACGTTTAATATATTTTATTAAATCTTACATCACTGTCAATGAAGACCATCTGTAGAGACTTGAATGACTTCCAAAGTCTTATGATATGGACTCTAATTTTTTGATGGTCTAGCGCAGGGTTGAGATTGCCTAACTGAACAAAATGACGAACATTCATCTTTTTAGAAGTCATATTGAGTTGTGCATATGATTTTTTAACACATTAGCTTATCAATATATATAGTTATGTTATACAACCACCTTAATTTTTATTAGAATAATTACTTAATTTATTTTTAAGACGATAATGATGAGGTATGTAAATATATCATATATGAATATTCTAAATATGTTTATTATCATTTTTAAAAAGTAAATTTAACATATTTATACTTCTGCAAATTTAATAAAAATCATCAAGAACTTGTAAATTACCATATGTCGAAATTTAAAATAAACATTATTTTGTAAATTATAATAATGGACTTTATCTTTTAAAATTACATAGATCTCTCAATGTCATCATTTGCAATTAACGTAATTTTATAAATAATTTGAATAATGATATTTTAATTAATTTATAATATCTCAAGATATTTTGAAATTAAAATTAACCAAATGTATTTATCAATTAAACAATAAAATTAAAGAAATTCAAAAATCGGTTCTGAACAGAGTACTCAATAGGGGATTCGATGCTTCTCAAAAGTATCCTTAACAGCAAGATGAATATAGAGTCAAGTGCATCACTGTATTTTGGAGAAGAAATAATTTATATCAGTATGGTCCATATCAATTAATCATTAAAAAAATAAATTTAGATTTTTTAAGTACCTTAAATCCATAACGAAACGATAGTCGTTATCATCCAAATCTTGTATTATTTTCTCTCCGTGATCAACGTAATTGTACCTAAACGTTAGTTTAAATTAACGTATAATTTCATATATATCCACATAATAGAATTTTTAATTGAAAGATGATCCGAAATAAGATTTTGATTTACATGAGCATGTAGTCTGCAAACTCTTCACTTTTTGGATCCTCTATTATGTCCGAGCATCCATCACTGTTTGTTAGAAGAACATTATCATCTAGCATCATCGTTTATAGAAAATAAAAAAACTCGTTAATAATTTCATTATAATAATTTACATCATTGAATTTAAACAAACTTTTTTTTTTTTTGGACAAAAACTGAATTTAAACAAACAATATATTATAAACATATGTAATCACCTCTAAATCTGATTGCTTTCCACATCTTGAACAGATAAACCCTTTTTCCGTTACCCAACTTAAATTTTTTGAACATATGATTGGCATAACATCCTGTTGCGAAACAGTCAAGTACATATCCCCTTGAAAAAAAAAATGAAATCAAAAAAGTCAAGCAACATATTGTATCAAGTACATATAACTCTTTAAAAAAAATAATTCTATTGATTTCTTATATTACTTATATATTAAATATAGTTTGTTATAGCCGTATATAAAAACTTACTCAATTGACTTGATAGTGAATTTTATGTAGCGATCCATCAAACTCCAACGATCGGCACTATCTTCTTTTTTGAAACTCTTGATTTCCCCCATTTCAGTGATGCATCCCATCAAATTAACTTTCATGAAAATGTATAATATGTATTACAAATAACAAATAAAAGTTTTCAAAAACAATCAATTATAAAGTATCACTTACCATAAGGCCATCTTACATGAAACACATTATCATGAACACGTTTAAAACCTAAGTTATTAAAAGGTTTGCAAATTATAGGATCTCTTGCAAAGGTGATTATAGTTTTTCTGTGAAGAAGATCCGATAACCAAGATTAGTTTTCTGGATTTGCTTTTTGTCGTCCTTGACTTCGAACTTCTCTATAACATAAGTTTGATTCTCCGACATATTAAAATATGGAACACCATAGAGTGATGCCGGGATAGTAGCATGTCCAAATATACCCTAATTCAGAGAATGATTTTCCAAGGTATTTAGACACACCATACATATGAAGAAACAACAATATATTTTTTTAAAACATACCTCTTCAGCAACCAACATCAGCTCTGTCGATACTTCATTCAAAAAAATTCTCACTCTCCACGCACGTAAAACCTTGACACAAATCATTTATCCCTTTGTCCAATGATTCAATTTGTCGGGCAATACAAATCTCGTCATATTTTTTTTTAAACAAAATAAAAAAAAAAAAAAATTTTGAGATAGAGAGAAGTTTGGAAAGTGAGTGAAATGTAGAAGTTGAAGAGGTAATAGTTTAGTTTTAAGTTTTATAATAACTCGTCTATAAGAATTTATACGGTGTTAACGGTTGCATCAAAAGTCTTGACTCGAAAGGATATTACCACTCAAACCTATTGACTAAATAATTGGAAGATTCATGAATATGTAGATATCATTGAATTATACAGACGGGAAAACTGTTTTCAATAAAAAGGGAAACTTATATAAAATGACTTTGAATTATGTAATATATGATTAATGAAACAATATTATATATCAAAATTAAATCCAAAATCAATAACAAAGCATATTAAAGTATCATTTATGTATATATAAAATATAAAAACCACAAACTTTAAAGTTAAATCAAATTTCCATATCAGCAAAGGCATCCAACATCTGTGTGACTTGAGGACATGGAGGATTGATCATGACACTCGTACAATTGTGCACCGTTGTTGCCATCCATGTATCTACATTAATAAAGTTTTTATAATTAGTTAACTTATTTTATAAACAAAGCAATAAAAATTATATCAGAAAGGAATATTCGAACCTTTATTACTTTCGAGTTTGGCAAAACGTATCACACAAATAATTTCACTGACAAGATGTAACCAATGGTCATAGAAGGCGTTCGCGTAATCCTATGGTAGACGACATGAGAAACTATCATCCCTACAATTTTACTTTTTTGAGTAATTTTCAAATTAACGGGTATTAAAAACGTAAAAGTTTATTAAATTAGAACAACTTACTCAATATTTTCCAGAAGAACAAACAACTCATTCCATTCTTTGTATGGTGGACCTTGTTCCAAGCTATTTCCAACACTAAAAGACTCTTCCGATAAGATCTGCAAATATTTTTCAATAGTTAATCTAATCAACCACTTCAAACATAACTTATAATATAGTAATAAATTGTTACCCTTACCTACACAATAAGCAGAATCTAATATCCACTTTTAATATCACTGAATGATACAAAAGAGAAAAATTGATTTGAAAACAAAGGAGAAATTTCTTAAACCATGTCATGTCTCTCCAATGTATTCTAAAACGATGGTCAGTTGGCCTAAAACCGCCATCATCATTGCTTAATGAGAAATTTGATAACATTATTCATTCACCTTCTTCCAAATCATTTATAAAGATGTCACGATAAGGATGATAAGTTTGCTTGTGTGGTACTTAAAATCATCACTCCTTTTGATTATTAGCATTTGATTTTCCAAATTTAATCTGATTTAGGATTGCTAAAACATTACTGATTTGTGACTAAACCAATTAAAAAAATGTGACTATTTAGTGACTAAACCAATCAAATAATGTGACTATTTTGTGACTAAACCAATTCAAATAATGTGACTATTTTGTGACTAAACCAATTCACAAAGTAGTGGCACAATAGTTACTAAACACGAACTCCTTAGCGACTACAAAACAGAGTCTTAACATAGTCGCAATAATAAACGATTAATTTGCGACCCTTTTGGGACTAATAGGTCGTCCTTAATCCGTCGCTAAACCCAGACTCTATCGTTAATCCCAAAACGGTCGTAAACATAGGACTCTTATAAATAGTCACAAAATTGTCCCTAAGTAGACTTCGTTGCGGTTTAGTCGGAAATTTACAACTACCAACTCTAGTCACAGTTTCGTCGCAAATATACGACTATATAAAAGAGTCTGTAATCCATCGCAAATAAGCGACTATGTTGCGACCAACATATTTTGCGACCGTTTCTTTGCGACCATCAGAAAGGGTCGCGAAGTAGTCGCAAAACCGTTATTTGCGACTAAATAGCAACTATAGTAAGAGTGGCAAATAGCCTGTTTTCTTCTAGTGAGAACATTAGTTCATGAATTAGAGAGATCAGAGTGATTTCTTTTTCTATAATTTTCTAAATAAAATTAACCATAACAAATGTATTGGGCTCATTAAATACTTAAAAATTTGAAAATGGACTTTAAAATCTTAATTAAGGTATTACATATGTAGAATACTATAAGAAACATCTTATTGAATTCTTTTATTCGTTTTTCATTTTTAAAATTGAAATTTAAAGAAAATAAACATTTTTTTTATAAAAATAACAATATACTAATTTAAAAATTTATGAAATATAATTAGATTAAATTTCTGTCTGCATGAGTGTACAGGTAACTCTCTTAGTTCACGTCATATTCCGTAACACTGACCTCAAAATATCACTCTAACAAAACGATACAACAAATAACACCACGCTGACTTTTCAAGCAACTGTATATATATATATGTAACATACTACTAATTAACAAAGATATTTTTTTGATTACTACAGCTAGTTATTTGCAGCAACTGTATAGGTTTAGAAATAACTGTAAAATTGCATTAATAGTATTGATATGGAGTATATACCATGATGCATAAAATAAAATTGTAAACTACGTATGTATGATGAATACAACAGATCAGTTTGATTAGTGGGAGCCTTGTTAGAGCATTTGCATCGGCGTATTCCCACACCGTCCCACATAATTAAAATTTTAAATTTAAATCGAAATGAATGAAATATGGAAGAAACGTATCTACAAACGGGACGTATTTTCGTCCGTCCTTCATAACACGTGGCGGCGTGTTATTGGTTGTTGTCGTTTGGGTAGGGTGAACCCAAAAAAATAATGGTCTCGAGTCATTTGTTTTCTCTACGTCTCCCTTTCTTTACTCTCTCTCTCTCTCGAGACGGCGATTTGATTCCGAAGGCCGATCTCCTTGAAAATTGGCTGAATCAAAAGCAAATCTGCCGTCAATTTCCTCACGCCGGTTGCAATAGAAAGAGGTTTGTGTTCCAACTTCATTTCCGATGGTAGATGATTTAGTTTTTTTGATGTATTATTTTGTTTGTGTTTAAGGCAATTGTTTATGTGATTCGATAGATTTGGCTCTGAGTTTTGATTCGATTGTTGACTATCTGTGTTTATGTATATGTTCTCTCTGATTTTAATTTCGATTTAGGATTTCGTAATATGTTTTGGATTTCGATTTAGGGTTTCGATTTAAGGATTCGATTTAGGTTTTAGGGGTTCAATTTAGGGTTTCGATTTAGTTTTTAGGGTTTCGATTTAGTTTCTCTCTGATTTTAGTTTCTGATTTTATGACTATCTTAAAATTGGTTCTAATTCTACGAAATTTATTTGGGGATGCAGATTTCAAAGGATAAAGTTTGTTGCTTTGGTCGTATTTCGAATGGGATAGCAAGCGTTAGTCAATCCCTACATGGTAAGGCAACCAAATTGGCCTTATGACTATAGATTTATCTGCTATCAAGTGTTAGTCACTGCCTTTCTTGTGATATCAAGCGTTAGTCACTGCCTTTCTTGTGAATAAAAACGAGTTTTAACATTGCCCTTAGTTGTTGTGAAACCGGATTCTTTTATGTTAAACCGAGTTTGACATTGCACTTGTTTGTTGTTTATGAGTTTTCTCAGCGTCACCTAAAGAAAGCCTCACATAACGAGAAATCACAGTAGAAGTAGAAACAATCAGCCAGTGAAAGGTAAATAATCGATTCCATTAGCATCCAAAATGTCAATTTCTTGTTGTTTGTTGTATAGTTCGGGTTTGTATTGGTCTCATTAATTGATTTGGTAGACTAGTTAATATGATTTGTATATTTAGATTCGTCAAGTGTTGATGTCTCGGTAGTAAATAAGAGGGTGTATTTGATGATCTCTATTAAAACTAAAAAATTAATGGTGATGCAATAGTTGATGTAACTAAAGCTACGTAGACATCAACATTTATGTAACTAAAGATACATGGACAATCTATCTTGCATTTGCATTAATTTATGTACCCAAATCTATTTATATAAAGCTGAGAGTATATCTAATGTTGCATTTGCATTAATTTAACTAAAGGTACTCTCAGACAACATATATAACTAAAGGTGAGAGTATAACTAAGTTTGTATAACTAAAGCCGAGAGTATAACTAAGTCTATGAGTGTTTGTCTTAAATGGGATACTCTATTTATTTGTACTTGATATTAGTTGTCATAAATTGTGATTAGATTTAGGTAGTTGAAACTTTGGTCATTATGAATGGTACCAACAACATATCCGATTTCTCCATCATATTCTATCTCTCTTCAATCTTTCTCCATCATATTCTATCTCTCTTCTTTGGTGCACCAACAACATATCCGATTTCTGTTCCTCATCTTAAACTCTTTTCCTCTTTGGTACACTCTATTCCGCATCATCTTAAACTCTTCTTCCTCTTTGGTACACTCTTTTCCACATCATCTTAAACTCTTCTTCCTCTTTGGTACACTCTTTTCCGCATCATCTTAAACTCTTCTCCTATGAGTTCTTACAATACATTCAGTCACTCCTCTTCTAGTTAGTTAGAGCTTCTCAACAGTCAAGGAGAGTCTCTTAATCTAGATGGTGCTAACGAAGTACCTCCTTACTCGTCTCAAGAATCTCAGGATGTACCTCTTTCACAAGAGACACCTGTCAGGAAGGATAGGAAGAAATGGAATCCGGCTGATGATGAAACTCTTATCAGTGCGTGGCTGAACACTTCAAAGGACCCGATTATTGCAAATCAACAAAAGGGAGGAAGCTTTTGGCAAAGGGTTAGCAAATACTATGCAGAGACTCCTCATGCTATAGCCAATGCTGAACAGGGGATGAACATAAACTGTAAGCAGACGTGGTTTAGGATCAATGAGTACACTAACAAGTTCTGCGGGGCTTACGCAGCTTCGGAAAGACTAAACAGTAGTGGACACGCTGAGAACGATGTGCTGAAGATGGCTCACGACATCTACTTCTCTGAACATAAGACGAAGTTTACAATGGAGCATTGCTGGTGTTTGTTAAGGTTTGAGCAGAAATTGCTGAACCTTAACGCTATTAACAACCCTTCAACTTCAGTCAGAACAAAGAGGAAACCAGTTGCTGCAGTTTCAAAATCCGAGGCAGATTCACAATCCGAGTCAACCCACAGTGAGCAAGACTTTGAGATTAGGCCTCAAGGTATCAAGGCTGCAAAGGCCAAGAGGAGCACTGCTCAGGGGAAGGCTCTAGCTGAGTACAAGAGCATGTGGGAAGTAAAGAAGGTGGATATGGCTGAAAAAGAGAAGCTACAGAAGCTTGGCATACTAGACACACTTCTTGCCAAACCGGAGCCACTTAGTGAAGCTGATCAACTTATCAAGGATAAGATAGTGGCTCAGTATTTCTGAGATTGTTGTAACTTTTTATGATTTTCGTAGTATCTAAATTCGAATTGTTTCTGTTTTAGTATCTAACTTTGTATGATTTTTCGTTTTATGATTATATGTTTTAGTTTCATCAACTCGGCTTAAGATGCTACTTTGTATGATTAATCTATTATCGATTGTGTTTCTGATTGTGTCAATTTGTTCTCTGTGTCTATATGTTTCAAATAAATCAGATGGGCCAAGACTACAGCTACTCTCAGCCTGATTCCTCAGATCAATATGATCGATACTCTGACGACACTGAGCACAAGGAAATAGAAGCTTTGATTCGGATGGATGAGGCTGAGAGTAGCTTCATGAATGCTCAGGCGAGTCAATACCCTCCTCAACTTGAGGTTGAGTTCGGATTCCCGAAGGTTTGCTTTTGTGGTGGTCAGCCCCTCTTATCTTCAATTTACAACAGACGATATTTGGGAGTCCCTCTGATCTTCATATTGCATTGTTTTAACTGATTATGAAGTGAAATTGCTAATTATATATGTTAATGCAGGTTCTTCACATGTGGGAATATTGACGATGGAGAGATGCATATTCACAAGTGGTGGGATGAAGCTGTCATGGAGGAGATGAGAGAGATGGGCAGATAATGTGAAGTGTTGTCTCAGAAGGTAGATAACCTTACATTATCAAGTGACTACGGATCACACATGAGTAATGAAACCGAGCAGAAAATAGTCCGGTTAGAGAAGGAAGTGTTTGAGCTAAGGAAGACCCGAAATAGGTTTACAATTGGTTTTGAATTGATAGTTTTGGTAGCAATAGTAGGTATGGTATTGGTAGCTTTTGTTTTTGGCTAAGTATCACGGATCAATGTAAGTTTTTTGGCACTTTGGATGCAACCGGTCGGGCTAGTCTGTCACCTATACAAAAATGTACTGCAGCAATTCGCCAATTGGCATATGGTACTGCGTCCGACACAGTTGACGAGTATGTACGAATTGGTGTTTCAACAGCTCGGAAATGTTTGCACGAGTTTACCGCCGCAATAATCCTGTTGTTTGGCGATGAATACCTAAGACGTCCCAGACTGGACGACCTAGAAAGACTACTCTATGAAAATGAAAAACGTGGATTTCCAGGGATGGTTGGGAGCATTGACTGTATGCATTGGAGGTGGAAGAATTGTCAGCTTGGAAAGGGATGTATTCACGATCAACCGGAAAACCTACAATCGTGCTGGAGGCGGTAGCTTCGTACGACCTCTGGATATGACATGCTTTTTTTGGAGCTCCAGGTACTATGAACGATCTTAATATTCTAGATCGATCAAATGCTTTTGATGACATTCTTAACGGTAAAGCTCCGGAGGTCAACTACTTTGTCAACGGAAGGGAGTACAATTTGGCGTACTATCTCACCGATGGTATTTATCCCAAATGGGCAACTTTTATACAATCTATCCGGCTTCCACAAGGTACGAAAATTTCTCTCTTCTCTAAAAAACAAGAAGCTGTGCGGAAAGATGTTGAGCGTGCCTTTGGAGTCTTGCAAGCTAGATTTGCCGTTATTAAAAATCCATCTCGTTTATGGGATAAATACAAAATAGCAAATGTTATGAGAGCATGCATAATACTCCATAATATGATTGTCGAGGATGAACGTGGAACATACAGTTACCGAAACATTGTTTCTGAATTTCAACACAGAGAAGATGTGGATCAAACATATACCGTCGGTGCCGCCAGTTTGGGTTCAAATATGAGCACTACGATTACTCGTCTTACAGAAATTCGGGATAAAAAAGTCTATGAACGGTTAAAAAAAAATTTGATTGAGCATATTTGGACTAACTTTGGACATCTTCCAGACAATGAAGATTAATTAAAAAAATTCTATGAATTGAATAAAATGTTTGTTTTTATCTTTGATGTTTGTATGGTTTTGTTTTTTTATCTTTCATGTTTTAATTGTATATTTTGTTTTTTTTCAAATTTTTGTAACTTTGTAATTTTCTTATGTTTGTAATGTCAATGTTATATGTTTTATTTAAATTAAAACTTTAATATGTCTTTATTTATTAATTTAGATAATTAATATTTTAAATTAAAAATACTATTATTATTTTCAAGGGACCAACTGTGAGGGACATCAATGCTCATACCAAACTTAAAAAACTCTTAAAATAAAATTAATATATTTGGAGGACCAAAATTTGTCCTACACCAATGCACATGCTCATACTTGAATTAGTTTTGACCCACAAATATCTAGCTCTAAAATAGTTTGGACATAGTTTCGAAAATAACTTTTGAAATTGAACATAAATCACTTTCATTTCACAGATCGACTAAAGTTTTGTGGACTTTTTTTTTTTTGCCTTCTAAGAAAAGGGCTGACTTTTATGGACAGTGAATTTTTAAGTAATCTAAGTTGCAAAGCAACTAAAGTGGACCAGAGTACGGAGATACGTGATATGTCATATATATAAGATAACTTGTTAGATGGTTTGCAATAAACTAAGAAGTAATTAAATAAAAGAAACTTGTAACATGAAAACTCATATAAACAATTCATTTTCGTTTGCCTAATTAAAGTCAACCGAGTAATTTCGAGAACCAAAATGGACTACGTTTTGTGAACAACAATAGCAATCAGAATACGTACTCGACAAAAAAAAATCAGAACTATAACAAGTTATAAAAGAACTGCCAAAAATAACCAAATTTTCTACAGATGAATACAACGATTATATTTTATAGACATTTTAATATACTTATAATTTCTATAAAAAATACGGCGAAATTTTTTATTACCATCAAAAATATTGTCGAAAACATGTAAGAAAATACCAACGAACAACGGAACAACAGTCTTAAAAGCGTAAAAATAGTATCGGTATTTAATGATAATAAAAATCGGCACTACTATCATGTGGTAATTTCAAAATTCTTATGACACATGGTGGACAAGGAGAAGTTATTACCGTTGAACACCTGTAAAATATTGCCGGTTAAGTAATTTTTTGAAAGATGTATTTTATTTTTAAAATAATAATAATAATAAACTAAAAATTCAACACTAATAATCGATGTATGTATCGAGATTTATTAATAAATCTAACTCATATCAACTTTTATTGTCAACTTTTACGTGTACGTACGTACTTATTACCTGAACTTATCCCCTTCAGATAACAGCTAATTGCCTATTTGTCAAAAGCAAGAATTGATTAAATAAGTTGGACCTTGGAGAAGTCATCTACACTAACAATAGATATATTAAAAAGAAGATACACTATGTGCAGACCATACAATTACCCAGAAGAGCAAGACAGATAAGTGACGAAAGTGCTGGCAAAAAAACATTAAAATTGAATTAAAATGTGGATATACCCTTAAGATGCCGGAGACTATGCTTCTCCGATCTTCTCTATAAATGTCGACCGTCTCAGCCACCACAATGTCACAACCCTCACCACCTCTCTCACTCTCTCTCTTTCTATCTCGATAGTTCTCTCTCTTGCCTCGTCCTTCAACACCAACTAACACAACGTGAGGGTAAGAATGCGTACAAGTTTATAATATGATTTCAAATATATGGTAGTACTTGCTTAAATGATTTGATTATTATATGTATATTAATTAGCTTAACTTCAAAAGTTGTTCTCTTAATTGGATGAGTATTTAGTCTGAAAAAAAAAAAAAACTTGTATTACAAATTTACAAAAAGAAAATTTATACAAAAATTTTACTTTTACTTTATGAAAACAGGAGAGACAAAAGCGACAAAGATGGCCGATCAGCAACTAGGAGTGCTGAAGGCACTCGATGTTGCGAAGACGCAACTTTATCATTTCACGGCGATTGTCATCGCCGGTATGGGTTTCTTTACGGATGCCTATGATCTTTTTTGTGTGTCCTTGGTGACGAAGCTCTTAGGACGCCTCTACTACTTCAATCCAGAGTCAGCAAAGCCTGGCTCCCTTCCCCCTCATGTTGCGGCAGCAGTAAATGGTGTGGCCCTCTGTGGGACTCTTGCTGGTCAGCTCTTCTTCGGATGGCTTGGTGACAAGCTAGGAAGGAAAAAAGTCTACGGTCTTACATTGATCATGATGATCGTGTGTTCTATTGCTTCGGGTCTCTCCTTCGGAAACCAAGCCAAGGGTGTCATGACCACTCTTTGCTTTTTCAGGTACAATTATCACGGTTAAAACTGTTTTATCCATGAACATGAGAAGATACACATGATAGTTACAACCTCCAAAAACAAATAAAATAGAATATTAACATTTGAACGGTTATGTGTAGGTTTTGGCTCGGGTTTGGCATTGGAGGTGACTACCCTCTTTCAGCCACCATCATGTCTGAATACGCTAACAAAAAGACTCGTGGGGCTTTCATCGCTGCCGTCTTTGCTATGCAAGGTGTTGGTATCTTGGCTGGTGGTTTTGTGGCTCTTGCAGTCGCTTCCATTTTCGACAAACAGTTTCCATCGCCGACCTATGACCAAGACAGGTTTCTCTCAACGCCTCCGGAGGCTGATTACATTTGGCGTATCATTGTCATGTTTGGCGCTATACCTGCGGCCATGACCTTCTATTGGCGTATGAAGATGCCTGAAACCGCTCGTTACACGGCTTTAGTTGCCAAGGACATTAAACAAGCCACAAAAGACATGTCCAAGGTCTTACAAGTAGAGCTTGAAGTTGAAGAAAGGGCCGAGGACCCAAAACTGAACTATGGATTGTTTTCCAAGGAATTCCTTAGACGCCATGGGCTTCCACTCCTTGGGTGTACCTCAACTTGGTTTTTGCTTGACATTGCTTTCTACAGCCAAAATTTGTTTCAAAAGGATATTTTTTCGGCCATCGGATGGATTCCAAAGGCAGGCACAATGAATGCTATTCATGAGGTTTTCAAGATCGCTAGGGCTCAGACTCTCATCGCGCTTTGCAGTACTGTCCCAGGGTACTGGTTCACTGTGGCATTTATTGATATCATGGGAAGGTTTGCAATCCAACTTATGGGATTCTTCTTCATGACGGTGTTTATGTTTGCCATTGCCTTCCCTTACAACCACTGGATCAAACCAGACAACCGTATCGGATTCGTGATTATGTACTCGCTCACCTTTTTCTTCGCTAACTTTGGACCAAATGCAACCACTTTCATTGTTCCTGCTGAGATCTTCCCAGCCAGACTAAGGTCCACATGCCACGGAATATCAGCTGCCACAGGTAAGGCTGGAGCCATTGTTGGAGCCTTCGGGTTCCTGTATGCGGCTCAATCACAGGATCCGGCCAAGACAGATGCAGGATACCCACCGGGTATTGGAGTCAAGAACTCATTGATCATGCTTGGTGTTATCAACTTTATTGGTATGCTCTTCACATTCCTTGTCCCTGAGCCAAAAGGCAAGTCCCTTGAAGAACTCTCCGGTGAAGCTGAGGTTGAGAAATGATTACTCCGTCATATTGTTAATATATATTTGTTATTCGTTTTCGTTATTTTAATGTTTCATTTTTTTTTTGTGATCTGATATTGTGATCCTCTACGTTTGCGTTTTTTTTTTTTTTTTTTCTTAGTGTGTAAGTGTAACCATTGATAAGTTTTCAAAGAACTCCTAAGAAGCAAATGCGTGTTATGTTTATTAATGTAAAACAAGTCTTCGCCTCTTAACAACGGCTCATGTAATAATACAAATGAAAAATACTTTTATACTTTTCCATAACTTTATTCAAAATAGTATATATGCAGTTCTATATTATTAATTTATATATATATATATATAGATATATTTCCAAAGTATTTACCTGAATTTACATTAAATAAAATATCAAAAAAAATTCAGTCAATTGCGTCAAATCAGTTATCTAATTCTATTCTATTTGTTTGTACACTTGAGTTATAGCATTTAAAAGTATTGCTGGAACACTGAAAGTTACATTGTCTGTGTTATGTCGACTACAAGTTTTGTGTGAAAGCCTTAACTTCTATGTATAGCCAAGGTTCTTATGCCACCTGCTCTGCTACGGGCTAACACTTACCTTTGGCACATTTGTCTGATAACTTTTTTTGGAGGTTTTCTTTGCTCCAAACACATGTTTCACGTTATGGCCCTTGTACTACCTTATGTAGCCTCTCTTGTGCCGGCAAGTCGCTTAGCCATGACAATCCTATCAATGTCACGTAGTCATTGTTTGACACGGACTAATATGTCTACCACTGAGCTCCTCGTGAAAAAATTTATCGACAAACAATGACCTCTCATATGACATTTGCTTCTTAAGTAGTGCTTTAAAACTCTCTTGAATCATTTGTCGATGTTTTACTATCTCTCTTTATATGATATTGGGGATTGCCTTTGCTTTATTTTTGCTTTAGAACTTGGATCCTTATATCCGCTTTCTTGTATTTAAGTTTATGAGATAAATGAATCAATTATCAACTGATTTGACAAAAAAAAAAAAGTATTGCAGGATGTTGTAGAAATCTGATTTGGATTTATAATCTCGAAAGAATTGTTTTTCATTAAAAAAAATATTTAAAAACTCTTGCTAAAATATTGTGATGAGTTTTCACAAAACCTTATTTTTACGTATTCCAAAAATCAACAAAATATTAAATCTGTTCTTAAAGCTTACGCTGTGCCACTTTTTAACTAAATCAAAACACGATCTTCGGGGTTCGGTCTTTAAAAAAACTAGCCCAAACAAAATTACGAATTCCAGGTCGGTTCGCATTGATCGACAAATAACAAACTGATACAGCAATACGACGCTGACTTTTGCAGCAACTGTATACTACTAATCAACTATACTAGTATTAATTAACAAAGATGATTTGTTGTGATTGCTACAGCTATTAAAATAATGCACGTATAGGTTTTGCATTAACTGTAAAACTGCATTATATAGTATTGATATGGAGTATATACCATGATGCATAAAATAAAATTGTAAACTACGTATGAATACATCAGCTCAGCTTTTTTTAGTGGGAGCCTTGTTACTTGATGCTTGAATTAGTTTTGACCCACAAATATCTAGCTCTAAAATTGTTTAACTCGGACATAGTTTGTAAAATAACATTTAACATAATTCACTTCTGTTTCACACAGACTAAAGTTTTGTGGTCTTATTTTTTCCTTTTACGAAAAGGGTTGACTTTTTATGGACAATGATGTTCTTATTAATCTAAGTTGCAACTAGAGTGGACCAGAGTATTGAGATACGTGATATGTCATATATATAAGATAACTTGTTAGTTGGTTTGCAATAAAATATGAGGTAATTAAATAAAAGAAACTTGTAACATGAAAACTCACATGAACATACCGATTGCGTTTGCTTAAAGTCAAACCAGTAATTAACTCTGAGAATCAAAATGAAATACGTTTTGTCGACAACAATAGCAATCAAAAATACTCACAAAAAAAAATCAGCACTATAAAATGTTATTAAAGAACTGCCAAAACAACCAAATTTTCGACATTCCATGGCAGATAAATTAATAATTTCTTTGAAAAAATACGGCGAAAACTTTTGACCAAAAAAAGTGGATGATTTTTGTTTTCTGCACCAAAAGAAGTGGATGATATGCATCAAAAAAATTACCAACGAACAAGTCTTAAGAAAACAGTACTAATGGTAATAAAATTTTTGCAATACCATCTTTTCGAAATCTCAACTTTTTTACAACAAATACAAGGAGAGTTTATTACCGTTGAAGTTTGAACACCTGCAAAATCATTACCGGGTTAGGTTTTCCAAAATGAAAATCAAAATATATTTTTTAAAAAAGTTTATTCCGCCCTATTAAAAATTTTCATAGAAATGCGTGAAATTACAGCAAACAGTTATAATTACACAAAACTGAAAAATTTCCTTATGAACTTGCTTCCATTAATTTGTAAATTTATTAATAAATAGTAATATCTATGATTCAAAACCCAGACCTCTTGGTTGAAAAATATTAATTAAACCTTGATCAACCAATGGATTAAATAAATTTCAACAAATCAAAAGTTTAGGGGGATTTTCAACAAATTTTCTTAAAGGGCGACATATATCATATATATGCACATATATATAAATTCTCTTAAAGGGGGACATATATCATATATATGCACATATATAGATTTATTAATATATGTATAGATATAGATATGTTTAATAAATCTAACTCATATTCGAAATAAAATTTTATTTTCAAATTTTATTGTGAATTACTCCCTCTATTTCACAAAAAGTCTCAATTTAGAGAAAAAAATTATTTCAAAAAGAGTGTCATTCTACATTTTCAATATATTTTAATGTTAAATTTTTTTATTTACTCCTAAATCAAAATTCATTTCATTGAATTTAAATCAGTAACCATTTACTTCCTCTCTATCACAAATGATGATTTTAGGATTTTCATACAAATTAAGAAACCATTTAATGTTTAGCTAAAAATACATTATTTGTTCATAAACACAGTTCTTACAACTATTAACCAATAATAATTCATCAAAATTTTAATTTCTGAACTAATGAATTTTGAATACTACAATTTTTTTACATTAATTGATAAAAAAAATTACAGAAAATCAATTTTGTCATACAAGAAAAATTTCTAGAAAATCAACCTTTATAATACAATAGGAAATATTAAATAGGAGCAAACCTGTATGATTCAAGTTGTCCTTAATTTTTGTGAAATGTGCAAACATAACATTATTTGTGAAAGAAAAGAAGTAATATATAGGATTGATATTCACGGTACGTACATATTTATTACGTACCTGAATTTGTCCCCTTGAGATAACAGCTATTTGTTAAGAGCAAGAATTGATCAAAGAAGTTGGACCATGGGAATGTTTCCATGATTAGAAATCTCATAGAGAATTCATCTATACTAATAACAGATTATTAAAAAGAAGATACACTATGTGCAGACCATACAAACTACCCAGAAGAGCAAGATAGATAAGTAACGAAAGTGATGGCTAAACACATTAAAATTGAATTAAAATGCGGATATACCCTTAAGATGCCGGAGACTATGCATCTCCGATCTTCTCTATAAATGTCGACCGTCTCAGCCACCACAATGTCACAACCCTCACCACCTCTCTCTCTCTCTTTCGATATCGATAGTTCTCTCTCTTGCCTCGTCCTCCAACACCAATCAACACAACGTGAGGGTAAGATTACGTACAAATTTATAATATGATCTTCATTCATTTACAAATTTGCACTTGCTTAAATGATTTGATTATTTATATGTATAGACTACAAAAGCTCTTCTGTTAATTAGATTAAATTTAAATTTGAAAAAGAAATTGTATTACAAAAGGAAATTTCATACGTAAATTTTTACTTTTACTGCATGGAAACAGGAGAGACAAAAGAGACTCAGATGGCCGACCAGCAACTAGGAGTGCTAAAAGCACTCGATGTTGCGAAGACGCAACTTTATCATTTCACGGCGATTGTCATTGCCGGTATGGGTTTCTTTACGGATGCCTACGATCTTTTTTGTGTGTCCTTGGTGACGAAGCTCCTAGGACGCCTCTACTACTTCAATCCAGAGTCAGCAAAGCCTGGCTCCCTTCCCCCTCATGTTGCAGCAGCAGTCAATGGTGTAGCCCTCTGTGGGACTCTTGCTGGTCAGCTCTTCTTCGGATGGCTTGGTGACAAGCTAGGAAGGAAAAAGGTATACGGTCTCACTTTGATCATGATGATCGTGTGTTCTATTGCTTCCGGTCTCTCCTTCGGAAACCAAGCCAAGGGTGTCATGACCACTCTGTGCTTTTTCAGGTACAATTATCACCGTCAAAACTATTTTATCCATGAACATGAGATCATACACCTGATAGTTGAAACCTCTAAAAACAAATAAAATATGAATATTAACATTTGAACGGTTATGTATAGGTTTTGGCTCGGGTTTGGCATTGGAGGTGATTACCCTCTTTCAGCGACCATCATGTCTGAATATGCTAACAAGAAGACTCGTGGGGCTTTCATCGCTGCCGTCTTTGCTATGCAAGGTATCGGTATCTTGGCTGGTGGTTTTGTGGCTCTTGCAGTCGCTTCCATTTTCGACAAACAGTTTCCATCGCCGACCTATGACCAAGACAGGGTTCTCTCAACGCCTCCGGAGGCTGATTACATATGGCGTATCATTGTCATGTTTGGCGCTATACCTGCGGCCATGACCTTCTATTGGCGTATGAAGATGCCTGAAACCGCTCGTTACACTGCTTTAGTTGCCAAGGACATTAAACAAGCCACAAAAGACATGTCCAAGGTCTTACAAGTAGAGCTTGAAGTTGAAGAAAGGGCCGAGGACCCAAAACTGAACTATGGATTGTTCTCCAAGGAATTCCTTAGACGCCATGGGCTTCCACTCCTTGGGTGTACCTCAACTTGGTTTTTGCTTGACATTGCTTTCTACAGCCAAAATTTGTTTCAAAAGGATATTTTTTCGGCCATCGGATGGATTCCAAAGGCAGGCACCATGAATGCCATTCATGAGGTTTTCAAGATCGCTAGGGCTCAGACACTCATCGCGCTTTGCAGTACTGTCCCAGGGTACTGGTTCACCGTTGCATTTATTGATATAATGGGAAGGTTTGCAATCCAGCTAATGGGATTCTTCTTCATGACGGTGTTTATGTTTGCCATTGCCTTCCCTTACAACCACTGGATCAAACCAGACAACCGTATCGGATTCGTGATTATGTACTCCCTCACTTTTTTCTTCGCTAACTTTGGACCAAATGCAACCACATTCATTGTCCCTGCTGAGATCTTCCCAGCTAGACTAAGGTCCACATGCCATGGAATATCAGCTGCGACAGGTAAGGCTGGAGCTATTGTTGGAGCCTTCGGCTTCCTGTATGCGGCTCAATCTCAGGATCCGACCAAGACAGACGCTGGATACCCACCGGGTATTGGAGTCAAGAATTCATTGATAGTGCTTGGTGTTATCAATTTTATTGGTATGCTCTTCACGTTCCTTGTCCCCGAGCCAAAGGGCAAGTCCCTCGAAGAACTCTCCGGTGAAGCTGAGGTTGAAAAGTGATAAATGTAACGTTCATTTGTGGTTTGTTTGATTTTTTTTTCTTTTCAACACTTTGTATTTCCCTTCGCGTGATGCACTAAGGAAGGAAGTTTGTGATGTGGAATACTTCAATCTTACTGCCTGAGTGCAAATCTTGTAATCCATGCTTTGTACTCTAATCTTTATAAAGTTTCATTTTTGGTACCATTTGTATGTTTCGTTAAAACTTCTACGAATTTCTTTTAGTGTTTAATTTCATCTGCATTAATTAGTTAGTTTATTTTATTTACATCTCAATTTCTTGACTAAATATTTCGTAAATATTTTACAGTCAGGAAAAAAAAAAAAACAAACCAATTTAATGTTAACAGAACATAGGAATATTAACTGTATTGATTAAGTCAACGGTTATAACCTAGTGGTTCGCAATCATTCGATATCTATATTTCTATTGCCGTGTTTTCAAATATGTAAAATGATTTTGAAAGACAAACAACCTATTAAAAATCCTACTATATTAATTGGGAAGTACAAATATAAAACTAACCTTAAAATGTGTAATAAATTACATTCAATTGCCATTAGACTAATTTAATTAAGATTAATTAAATAATATAATTAATTAAAAATTAAAAAATGCTGAGAGATCAAAAATAAAAAAAAATCTAGAAAAGTTAGAAAATATATTCAAATCAAAACTACTTTGTATTTGAAAAAAATAAAAAAATTAAAATTAACAGCCAAGTTTTTTACAAAAATATAGATAATTATTAGTTAAAATTTTTTTTTTCATTCTCTAATAAAATTATGGACGAAAATTACTATATATTTTTTAGAAAAATATAAACCAATCTGAATTTCCAAAACTAGGATTTTATATCCAAATATAAAATAAAATTATTTTTAATAACTAAATTTGAAAGATTTTATTAAGATTTTATTAAGATTTCAAATTATGAATCTCCTATCATCTTTCTTTTATTTTATTTATAAATTGTTTGAAATTTTCATATAATACTTATGATTAATAAATATGCAGAATTTTTTCTACATATGTTGTGATTTGAATTTTTAAATCGAAGATATATTGCTCTCTTTTTAATGTAAAAGATATATATCTATATTACTCAATCTATGAAAAAAATGTTTGTTTTAATTTACACATCGGCGGTTGGTAAAACTAAATTTATATAGTTCATTAATTAATAAAACTTATTTTCTCATAATTATAATATTAAAATTACTACTTCATATTTCACAACATATTGATGCAAATATAACAAACAAACAATATAAAACTGTAATATACATCAAAAAATAAAATACTATAATCTTTTAAAATAATTAATATTAAAAAGACAGATATAGATTTATAGAAAAATTAAAAATAAATATTATATCAAACAAAATAATTTTTCTAAAAAAATATAACAATAACTTTTATTATTATATTTTAATTTTCTTTTAAATTGTTGATCCGTGCTTTAAGCACGGGATATCTTCTAGTATAAAATTGTTTGGCACTGCGAGCAACTGGCTTACCGATACCCAGTTTATGTATATATATTATTGATTGATTCTTGTTAAACTCAAATTTTTTAGTATTTTCTTAAAATATAAGAGCACCAACTTAAGAAATTATGAAAAATATTTAGATTCACCTCTTCTTTTATCAGCCAATCAAAATTTTCCATCTAATATTTTATTTAAAAAATAAATTAAAATTAAATTAAAAGGTAAAAAAGAATTAAGAAAACAAATTCTGTATATTTTTAATTAAGGTAAATTAAATATTGACTTGGTTTAGATTTTTAAAATTAGAATAAAATTATATGTCGGTTTGGGTTTACAAATGAAATGGTTAGAGTTTAAATTTTACAATTAAAACGCAATTATATGCCGGTTTGGGTTTACAAATATGATGGTTACAGTTTAGATTTTACAATTAGAATAAATTTATATGTCAGTTTGGGTTCACAAATGAAATGGTTAGGGTTTAGATTTTACAAGTAAAACGAAACTATAAGTCGGTTTAGGTTCACAAATGAGATGTTAGGGTTTAGATTTTACAAATAGAACGAAATTATATGTCGGTTTGTGTTCACAAATGAGATGGTTAGGGTTTAGATTTTACAAATAGAACAAAATTATATGTCGGTTTGTGTTTATTAAAAAGCGGTTTAAGTTTTAAATTTTATAATAATGTATACAGATTTTTTTTTTTTTTTTATAAGGGGATGAATGAAGAAGTTCACCACCCAAATATTGTTCAGAAATTATTTCACAGTGAGAATTTGAGTTTTTGTTTCCAAAAATGCAATAGAGAGGAAAATAAACCAACATTTTAATACATTATATGATTTGTCCACAGCAGAATATAAACAACAATTATTACAAAATATTAGATGGACGATATAACTATATATAGTCTATAGAGTTCTGGTAAAGGCAAAAGTTGTTTACGCTTTAGTTTCTTCCAGAGGTAGCGATCGCGGACAGGGCCGTATCATCACACACATTCTCGCCTGAAAGCTCCTCAAGTGACTTCCCTTTAGATTCAGGCACTAAAAACGTCATGATCATACCAACAAAGTTGATAACACCAAGCATGATCAACGAGTTCTTGACACCAATACCCGGCGGATATCCTGCGTCAGTCTTGGTTTTATCCTTTGACTGAGCTGCGTATAAGAATCCAAACGCACCCACGATGGCACCCGCCTTTCCTGCTGCGGCTGATATTCCATGACAAGTGGATCTTAGCCTGGCCGGGAAGATCTCGGCAGGAACCACAAATGTAGTTGCATTGGGACCAAAGTTTGCAAAGAAGAAAGTTAGGGAATAAATAATGACGAATCCGATACGGTTGTCTGGTTTAATCCAGTGATCGTAAGGGAAGGCTATAGCGAACATAAAGACGGTCATGAAGAAGAATCCCATTAGCTGGATTGCAAATCTTCCCATAGTATCAATAAAGGCAACTGTGAACCAGTAACCTGGAACTGTACTGCAGAGCGCGATGAGGGTCTGAGCCCTACCAATCTTGTAAACCTCATGGATGGCATTCATTGTAGCCGCACGTGGGATCCATCCGATTGCCGAAAATATATCTTTTTGAAATAAGTTTTGGCTGTAAAACGCGATGTCAAGCAAAAACCAAGTAGAGGTAGTTCCGAGGAGAGGAAGTCCATGGCGTTTAAGAAACTCCCTCGAGAACAATCCGTAGTTGAGTTTAGGATCTCTTACAATTTTTTCAGCACTTTCTTCCTCAGCTTTAAGATCCACTTGCAAGACTTTAGACATGTCTTCCGTGGCTTGTTTAAGGTTTTTGGCGACTAATGCTGTGTAACGAGCCGTTTCAGGCATTTTCATACGCCAATAATATGTCATAGCGGCTGGGAGAGCACCCACCATAAGAATGATACGCCACAAGTAATCAGCTTGAGGTGCAGTCGAGGCAACGGGGTCTACACTATAGATCGGTGATGGAAATTGGTGATCGAAAATGCTTGAAAATATGAGCGCTACAATACCTCCAGCCATGATCCCAAACCCTTGCATAGCGAACACAGCTGCGATGAAGGCACCACGTGTTTTCTTGTTTGCATACTCCGACATGATCGTCGCTGACAGTGGGTAGTCACCACCAATACCAACTCCAAGCCAAAACCTTTTATTATACCAAAAATATATAATTGACGTTGATTAACAAATGACTGAGTGTATATATATATATATATATATATATATATATTTTAAATAACTAAATATTCCTTTTCGTATTAGAGTCGCTAATTTCTTTATTTACAACTATATATATATTTTTCTATATAATTTGTACGTCTTAATAAATTATGATAATAATTAATATATCCTTTTGGACTGTTCAAAAGGTTATGAAAACAAAGTTTATTTGATAAAGTACCTGAAGAAACAAAGAGTGGTCATGACTCCTTTTGGACTGTTCCCAAAAGAGAGACCGGAGGCCACAGAACAGAGAACCATCATGATCAAAGTGATCCCATACACCTTTTTCCGGCCGAGTTTGTCTCCAAGCCACCCAAAGAAGAGCTGACCAGCAAGTGTCCCACAAAGAGCGACACCATTGACTGCGGCCGCTACTTCTGGAGGGAGTGTTCCCGGCCTTTCTGCACCAGCCTTGTGATAGTAGATGCGGCCTAGGAGCTTGGTGACCAATGAGATACAAAAAAGATCGTAGGCATCAGTGAAGAAACCCATTCCGGCGATAACAATCGCTGTAAAATGGTAAAGTTGTGTTTTGGCCACATCTAATGCTTTGAGCACTCCTAACTGTTGATCTTCCGCCATTGCTACAAAGACAATAACCAATAAATCAGGACGATAATTTTTTTTCTGTTTACTAACATTTGATTTTCATCATTTCATGTTTCTTTAGAAGACAAAGGATTAAGCATTCTTTCCATAAGAATCCACAATAATTTAGATGGATTGTCGAAGTTAGAAGCGTATAATAAATATTAACGTAAGTTAACTAACCTTTAAGCTTATACTGAAGCTTCTTGGTTGTTGGAATCCAAGATATAAATAAAGTTAAACGACTGAAGAAAGTTATGTGACTAAAGATATCTCAAAAGTTAGAAATGTATGTGCTACTTATAGACCAAAGTTATAACTCAAAGTCAACGTACGTAACTCTATAAATCGGAATCTAAAGGAGCATATGCTCTCATCTTGTTTGTGTTTTATAAATTGTATTATAATAAGAACCTCAATAATACGTAATGATAATGAAACTACATAGTATGATGAATATAAATTCAATTTATTCGCGCTTCAGTCGTCTACTACGACCAGTGAATACATAATCTTTCTATTATATGTTTGAAATACATACTCGTATTATTTGCCCTAGGCGTTCGGATATCGGGTTGGTTTCGTGTCGGGTAATTCGGATTTCAGATAATTTGAATATTGATTCTAATATCCATACGGATTACTAGGCATAATTGTTCGGATGTCGGGTCGGTTTTGGATCGGATAATTCAGATTTTGAATAATTTGGATATTAATTTTAATATCCGTACGGACAATCTATATAATTTGGATCGGATTTCGGGTCGGGTTTTCATGTATCGGATACTTTTCGGATATTTCAAACCCGATTATTACTTGCATATCCGATCAATCCAAGATTTTGAAAAAAAAAAGCCAATAACATCTTAAAATGTCTAAAACCATGTCGATAACATCTTAAAAAATCACCATCCAAAATAACAAAGCCAAGTAGAAAGATAAAACCAAAGTAAATCACCATCCTAAAATTTGAAAAGCAAAGTAGAGCACCATCCAAAACATTAAAAGATAAGTAGAAAGATAAAAGATGATCTTGCATTAACGACTTCCAATGCAAGCCAGCAACAATGACCTCCTCAAGCTTCTTCTTAGTCCCATACTACAACTTCTTCATGTCCCTAACACAACAAAGAAACAAATTCTTAGTTAAAAATCAGTTTAAGCATTGGCTTTTCATTTAACTTCTTCATATCCCTAACATAAATCAAACATCAAATGATAATCGGGTACCTTACATCAGTGATGTGTTTATGCAAGTCTTCTAGTTTAAGTCTTGACATTCAAACTCTGAAAAGAAAGAGAAATAGTTAGTGATAAGTGTTATCCATGTCAAACTTCAGCAACATAGCATCGGCTTTTGATTTCAAGTCACTATCAATACTATTGCTTAGTGACATCAAATTCCTCTCTATAGTCACTATCTCTCCATAGTGTTATAAGAAGCAACTGAAGTTGAAGCAGACACAACCAAAGTAGAATTGTAGAAAATGATTAGAAATCTAACTAACCTCTCTACGGCATTCCAATCAGCTCTTGTAGGCGGCCCAATCTTTTTTTCCCATTCTCAACTTCATTGAAATAGTCATTGTACATCTTGTCTTCTGCCTCCATTCTATCAAATGCCACTCTAAAACCAATAGCTCTTGACAACATTAAGTATGTAGAATTACACCTTGTTTTAATGTCCAACGGTAAACTCCTTCTAGTCATCTTCCTTGAAACAACTTTTTGTTCAAACGAATCACATCTACTAGTAGAAGACCTCACATATTGAACTGCATTGCGTATGGCTGTCACATTCTCACTCAATTCATACAACACGTCCCTAACAATCAAATTGAGTATGTACGCACAACACCTCATATGCATACACTCTCCATTTAAAAAAAATGCTTCATTGTTCCTTAAGCTAAATGCCTCCTGATATTTTTTTCAAAGCAGAAGTATTTGCAGTTGCATTGTCAACTGTCACAGTTAAAATCTTCTCTATGCCCCACTCAGCCAAACAGTCAAGAAGAACCCATGATATTGTTGCTCTTTTGTGATCTGTTAATATACTTGAACCCAATAATTAGCTTCCTCAATCGCCAAGAAACATCAATGAAGTGTGCAGTTATTACCATGTAACTAACACCTATTGCTTTAGCAACCCATATGTCAGTTGTCAAGGAGACTCTTGGCTTACTAGCAACAATCCAAGTTTTCAGAGATGCTTTCATCTCCACATACATTCTAACAATGTCCTTTGTAGCTGTTCTTCTGGAATGTGGTTTGTAGAGGTTGACTTTGTTGCAGAAATGTTTCCAACCGATGCTTTCAATGAAAGCAAGTGGCAGCTCTGACAGCACAATCATCTCATTCGAAGCCTCCCTGAACACTTCTTCAGTAAATTTTCCACTCTGAAGCTGTCCCTGATTGTTAATCACAGTCTGTGATTGTTTCTGCTTCCATGCTTGAAAATGCTTGCAGCTCTCCATATGAGCCTTCAAGTGAGAAGTCCCTGACTTTGCACAACCGTAAGACTTGTGGCAGTAATTGCACTTACGTCGCTTAACATTGTCATCAAATCTTGTGAAATGTCCCCAAACAGTAGATCTTGTACTCGGCTTTCTCTTTGATTGGTCCGATTGTATTGAGCCTCCACCATCTACTGGACCATCTTTCCTTTTGTTTCCACTCTCAGGTATCAAATTTGGGTCATCTTTCTCCTTGTCAATGTTGTCTGGAAATGGTGAGGAATGCATCTAAAAAAAAAAAGAATGCAAGTTAATAAACCAACTTATACGAAGCATATGAATTTTGTTTCTAACTAGAGAAGAGAACAATAATACTCACTACTAAGAATTCGGATTGAGTAGAAGACTTATACGGATCATACTTATCATTCACACTACTCAAAATTTTGTTTCTATCTAAACTTGAAAAACAAACTTATACGGATCATATCTTTGTTTCTAACTGGAGAAGAGAACTATAATACTCACTTAACAAGAGCAGAGAACTATAATACTCAGAATCGGGATCAAGCAAACCATTAGCTAATCTAATTTAGGAGTAAAGAATCAAGCAAATTAAAACACAAAATCAAGCAACTAAAATACAGATTTCACTACAACTTGAATTCA
Source organism: Camelina laxa (assembly GCA_024034495.1). Taxonomy (NCBI): domain Eukaryota; kingdom Viridiplantae; phylum Streptophyta; class Magnoliopsida; order Brassicales; family Brassicaceae; genus Camelina; species Camelina laxa. The sequence continues at coordinate 30,936,131 of CM043881.1, forward strand.
TCTCAAGGAAAAAGAAGAATAATAGAATAACTAAGAAAGGATATGAATCATAGACTTACCGATATAGATTTCTTGATGCCTTCGATGAAGAAGACTGGGGTGACGAGAATTGTATTAGGGATTCCATGGAAAGAGTTTTGCCTTTATATGTAGAGAATCACGAGAGATAAGGGAAGAAGATCATGGATACAATCATACCGGTGTATGGATCGCGAGAGATAAGAGAAGTGGAGATCGATGTATCTCGGAGGATCGAGAGAGAAAAAGAAACAGGAATTGGATGAGTTCAGGTGTTCTTCGGGTTTTGGTTATTATCCGATCCGGTTCGATAGCCGACGGATTGATAAATCAATAACCGTTCGGTTATTGTCTTCGAGTTCGGTGCATATCCGTATCCGAGTTTTTCGGATCGGATACGGTTCGGGTAATCGGGTACGGGTGTAACGCCCAGGCCTACTTATTATGTAGAAATATATATAATTTGTTTTGCTTGCTTTAATTGTATATTTGTTAGTTGGGTGATACAATCATCTTCTTGAAGTTCTGCTTGAACAAAAACAAAATGATTACAAAAACATAAATTTTATATACATAACGAAATGGATACGATTCCTCTCCAAGCCACTTGCAAATGTTAGAATGTCTAAACTAAACATAATTTCATGAAACGTATTTTTTTATATGATCATTTACTTATATGACATACCTAAACAATTTTAATCTTCTACAGGAAAATTGTGAAAATAAATTAATGTTCTTAATTAGGATTACTATGCTTCGGTTGAGATAAGACAAACTCTCTATCTCCCAATAGATAAATCCACGTTTTCTGTTGACCAAACATATATATATATATATATATATATATATATATATGTTTTATTTGTTAAACATGAGGGTCACAACTTTCAACTATGTATGTTCATATTACTATTTAATATGTTAATTAGTCAATGGATGTAGTTTATGGATTTTGCATAAATTAAGACAATAATGTACTACTAATTAAAAATACATTATGTCCACCAACAGCTAACTCCAGCAGTTAAACATCCCTAAACTGCAAGCAAGAGGTATATGACAATAATGAATTAATGATCCACTAATTAAAATTATTTTATCCTAGAAAAAGGATTGTAAAACAGCTAAACACCAACCAATTTATCTCGTTCTGGTTGCGTTCGCGAGCGATTGCGATTAAATATATTATTGGTTTATATGGTTTGATATAACAAGGGTTGTTATAACCGGTTAAGATTCGGTTTAGGTTATTCATGTATATAAACACAAATTGTATGCTTTTACTAACTAATGAGAATAAAACTTTTACTTTGTAATCGCTAGCTTAATCTTGATATGGTATCAGACCAAAGAAACGAAGAAAGCTTCCTGCAATGGATTCTCATTCGTTCATCAGTTCATCGCTTCATTCTTTGCTATGAGTGTTTGATTTACTCTGCTAATCTTCAATTTTGTTTTTTCACCTTTATCTTGTTGTGATGAAATCTTCTTTCACTTGAATTTTTCATTTTTTTGTTCTTCATTTCTTTTTATTGATAGTACAACTCCTCAACCTCCTAGTGATCATCCTGATGCAGGATTTTGGTTTAGGTGTAATGACATTGTCATAACTTGGTTAATGAGCTCAGTCTCAAAGAAAATAGTCCAAAGTTTGTTGTTTATGTCTACGGCTACTGCAATACGGACGAATCTTATGGCTCACTTTAAGCAAGACGACACACCTAGAGTCTCTGGGATAGAACAGCGTTTAAGTTCTGTAACATCCGCAAACCAAATAGTGTGATTTGGGGAGGGGTGTCGATCGACACCAGTTTTTTTGGTTCAACCAGATTGTTCACAAATTTGGTTTGGTTGATTTAATTGGTTTGTCAAACCGACATATTTAATGGGAACTCAAGGGTTTTAGTGCTTTTGGGGTCGCCGATTTGTGAGAAAAAAAGAGAAAAAGGAGAGAAAGCGTTTGAGTGTGTTCTTGAGAGATTTTGGGTTTGTTCTTGGCTATTTTGGTGAGATCTGTTGTTGTGGAAGGGAGTGTGGTTGCTGGGAACAAAGGAGAAGCTTCTTAAGTTGTTGTTTCCACCGTTTCTCAATCAAATCTTCATGCAAAAGAGGTGAGTGCTTGACCATGGCTGATCTAAGCCTGAGATCTCTTTTGTTTTGGTTGTTCTTTGTTGTTTGTGGTGTTTTGCTTGCTTGAGTTGGTTGGTTTCATGTTTCCATAGGTTACTGAGGCGTTTGAGAGAGGTTGGGACAGATTGGAGGTGAGTTGAAACGGAGGTTCGTCGTTCGGATTCTTGCAGTTCGCGTCTGCAAAGGCGGTGTCGAGCGACACCAGGTAGGTGTCAGTCGACACCATGGCCGTGTCAGTGTCGGTCGACACTAGACATATCCGAAACTTGTTTTCCTTGTTTGATGTGTTGTTTGTGTTTGTTTGTTTGCCTTAACAAGAGAATTTCAGTTGCTTGTGTTTATAGCCCAGTAGATGGGAGGATTGCCTCACTGAGTGTTTATGAAAATACTCATACATCTCAATTTGTGATTGTGGTGCAGGTAAAGGCAAAGTCTGATCGTAGCGATGAGGAGGAAGATGTTCTAGAGGCCTTATTGATTGTGGTCTAGCTATGGTTAGGTTGCTAGAATTGAGTTGATGGAACATCGTAGGATGTTGGAATTTGGTTATTTGTCTTTGTTGGAAATTTTATTGGTTCAATGGAATTGTTTGGTTATCCGCTATTGTTGATTATTTCTAGGTTGTTAGTGGGTTGGAACCACTAGAGAATTATTATTATAAAAAAAAATGGGAAGAGTTTTTTCATTTTGGTATCAGAGCCCTTACTGTTCTAGGTCTAGGGTTCACTATAGCTTTTGCTGTTGGTTTTAAGATTTCATGCTAGAGTTGATTATGTGAGTTAGTAAATTGTGTGACATGAGGTCCTAGAACATCCTCTTCGAGCCTGCTTTGTGATTCCACGGTGAGTCGTGTTCTTGTGTTGTTAGAGTTGTTGTTTACTTAGCCTTCTATTATTGGTGATACAGATGGTTAGAGGTGAGGATGATGTTTGTCGCGGGCGTGGACGTGGTCGTAGTCGTGGTCATGGGCGTGGTCGTGGATAGGGTCAGGTTCCCGAGGCCAGTGAGAGTGTGACCCAGAGCATGGCCAGTGAGGATGTGGCATTGTCACAGGTTCATCCTAGAGTGTCAGGAGACCAGGATGGTTTGGGTGACGGTAGGGCTGATGGGCCCGGTGTCGGTCACGGGGTTGCCCCGGGAGTGGGGGTTGCAGCAGAGGGTGCTCCAGGTACGTAGGATGTCCTGATGGGCTTGCTAGCTCAGGTTTTGGTGTGGCTTCCAGCAGCGGTGCAGCATGTGGTTAGTGTGTAGGCAGGTGTGCCGCCGCGGGCCTAGGTAGTGGATGCTCAGTATGTTCAGATGTTGGTGCAGCTACGGCAGGTGGGAGCGGGATCTTTCTCGGGAGGCACGGACCCGAGTGTAGTGGATGAGTGGAGAGAGCGGATGGAGGATATTTTCCAATCGCTTTGGTGTCCCGACCAGTATAGGGAGGATTTGGCAGTGCACTACCTGTCAGGAGATGCACGTGTGTGGTGGAGGTTGGTGATAGCATGGAGGTTGCAGCGGGAGATGACCTAGATGGATTTTGTGGGGGTATTTAACTCTAAGTATTTTCCATAGAAGGCACTTGATCGCATGGAGGCGCGGTTCTTGAGGTTGACTCAGGGGAACCATACGGTGCGGTAGCTGCACGCAGAGTTCAGTCGGCTTGTGGTGTATGCAGGCCGGGTTTTGGAGCCAGAGTCGCTCAGGTGCAGAGGTTCTTGTTGGCTCTGCATGATGACCTGAGGACCCGGTGCAGGGTGAGGAGCTATGCTACGAGAGCAGAGCTGGTAGAGGTTGCAGCGGAGATAAAGGATGACTTGAGGTCACAGGTGGTGGCGGTCAGTCCTCCGGTGCAGCCGAAGCGCATCCAGCCGCATTCTGTTCCTAGCAAGGGTGGCATGCCTGCGCAAGCGCAGAAGTGGAAGTTTGATATGATGCAGAGATTGGGGTCCGGTGGTGCGGGATGCTTTGATTGTGGTAGCATGGGCGACAAGGTGGCCAACTGTCCGCAGAGGGTTGAGCAGCAGACAGTGGCGGAGCTGGGCAGATACCTGAGTGTCTTACCACTGCAGAGAGACAACTGATATCAAGCCTCGTTGTCCCAAGTTGCATCAGATGGTTGTAGCAGCAGTGCAGGATGGAGGGCAGCTGGGTGTGTATCCGGTGGGATGGATCGAGCCAACGCCACAGGTGTACTCGACTGTGGAGAGCGGTGGCACTATTGCGGGAGCGATCACAGGTATAACTTCTAAGACTCGAACTTGGTCAATTTAGTAGTTCAGATTCTATGTTTGTTTTGCTTGTGATAGAATATTAGGTTCTCAACACATGAGGTTTGTGTAGGGACCTTGTTGGTGGGCGGCTTTACGTCCCATGTTTTGTTTGATTCGGGAGCTACCCATAGCTTCATTACTCCAGAGTGTGCAAACGATGCTGATATCAGGGAAGATCCCGGGAAGCGAGCGGGAGTGGTCAGAGTTGCGGGAGGCAAGTTCCTGAGAGACTTTGGCCGAGTGAGGGATGTGGATATCCAGATTGCAGGGGAGTCGAGGCCGGCGGATTTGATTATCACTCTGGTGGAGTTGTATGACTTGATTCTAGGGATGGATTGGTTGCATCGCCATAGAATACATCTGGATTGTTATAGGGGTAGAGTGATCTTTGACCGTCCAGAAGGGAAGTTGGTTTACAAGGGGATGAGACCGACTTCGGGGAGTCTCGTGATCTCAACCGTGCAGGTGGGAAGATGAAAGAAAAGGGGCGTGAGGCCTCTTTGGTTACGATCTCGATGCCGGAGTCAGTAGGGCAGTCTTCTGTTGGAGGTATACAGGTTGTGGAGGAGTTTGAGGATGTATTCCAGTCGTTGTAGGGGTTACCACCATCTTGGTATGATCCCTTCACGATTGAGTTCAACCCAGGGACAACGCCATTTTCCAAGTCGCCCTACAGGATGGCTCCAGCAGAGATGGCAGAGCTGAAAAAGCAGCTGGACGATTTGTTGAGCAAGGGTTTCATCCGTCCTAGTTGTTCAACATGGGGAGCACCGGTGTTGTTCGTTAAGAAGACGGATGGGAGTTTCCGCTTGCGTATTGACTATCGGGGTTTGAACCGGGTCACTGTGAAAAAAAGGTACCCTCTCCCGAGGATTGATGAGTTGTTGGATCAGTTGAGGGGTGCTACTTGGTTCTCCAAGATTGACTTGGCATCAGGTTATCATCAGATTCCAATAGATGAGGCAGATGTGAGGAAGACTTCCTTTAGGATGAGGTATGGGCTTTATGAGTTTGTGGTGATGCCGTTCAGATTGACAAACGCGCCAGCAGCGTTTATAAGATTGATGAACAGCGTGTTTCAAGAGTTTCTGGACGTGGCTGTCATCATTTTCATCGACGATATGCTGGTATATTCTAATAGTCTTGAGGAGCATGCATCACATCTGAGAGCAGTTTCAGAGAAGCTACGGGAGCAGAAGTTGTTTGCTAAGCTGAATAAGTGCAGTTTATGGCAGCGTGAGATGGGGTTCTTGGGTCACATTGTTTCTGCAGAGGAGGTTTCAGTGGATCATGAAAAGATTCAGGCCATCAGGGAGTGGTCGACGCCGCAGAGCGCCACTGAGATCAGAAGTTTCTAGGATTGGAGGGTTACTACATGAGGTTCGTTCCGGGTTTCGCGAGTATGGCACAACCGATAACTAAGCTCATAGGGAAGGAGGTTCCATTTGTGTGGTCACCGGAGTATGAGGCAAGTTTTGCAAGCCTCAAGCAGATGTTGACTACCAAGCCGGTGTTGGCACTGCCTGAGCTGAACGAGCCATATGTTGTGTATATAGATGCTTCTGGAATTGGGTTGGGTTGTATTCTTATGCAGCAGGGAAAGGTTATAGCCTACGCTTCGCGGCAGTTGCAGGAGCAAGAGGCTAATTACCCCCTACCCTTGATTTGGAGATGGCAGTAGTAGTTTCTGCTCTGGAGATTTGGAAGTCTTATATGTATGACGGGAAAGTACAGGTATTTACAGCATAAGAGCTTGAAATACATTTTTACTCAACCTGAGTTGAATTTGAGGCAGAGGCGTTAGATGGAGTTGGTAGCGGAATATAATCTGGACATAGCTTACCAACCTGGTTGCAGATGCTTTGAGTCAGAAGCGGGCGGCTTCGGCTCAGGAGCATGACATGGAGGCGTTAGTGGGTGAGATTAGTGCATTGAGGTTGTGTGCTATCTCACAGAAGCCTTTGGGTTTGGAGGCAGCTGATCGAGCGGACTTGTTGAGCAGAGTGCAGTCAGCTCATGAGAGTGATGAAGGGCTGGTGAATGCCTCTAAGGCTACAGGTTCGAAGTATCAGGTCTCTGCTAATGGGACTATCCTTGTGCATGGTCAGGTCTGTGTGCCCAAGGGTGAGGATCTGAGGCAAGAGATACTGAGAAAGACTCATTCGAGAAAGTTCTCTATTCATCTAGGAGCGACTAAGACATACCGTGACCTCAAGTGGTATTATCACTGGATCGGGATGAAGAAGGATGTAGCCGACTGGGTTGAAAAGTGTGACACTTGCCAGCTAGTGAATGCTGAGCATCAGGTTCCCGATGGATTAATGTAGAGTTTGCCTATTCCAGAGTGGAAGTGGGATATGATCACGAAAGACTTCGTGGTGGGATTGCCTGTGTCGAGGATGTTTGATGCGATTTGGGTCATTGTGAACCGTTTAATTAAGTATGCACACTTTCTGGCCATCAAGAAAACTGATGGAGTAGTGGTTTTCGCTAGGAAGTATGTGAGGGAGATAGTCATATTGCATGGTGTGCCTGCTAGTATTGTGTCTGATAGAGATTCCAAGTTCACTTCGGTGTTCTGGAGGGCGTTTCAAGCAGAGATGGGCACGAAGGTGCATATCAGTACAGCCTATCATCCTCAGACGAACGGCCAGTTGGAGAGGATGATCCAGATTTTGGAGGATCTGCTGAGGATGTGCTAGATTGGGGTTGTCATTGGGCAGATCATTTGAGCTTGGTGAAGCTTGCTTACAACAACAGCTACCAGGTGAGTATTGGGATGGTTCCTTATGAGGCATTGTATGGGAGGCCTTGTCGTACACCGTTATGCTGGACTCAGGTGGGGGAGAGTAGTATTTATGGTGTGGATTTTGTTCAGGAGACCTCGGAGAAGATCTGGGTTCTGAGGCTAAACATAAATGAGGGTCAAGATCGGCAGAAGACCTATGATGATAAGAGGAGGAAGGATCTTGAGTTTCAGGTGGGTGACAGAGTGTACCTCAAGATGGCCATGTTGCGGGGTCCGAATAGGTCATTGACAGAGACTAAGTTGAGTCTAAGGTACATGAGTCCGTTCAGAGTGGTTAAGCGGGTGGGACCAGTGGCATACAGGCTGGAGTTGCCTGAGGTTATGTGTGCGTTCGACAAGATTTTTCACGTGTCAATGCTGAGGAAGTGTCTTCAAGAGGGTGATCGGGTTTTGGCTAAGATTTCTGAGGATCTTCAGCCCAACATGACCTTGGAGGCAAGACCATTAAGGGTGCTTGAGAGGAGCAGACTTGGGAACCGGAGGCGAGGATGAAGATTCCTTTGATAGAGTCCTATGGGACTGTGATGGTGTGGAGGAGCAGACTTGGGAACCGGAGGCGAGGATGAAGGCAAGGTTCAAGAAGTGGTTTGAGAAGCAGGCCGGTACTAAGCTTGTCTAGCCTAGTCTCAATTGTAGTTCGTGGCTCGAGCGGGAATGGAGTATTCCAGCCCATCTCTCTTGATACTTGGTCACTTAGGGGTGGTTGGTTGTGCGACTAAGTACCAAGATAAGGTGGTGTTCTGGATATGAGTTTCCGTGAAGGCGCACTGCTAAAAGAGGAAAGTTTCTAAAAATAGAAGTTTCTAAACATAGAAATTTCTAGAAATGGAAAGTGTTAGGGTAGATCTAGTAAGGAGATACTCGATGGCATCAAACTTGTTTGCTCAAGGCCGTGTGGGCCCAACTCATGTGATACCGATAGCTCGATAAACTTTGTGGCCAGAGAGTGGGAGTTGTATGTTTGCTTTGGATGACGATTTGAGAGTGCGCTTTAGGGTGACGATCCAGGAGCGGGATTTTGAGACTCTCTCGATACCGTAGCTGTGAGCCGTGGCTCGGCAGTGAGCGGGTATGTTTCGAGAGTTGCGACCTGAAGGCGGGGGAGTGAGTGTGAGTGACTTCCTGGATGCCGTAGCTTAAGGTGGTTAGCCTGATAGCGAGCCGATTCGTTGATTACGACCGTGGATGGGGGAAGCACTGAGTTGTGAGAAAATAACATCTAGGATGTGAGTATATTGACTAGAGGGAGGCCTCAAGGGTTCAGTCGGAGGTGTGTGGGCTGTTACGACAGTGTCACGGGAAACTTTGGCTGACGATGTTCAGTCCGGCCAGAGGACGTGCGGGCCGTGTTGACGGTGGCACAGAGGTCCTTGGTAGATGGACGATGTTGTGGGATTCGAGGACAAATCCTTGTTGGTGGAGGAGAATTGTAACATCCGCGAACCAAATAGTGTGATTTGGGGAAGGGTGTCGATCGACAGTAGTTTTCTGGTTCGACCAGATTGTTGTAATTCGTGATTTTGGTTTGGTTGATTTAATTGGTTTCTCAAACCGACTTATTTAATGGGAAGTTGAGGGTTTTAGTGATTTTGGGGTCGCCAATTATTGAGAAAAAGAGAGAAAAAGAAGAGAAAGCGTTTGAGTGTGTTCTTGAAAGATTTTTGGTTTGTTCTTGGCTGTTTTGGTGAGATCTATTGCTGTAGAAGGGAGAGTGGTTTATGGGAATGAAGGAGAAGCTTCTTAAGATGTTGTTTCCACAGTTTCTCAATCAAATCTTCCTGCAAAAGAGGTGAGTACTTGACTATGGCTGATCTAAGCCTGATATCTCTTTTGTTTTGGTTGTTCTTTGTTGTTTGTGATTTTTGCTTGCTTGGGTTGGTTGGTTTCATGTTTCCATAGGTTCCTGAGGCGTTTGAGAGAGTTTGGGACGAATTGGAGGCGATTTGAAATGGAGGTTCGTCGTTCGGATTCATGCAGTTTGCATCTGCGAAGGCGGTGTTGATCGAAACCAGGTAGATATCGGTCGACACAATGTGTTTGTCAGTGTTGGTCGACACCGACCTAGGATCGGTCGACACCAGACATATTCGAAACTTATTTTCCTGGTTTGATATGTTGTTTGTGTTTACTTTAACAAAAGAATCTCAGTTGCTTGTGTGTATAACCCGGTAGATAGGAGGATTCCCTCACTGAGTGTGTATGACAATACTCATGCATTTCAATTTGTGATTGTGGTGCAGGTAAAGGCAAAGTGTGGTCATGGAATCAAGGCGATGAGGAGGAGGATGTTCTAGAGGCTTGATTGATTGTGGTCTACCTATTGTTAGGTTGCTATAATTGAGTTGATGGAACATTGTAGGATGTTGTAATTTGGTTATTTGTCTTTGTTGGAATTTTTATTGGTTTAATGGAATTGTTTGGTTATCCGCTATTGTTGATTGACGCTAGGTTGTTAGTGGGTATGGGACCACTAGAGAATTATTATTATAAAAAAAAAACGGGAATGTTTGTTTCAAGTTATTTGCAGCAATGTTCAACAGAGGTAACTACATATTACACAGAATTGGTGACACGATAGGAGTATAGTAACATGTTGATATTCGTCTTTGTGGTATATGTGAGTGCAATGCCGCAATTTCTTGGGAAAAGTTATAGCAACAGAGTAGGGTCACAAAGTTTTTCATGGGGTTGAATGAAGCTAGTCAACCAACAAAGAGGCGCATCTCGATGTTAAAGCCTATGTCATCAATAGATGATGTTTTTGATATATCATAGTTTTTATGGTTTTTAACCATGATATAAGTGTGCTTTTTGAGTCTTTTGATTTGTTTTTTAGGTTGTTTTTGAGTCTTTATATAATTAGGTACTCATTGGCATAGATGGAATATAATAGAGCAAAATAGGAAGATTTGGAGCATAATCAAGCATTTAGGCTGAGATGTGAAGTCGGGAGACGAGTTCAGGAGGATGCATCGACCGATGAAACTTTAGCATCGATCGATGCAGTTCCCACAAGCCGAATCAGAAGTTTTCCCACAAGTTCTAGAAGATTTGCAAAAATTGCCCAAACTTTCCTTATATGCAATTAAGGCCCAATTCGTGTTTTACATTATATATAACATTTTTATTGTCATTATGTAAACCTAAGTTTTAATTTGCAACCTTTTTGAGAGAAGAGATATTGAGAGCTTTCGGGAGAGACGGATCTGAATTCTTTTGTAGAGAGAAGATTTCCAAACTCCTTTCTTACTTTTTAATATATGTTGCTTATTGATATGCTCAAATTTACCCTAGAGCTACTCTCTCAAATTAAGAGATCAATTGTAGTACTTAGGGATCGAATCCACGAGAACTCTAGATTCACACAATAGATTTAATAATCTTTTAATTATGCAAAAAAGAAATATTTTAATTAAATTGCAAAATAAAACAGAAAATAAAAGAGTTGTAAGTCAATAGGAACAAACGCTAGGCATAGGGAAATTCACAGGAAATCATGGGAAATCAGATCAGTTAATTAAACATGCAGGATTCAACAATTAAGCACCGTTCTTGAACTCTAAACACAATTATAAAATAAATAAGTTCTCACTGCAAATATTATCTAAGTCTTAAAACCAGTAAATCCAAATCTCTTTGCAAAATTCAAGTTAAAAACCAGCAATAAAATCAAGTTTAGATAAGTTCACAAAATCACTAATTCAGATCTCATTGCAAAAAGTAATTTTGCTCACCAAAGGTTTTATCAGGAAAATCAATTATATTCTCATATCAATTAATAATCTTAAGATCTAAATCCAGATGACTAATCAAAGATCTAGCATTAAAAACAACCTATGGTGAAGAACAAGAAAGATAATGAATCCTAAATAATAACAGATCTAATAAATCATGAAATCCCTAATGAGAAACCCCAAACCTAACAAGCAGATCTACTCAGACATAATTGTAAGAACACAAATCATGAATAAAATAGATAGCATTAAGAGATTAAAAGTAGAAGAAAAGGAGTTCTGAATCTTCTCTGAAGGAGTCTTGATTCTTCTCTCCAAAAGCTCTCTAAAAATCTCTCAGGGTTTTTCTCTCAAAAGCAGACAGACAACCAGCTAAATCAAGTCCCGTTCAATGCTTTAGAGATAGATGGGGAAGCGATATTCCATTTCCGTAGAAGAACGAGACACTGTGGGCTAGCGTTTTACGGACATAGAATGCAATAGAAACAAAGACACAGGGAACGGGTTACTGACTCGTTACATTTCTGTATGTTATTTGTACCCATAACTGGTTTATGGATGAGTGCTCTTGGAGTAGTGATTAGTTCTGGTTGGAGGGCTACAAACTCCTTCTCATTGTTCCGCTCCTCTTCTCCTCTTCTGATCTGAGTAGTCAGCAAGGGGTAGCTGAGGAAGCTCTGAGTCTTAGTAGCTCTTACTCTTCTTCAAACCCTCCGTAAACAAAAGATCTTTCACCCCACCCACGCCGTTCCAGCTCTTTCTCGTCCCAGTTTTCTGTTGGAGGTGATGAACAGAATTGGTAATGTGAGAGGAGGCACCAGAATCCGCCCGTCGATTCGTTGAATTTCGCAACAGCAAACAGCCGTCGTTCACTCAATCAGAAGAAGCTTTCGGAAGTTCATTGGCCTCTCCGGAGCATGAAAAGGCCTGTTTTAAATCTTTCTTTTCATTTTGGATCATTCAGAATATAGGTTAAGTGAAATCTGACAACCAGCACACTACTTGATCTCATTAGCAGCTCCGGCGAGCCAATAGGAACAAGATCTGAGCCTGCCGTACGCACAGGACAGTCTCTTTCTGATGTCGATTTCCATTTTGATATCTAAAAAAGAATCGATTTCATTCAACGTTTGATTCAAAAAATTACGCAGAATCTTAGGTTGCTTTCTTTTTGTTTTAGGTAAAATAACCAAGGCTGCAAAAAGCTATGGAGGGCCCGGCAGAGTCGTTGCAGGGAAAAATAAAGCTTAGGTCCTATTTATATTCCTAACCACGTCCAGGGACTTATGATGCAAATATGGAAAACTTTGGGGCAGCTTTGTAAATCTTTAAAACTTGTGAGGAAAACTTCTGCTTTCGTCTTTGGCCTAGCATCGATCGATGCATATGCTGTGTCGATCGATGCACTCTTCTGAACATGTCTCCCAACTTCGTAACTCAGCCTCAATGCTTGATTAAGCTCCAAATCTTCCTATTTAGCTCCATTATGCTCCCATCCATGCTAAATTCTATAAAGACTCAAAAGACTCTAAAAATACCAAAAAGACTCTATAAATAAGACTTATATCATGGCTAAAAACACCTAAAAACCATGATATATCAACTCCCCCAGACTTAGCATTTGCTTGCCCTCAAGCAAATCAAAAAATTCATCTGTGAAAGAGGTTTGAAAACGCAGGAACTCATTTTGTTTTTAAAGTAATACCATGATCATCCAAACCTTAATCCACATGCTTAGCAGATAAATCCAAATCGAACCACCATGTACTTCTCTGCTGACTTTCATAGCATCCCAAATTCAAACCAAATTCCACTACTTCCTCCATAAAGCTTTCATCGGTGAGTCTCATCAATTTGATCAATATCAAGAACCTTCTAGACTCATTCCCGTACAATACCATAACAAGCAAGACATATCTTTTACTACATGTGGTACTCTTTCTCTCCCCCAGACTTATTCTATTTATTCTTCCTTAGAGCTTTGCTTTTTTTTTATTATCTTTTTTTTTTTCTTTTTCAAAGATGTAAGCGAATACCGGGTCATTGGTAATTTACCTACCCCTCGCTTCCAAGCTTTGTGTGATCATTTGACTCAAGAGTAGAATAATGGGATCACAGGTAATTTACCTAACCCTCTAAACTGATCAAAATCATCTCATCTTTTATTCTCCTTTTCTTTACAAAGCTCTCAGGAAAAATATTTTAAACTTAAATAAGGGAGAGGAGTACCAAAATTTTTCTTTTCTGAAGTCTTACTTGTCAGGTATGAACAAGGAGTCAAGCTCTATGAACATCAATCTCCTTGATGAGATAAAAAGAAAAGTACATAAATTACCTCAAGCTTTTATGGATTCTGTTAGAAATTTGGATGTCTCTGGTTCACTGGTCAGCCATTGGATTTTTCATTAGTCGGATTTGTGGATTCAATCTGCAGCATTAATCAACCAAGGCAGTACACTAAAAAGAAAAATCATAGTTCCCAACAAAATTTTGACTCAATAAAACCATTTTTTTTTTTTAGGACTGACTCTCAAAAACAAAAACGTAGTTAGTAACTGCCTCCCCCAGACTTAAACAACACTGTCCCTAGTGCTATCAAGTAAGAGTTTGGCGAATAAAATAAAAAATAAATGAAAATCAAAAGAAAAAATGAAAAAGAAAAGCCTACCAGTGGGTTGCCTCCCACTAAGCGCTTGTTTTCAGTCATTAGCTTGACAGTGTCGGATCTCAGGCATCCGGTGGACCGGAACATGGCAGTGAATGCTTCCGAGAGAATGTCCTCTTCATCCAAGGTGGTGTGTAGGCAGTATGTGCATGAGATCTGCCAAGGATGTGAGGAACAGGACCATGGCGGGACTTAGGGACGGGTTTGCTTCTTTTATTTCCTGCAAAATCATCAATAGAAGAAACAAGCGCTCTACGATAATCTCGTGGCTTGGTTAACTGCACAACAGTTTTTGTACCTTTCAAATTCTTATTGATGAATGAGAAGGTTTGGGTGAAGAATATGCATACCTTGGCCTTACCTGTGGGTTCTGGACTGTGGAATGGTGAGATTTCAGGTTTACAACTGATCTAGGACTTGTAGCTAAGGAATCAACTCGAGAATCTTCGGTTTTGGACAAGTCAAATTTTGCTTGGTAAGAAGAAGAACCATAGTTCCTAGTGAAGTTGTTGCTTGGATTTCCTGTGTAGGAATTCTTCTGACCAAATCTCTGATTTTGATACCCAGCTCCATACACATAGTTGACATCTGCTTCTGTAGTCTCTGGCTTTGGCTCAAAAATCTCAATATCTTCAGCAAAATGGACTGACTTCTTTACAACAAGAAGGTTGTGCACTGTATCCAACTTAGCATTCACTGCAGCAAACTGATTTGAATCATGGCCTTCATGTGCTCTCTTCCGCTCTAAGTCTGCATTCTTGGTATTGTTGCTTGATGCTAGCCTTTCTATCAACTTTTCAGCATCATCTGGGTACCTTGTCTTGAAGTTCCCATCACTAGCAGCATCCAAAGCCATCTGATACCTCCAATCAATACCACTAAAGAAGATACTAATCAACTGCACCTCTGAGAACCCATGATGCGGACAATCTCTCTCGTATGCTTTGAATCTTACCCAAGCAGCTTTGTAAGATTCAGCAGGTCCTTGCCTAAAGGTAGAGAGCTTGATCCTCAGCTCATCAGACATCGCATCATCATAAAAGTAATTCAAGAACGCCACCTTGATGTCATGCCAGGTCGTCAGAGATCCTGGTTTCAGCTGCCTTAGCCAATGAGAAGCATCCCCAGCAAGAGAATAGGGGAAAAGCTTGCGGTAGAGATAGTCCTCTGTGACTCCATTAGCCTTGATGCTTGTGACTATGTCCTCAAAGTGTTCAATATGGTCTAGAGGCTTCTCATGTGGAAGGTTCTCGAATGGCCTTTGTCCAACAATAGCGAAGTAGGCAGGCTTCAGCTCAAAATCATTCCTTGGGAATGGAGGAGGGACAATTGCGGAACGGTTCTCATAGAATAAGTCTGGCCTGTTGAAGTCTGCAAGAGTCTTGACAAGCTCTCCATTGTTGTCCCGTCTAGGCTGAAGGTTCTGCTGGTTGTTACCATCCAAATTGGCTCCATTCGCACCAGCTCCGACATTGCGTCGATCGATGCCAATGATGCGTCGATGCCTTCTTGATTGCGTCGATCGATGATGAAGTAGCGTCGATCGATGCCATCTGCATTCTCATCAACGACGACAGGTTCTTCCTGAATAACTTGTCCTTCAGCATCAAGTTTTTGGCCTAGTTCGTTGCGCACATGACCCTCTTGATCTCTCAAAACTCCAGCCACATCTGGTCTCAATATGATTGGGTTGACCATCTTTGTTGATTTGCCTGCTTTTGTGTTCTCACGCTCTAGTTGTCCTAACTCTTGGTTTGTAAGCTTCACAACCGGACCAGTAGGATTTTTCCTGGTGCTAGGCTTAGGCATGTACCTGAAACACACAAGATAAAAGAAACAAAAGCGTGTGAGTAAAACAGAAAAAGAAAAATTCAGACAAAATCAAAGATTTTAATCTAATGGTGAATCAAAAGAGTTACCGGCAACAGCGCCAAAATTTGATATGCTCAAATTTACCCTAGAGATACTCTCTCAAATTAAGAGATCAATTGTAGTACTTAGGGATCGAATCCACGAGAACTCTAGATTCACACAATAGATTTAATAATCTTTTAATTATGCTAAACATAAATATTTTAATTAAATTTCAAAATAAAAGCGTTGTAAATCAATAGGAATAAACGCTATGCATAGGGAAATTCACAGGAAATCATGGAAAATCATATCAATTAATTAAACATGCAGAATTCAACAATTAAACACTGTTCTTGAACTCTAAACACAATTATAAAATAAATCAGTTCTCACTGCAAATATTATCTAAGTCTTAAAACCAGAAAATCCAAATCTCTTTACAAAATTCAAGTAAAAAACCAGCAATAAAATCAAGTTTAGATAAGTTCACAAAATTACTAATTCAAATCTCATTGCAAAAAGTAATTTTGCTCACCAAAGGTTTTATCAGGAAAATCAATTATATTCTCATATCAATTAATAATCTTAAAATCTAAATCCAGATGACTAATCAAAGATGGAAGTGGGAAACGAGTCTCAGATGATGTTGTTGATAATTGATGTTCTTCTATGAAACCTGTAAGTTTAAGTTCTGAGTCTAAAAATGTGGCTATTTGGTTTTTAACTTGACCTGTTTGTTGTGTTGCCAAGATCTCTTATCTTTATAACTTAAATTTTAGCATACTCAACGACTATGTTTTGTGTAATCCTTTCGTTTAATTTTTTTTCTGTTTCTGAAACTTTTATTTGCAGAAAGAATGCAAATCCAATGAGAGAGGGTTTCAGATCAAGAGGTAGATAGGTCTTTGTCTTGCCGGCTTCCTCGAATTTGCTTTTTTTTTTTTTTTCAGTTTTAGGTGGGAATGTGTAAAGTAGGGTTCAAGCTCTTGATTACGTGTTATCATTCATCGTAGAGAAAGGTTACAATATATACTCTTACTACAAGATCTTAACTAGATAATAACATATCTACAAGAATATCTGAATCCTTCTAGAAATATGAACTAACGAGATTCGAAAAGATCTTACTTGATCTTCAAGTAACACGTTAACATGCCCCCCCCCTCCTCAAGTTGAGCATGCGGATTCCAAATGTCCAACTTGGCCATTATGTTCTCAAAATCTTGACGACCAAGGGCTTTAGTAAACATATCAGCAACCTGATCCTTTATGTGTACATTCCGTGTTTGTATTGCTCCAGCTTGAATAGCATCGCGGACATTGTGATAATTGATCTCCACTCCTTTAGTTCTTTCATGAAACAGGAATTGGCTGCAATATGCAAAGCCGCCTGATTATCACAATTCAACTCTGTTAGCTCACGTTTAGATACTCCAAAATCCACTAGGAAATGACATAACCACTCCAGCTCTTTGACAGTAAGTGCCATACATCTATACTCTGCTTCTGCGGAGGAACGTGCTGCCATCTTTTGTTTTTTAGTTTTCCAAGATATTGGAGAGGAACCAAGTGTTATAAACCATCCACTCACAGATCGCTTAGACAGTGGACATCCTCCCCAATCAGAGTCACGCCAATCATACAACTTCAAATCACTCTCAGAACTCAACAACACACCTTGTCCTGGTGTTCCCTTCAAGTAATGTACCACACGCAATGCACAGTTCCAATGGTCTGTTTAAGGACTTTGCATAAATTGAGACAAAACATGAACTACGTAGGTTAAATCCGGAGGCGTAGCTAGGAGATACACAAGCCGCCCTACCAAATGTCGATATCGTTCTGGTTCTTCCAAGAGTGGGCCAACGGAAAGAGCAAGTTTGCGTTGTTGTTCAATCAGAAATGCAACAGGCTGTGAACCGAGATATCTCACCTCACTGATTATATCCACTGTGTATTTTCTCTGACAGAGAAAGATACCATCGTTGTTCCGGGCCACCTCAATCCCTAAGAAGGACCCCAAGTCTTTCATGTGAAAGCATTCCCCTAAATACTTTTAAAATTTTGCAATCCCCATTGTATCATTTCCACCAATTATAAGATCATCTACATACACCAAAAAATGTATATCTCAGATGCTCCTTGCAACAAATGAAACATTGAATAATCATCATGAGTTTCTGTGAAACCATACTTTGTAAGCGCTCCTTTCAACTTAGCAAACCAACACGAGCTTGCTTCAATCCATACAGAGACTTCTTCAGCAAACAAACTGAGTTTCTATCTTCACCTTTACGAAACCCGGGTGGAAGTTGCATGTAGACCTCTTCATCCATATCCCACCATGCAAAAACGCATTATTGACATTCATTGATGTAGTTCTTAGTTTTTCGCTACAGCAACCTCAAGGAACGTTCAAACCGTAGTCATCTTCACCACAGGGGCAAATTTTTAATCATAGTCCACCCCTTCTTTCTGATTATTCCCCAACACAACCAGACGCGCTTTATGTCTTTCCAAAGTTCCATCAGCTTAATACTTGAGCTTGTAAATACACTTACAGCCGATAGATTTCTTCCGCGGTGGGAACGTTGTCACAGTCCAGGTTTGGTTCGTTTCAAGGGCATTGATCTCTTTATGCATAGCCTCACCCCACTCTTTGTATGATACAGCATCTCGAAACGTAGTAGGTTCTGTTCCAACAATGATAGCTGCCAGAAAAGATCGATAGTTAGGCAAAAATTGACTGTAGTCTATGTACTTTGATATTGGAACATCAATCCCTTCACTTGACTCTCTTGCAGTTGGTTCTGTATCACAAGCAACCTGCAACACGTAGTCTTTTAACCGAGCTGGCAGTACCTTAGGTCGCTTTCCCGGTTCGTACTCCTTAACTAGAGATGGTTCATGGTGTTCGGTTTCTTCTGCAACACGTTCGTCTTCTTCTTGAGATAAAGCCTCACCCTCAGCAATCATCTCATCTAATCCAATGTCAATCGCATCACTGAATGCTTGTTCTGTTTCCAAAGTAGAATCCAAAGTTTCCTCTACTATGTCTCTCGGCTCATGAACAACTCCTTTGACAATCCCTTCACGTTCTTCACCAAAATCAAAAGCACCATTCAACACTTATTCACCTCTGAATTCACCAGAACTCATCGGAAAAGTTTTTTAACAAAAACTACATCTCTTGATACAAACACTTCCTCTGTATCCAGATCATACATGTTCTAACCCTTTTTCCAAAAGGATATCCAACAAACAAACAGCGTCTGCTTCTTGCTTCAAACTTATCTTCTCCTTTTCTTTGTTTATGTGCAAATGCCAAACACCCAAAGACTCTCAAATTTTCATAAGATGGCGAATTTCCAAAGACGAGCTCATAAAGAGTTTTACCTTTCAAGACTCGAGACGGAGTTCGATTGATTAAGTAGGCCGCTGTTAAAACACTTTCTCCCCAAAACTTGGTAGGAAGTGATGACTGATACAACAACGCTCTTGCAACATTCAAGATATGGCGATGCTTTCGCTCCACTGCCCCAATTTGATGTGGTGTTCCAACACATGATGTTTGATGTATGATTCCTCGCTCTTTGAAATCATTAGTGAGACAAGTGAATTCAGTACTTGTCACTTCTGACTATTATATATGTTCTTCCTAAATTGGTTCAACACTAACGCATTGAAATTCTTCAATGTTTGCTTCACTTGCATTTTTCTTGAAGTAAATACACTCACACTCCTCTTGAGAAGTCATCAACAATTGCTAGAAAGTAGTAGGAATTGCACAGGCTAGGACTCAATATGGACCCCATAAGTCACAATGGATCATATCAAAAACTTTGTCGCTTGTACTATTACTTAAGTGAAAAGCCTCGTGGCTATGTATTGCTTTTACACAAATTTCACAAACTGAAAAATCGTTACTTCTACTACCAACAACAGGAAGCAAATCTAAAATGCCATTAGACGGATGACAATATCTAAGTTCTCCCGCTCCAGTTAGGCTCCTCGTTGTACGGTCCTAAAGTACACAACTTTTGTTATCAATCTGCATGACAATGTCTAAGTCCGCAATGAGCTGAGAAACTGAGATCAAATTGCAAAATAAATCTGGTACAAACAACACATTCTGCAACTCAAAATCAACATCAAAAAACCACTGTTTCCTTTGCTTTTGACAAACTCTGACTTCCATTTGCCAAACCAACTCAACATGGCAACATATATTTTTGATCAACTGGTAACTCAATAAACCCCGTCATATGATTCGAGGCTCCTGTATCAAGCATCCAGTCATGAGAAAAAGACTTAAAATTCAGACGCGGTTATGTCCCCTGTTTTTCATTGAGAAACTTGACCAAAGTTCCCCACTGCTCTTTGCTCAGACCGATGAATCCTTTATTTTGAGCTTCAGCACTTGATTCACCTTCATTGTGAGCAACTGCAGCATTTACGCAATCATTTCGTGCCCTCGTCCTACACTACGTATGCCTTGTCGAGATCGTTCACCCCACCATGGTGGATATCCAATGACTTGGAAAAATGTTTCTGCTGTGTGCCCTATTTTCTTACAAGCAGTGCACAACAGCCATGATTTGTCTTCATGATAAGCTACGGTGTTGCCACTCCGAGCAGCAAAGGCCACTTGTGAAATCTGTTGTTCTCTTCCTTGCATGACAGTGTTGATCCGGTCAACAGACTTCACCTTTGAGTACACTTGATTCATATTTGGAAGTGGATCCGTACTTATGATGGAAGTACGGACTCCTTCAAACACTGCATCATCTAGACCAAGAAGAAAATGATGAATCCGATCCTCTTCTTTCTTCTTCTCAATCTCCATGTTGATGTTGCAACTGCATCCTCCGCACTTGCACGCCAACGTTGGTTCATAGTTGCTCAGATCTTCCCACAAGACATGCAACTTTTTCCATAGTAATCAATCACCGTCATGTTGCCTTGACGAGAAAAGGCAAGCTCTGCCTTAATCTCTTGAATCTGTGGACCGTTCTCTTCAGAGAATCTATCCATGATCTCCTTCCACAGCTCCATTGTATCCTCCTTATTGACCAGCGTTTTCCGCACCTTAGGTTCCAGTTGTGTTGAGAATCCACAAAGACACCATCGACTTTGCAAAGACCCACTCTTCATACTCAGCCTCCTCCTTGTTTGGTTCCATCACACTTTCGTCAACGAAGCCAAACTTTTTCTTGACTCGCAGTGCAGTCCACACTGCTTGAGTTCATTCATCAAAGTTGTTACCATGAAACTGAACCTGAGCAATGATGGCAACAAAATTCTTGTTTGCCGCCAGCTGGTATGCTTTCGTCATTGTTTTAGATGACTCTGTTTTGACGCCTTTCTCAGACATTTTTTTCTGTTTTCTTTTAGGTTCTAATACCATGTAAAGTAGGGTTCAGGCTCTTGAATTCGTGTTATCATTCATCGTAGAAAAAGGTTACAATATATACTCTTGCTACAATATCTTAACTAGATAATACGAATTAACGAGATCCGAGAAGATCTTACTTGATTTTCAAATAACATGTTAACAGAATGTGACTAAGATTTTGTTTTCACTTTTCACTTACGCTGGTTGTTTTAACGAAGCTTCTTCTTCTTCGCCTTACGGTAAGGCCATCTTTATCGCAATAACAGATGGGGTGATCTTAGGCCTTTTAAAAATGAAATTAATTGAATAGTGGACTTTAGATCAGGCTTTTTGATCTTATTCTAGATCAGTTCTTGGGCCTGATCTTGTGTGACGTGTCTCACTCGGATTGGAAAGAATTATTTTCCAACCGAACCTTCATTTCATTTTTCATTTTCTTCATTCGCGAAATCTAGGGTTTTCTTCTTCTTCTCTCCCAAAAGGCGAAACGGCGAAACGCCAAGAGATTTGTGTACTCATCACCATCGTCCCCGATTCCGGTGTGTTCTGGCCATTAAAACACCAATTCAACCGATCTCTTCGTCTCCTCGTCTCCTCGTGTCCACCGATCACGTCGTCTCCTCTGTATCATCTGTCTCGCCAAGTCAACCGATCTCTTCGTCTCCTCGTCTTCTCTGTCTCCTCTGTCTCCTCCGGCTTTATAGACAAGGTAATCTCCGGCGATTTAAACCTAATCTCATCTCTGAATTAGGTTTCGATTTAGGGTTTCGATTTTGGGGAAAAATTGATTTGTGTGTTATAAACCTAATCGAAACACTCATTCATGTAGTTGCTTATCATTTTATAGGGTTTCGATAGGCAACTATAAAATCTAAACACTCATTCATGTTATAGGGTTTCGATTTTATGTGTTATACACCTAATCTCATTTCGTGTGTTGTATTGAAAATCAACCTTAATAGATTTGTATGAAAGAATTCTGAATGTATACGTCTTGCTGAATGTACTGCTCGTAAATGTTTGGAACATTTCGTCGTTGGAATAGTTGACTTGTTTGGCGCTGAATACCTACGCCGACCCACACCAGAGGATCTTCAAGGGCTACTCTTTTATGGAGAACAGAGGGGTTTTCCCGGGATGGTTGGAAGCGTTGACTGTATGCACAGGAAGTGGAAAAATTGCCCAACCGCTTGGAAAGGAATTTATTCAAGAGGCACCGGTAAGCCAACATTTGTTTTGGAGGCGGTAGCTTCCAAGATCTCTGGATATGGCACGCATTTTTTGGAGCTCCAAGTACTTGTAACGATTTAAATGTTCTTGATCAATCACCAGTATTTAATGACATTATTTACTAGTGAAGCTCCCGAAGTTACGTACTATGTCAACGGAAATGAATATAATTTGGCTTACTATCTGACGGATGGTATTTACCCCGAATGGGCAACATTTGTTAAATCCATCCCACAACCACAACACCCGAAGCATCGATTGTTTGCAGAACGTCAAGAAGGTGCACGAAAAGATGTTGAGCGTGCATTTGGAGTCCTGCAATCTAGATTCGCCATGATTAAAAATCCATCTCTTTTCTGGTCAAAGGGTAAAATTGCATATATTATGAGAGCATGTCTTATACTCCATAATATGATTGTCGAAGATGAACGAAATTTATACACACTCTATGAAGAACAAGAATTCCAACAAGAAGATGGAATTGGAACTACTCCGGATCTTACGTTTTCGGTAAATATGTGTTCAAATCTTGAGGGATTAGGTGATGACCATACAATAATTCGTGATAGACAAGCACATCACAATTTAAAGGAGGACTTGATTGAGCATATATGGAATAAATTGGACATTAATTTATGTATTAATTAAATAAAATGTTTGTCTTGTTTAATTAATTAAGTAATATGTTTGTTTGTTTTTTTAATTTATTTACAATGTTTTCTTTTTGTTTCATTAAAATTTGGTATTGTATTTTGAATTTTAGTAAAAGTATTATAAGTTTGCAATTAAACTGTTATTTTCTAAATTTTTATAATTGTAATATGTTTAATAATATTAATAAACATTATATTTCTAAATTTTTTATTAAACATTAATCTATGTATTTATTAAACATTCTTAAATTTTAATAAGAATATTATATTATTAAATATTAAGATCTTAAACATGTTCTCCCTATAACTAACTTCTTAACAAAAATTCTTAACAACTGATGTTACATTATTTTCACAATATTTATACTCTAAGAACACTCTAAACTGATCACCCTATAAAGATGCCCTAACAACGAAAATAGATAAAATATTTTTGGGCTTTACTCTGTGTTTCTTCGACTCTCATCTGAATATTTTCCTTGTGGGATCATGATTGGTTTGTTTCTTTTGGAGATTCTTTGAAACAGCTCTCTACTAAAAACAACTCATCACCGGAGGGGAGAAGTAGTTCAATCGTCGACGCAAAGACTTCTTTGCTGTTTTCGAACAATTCAGGCAAGTGGTTCCATTACTCAACCAAATCACTCAATGCATTCGCATCAGTTCCCCACCCATAAGTGAGACTGAGATTTTTGGTTTTGGTGTTGCTGCTTCTCTAGATGGAGGAGATGTATGGAGGTTCACTTTCTTCCCATTAATGTTAGGGATGATACTGAATTATGGTCCCAAACGATGGAATACGTACCCCTCTTCTTGCTCTATAAGTAATCTCAAATTCCTCTATACTTTTCTTTATTTTGTCCTGTTTCAAATTCTTCCACGACAACCCAAGGAAAACGTGTTAAATACATAGCCAGCAGCACTACCAACCTGATTCATCAAAATCAAAGCCATCACTATTTGCCGATGTTTGGTTGTATAAGTGCAATTGTCTCTGGAATAATATTTGTTTCCACAAATTTTCAGGTTAGCATTTTCTCATCCAAATCTATTTAATGTATGCAGGGGTTCTGAAGAATTGGTAGAAGTTGAAGCAAGACTTGCTGGTCGTTTTTTCTTGTAAATCTTTTTTCACATTTGTTCTTTTTTTCACTTGCAGGTTACGTTTGATCATTGGAATCTATAAACTAATTCCGGTTAACAGACTCTGTGTTTTTTCTTTTCAAAATGAGACTAATTATAAGAACATTTGTAATTCTCTATTAATCCATAGTTGGTTAGTCTCGTATCAAACTTTTTTTTTTCAACAGAAAAGTATAATTCAATTTTTTTTTTTTAACACTTACAAACTCATAATAATAAAAGAGTACACCTAAACCAAATATGGATACACCGTTCATGTATAATTGTAAAGCTTTTAGTATACATGTATTTAAATGATGAAATTTGGTCAAACTAACACAAAGGAAGACTCAAAAATTTAGACTAAAATTGCATTATTAAATTAAAACACATAACACTCCATAGTGACTATTACAGTTTTATTTGTAATTTTAGAAAATCATAAAATCATCTTATTATGCTCAAATTTTATTAAAATATAAAAATTTTAGCAAATGAAACAAAACAGGGGCATTCTCAAAAATATCATTTATCCATGTCCTTTTTTAAAAATACATCTCTGTATTGACCATTTTCAAAATTATACCTCTTTATGTACAAATTGACCAAATTACTCTTTTGAAGTGACAGTAAGAATGTACAGTCACCAAAATCAAAAAAAAAATCTACCAAAAAATGAAAAATTTTCTCGCCAAAATCGAAAAAGATTCCCGCCGAAAATTACGACATTAGATTTTTCGCCAAAAATTTTGAAATTTATACCTTATAAATACCTTATAAACGCTTTTAAAAATCTTATAAAAACTTTTGAAAAACCTTGTAAGCGCTTTTTAAACATTTTTAAAAGGTTTTTTGTAAAGTTTTTTTAAAAGTTTTTATAAGGCATTTACAAAGTTTTTATAAGTAGAAACCTTATAAAAACTTTGTAAATGTCTTATAAATATTTTTAAATCGTCTAAAATCTTACAAAAGTCTTATAAAAGTTTTGTAAATTTTTTGGCGGGAATTTTTTTCGCTCCGAAATTTTTTGGCGGAAAATTTTTTTTGAAAATTTTTTGGTTTGAAAATATGTCTGAAATTTTTTTTCGCGGAAAAATTTTGTTTTCATTTTATTGATCAAAATGTTTTTCATGTAAAGGTAAAATGGTCATTAAAAAATAAAAGAGGGCAAAAATAAAAATAGCCAAAAGATGATGTATTTTTGAAAAAATATATATCAAAAAAGGTATTTCTAACAAATTCTCAACAAAATACTTAGTCCAATATATAGGCAAAACATTCGGAAATGACCATCCACGATAATTTTGACATTTTCAAATAATTGTTTTATATGTACATTATCTGCCACGTCAGCCACTTCTCACTCCTGGTGCAGTCACATCAGCTGCCACGTCAGCCACTTCTTCTTAAATTTTATGGGCCTTACAGATTTTAATAAGTCTTTTAAACAATCATACAAATGACAAATGATTAACTAAATTTCATCTAAAATCTGTAGGCCCAACACTATTTCATTCAAAGTCTCTAGACCCATCACTATTTTTAAATCCTATGAATTCAATTTTTATTTTAAAATAAATTTAAAATATTTATTTAGTGCATATTTTTTGTTAATTATAATTAATCAAAAGTTTAAATAAAAAATAATTATGTAAAATAAATTAAATATTAAAATAAGAAAACAATACTATAATTTTTCATTAGTGGTAATAATATAGTTAAAGATTTCTATTAAACTGATCATAATTTAAAATTTCAAATATCAAAACAAGGCAACCTAAGCAACGCTTTCAAATAATCAAGGAAACACAACTAGAAATCAATTAAAATTATTTGGCAGCACTTCACAAATCCATCACCAAAGGCAAAGACGCAAAGAGATGAACACACATTTAATAAACTAAAAAGATTCAGATATATGAATGCCACAATCAGATAACCGTAACACAAAATTATATGAAAAAGACAACCGAAGAAACAAAAAGACAACCCGGATTTTATAAAATTACAGCAAGATAAACAAGAAAATAATTTTCCCCAAAACACAACTCACATCGAATCAAAAAAATCACTCACAAGACAAACGGGAAAAAAAATTACAACAAATAACACAAAACAACTCACAACTTAATTAGGAAACCTAAAGAAGCCAACATATTTTCATATAAACAAATTTGCAACCCAATTGACATTCACCTGTAACAAAATCAACAAGGGATAACCAAATATCCCAACAGATACGAATCGAGCAAGGAATCAACCAAATACGCAAACCCCCAAAAAAAAGAAAAATCAAAGGAAAAGGATTACGATATGAATGACTGAAAGACATAAGTTCAATCCTCAAACAGACCTCTAGATCGGAAAATTGCTCTTCTCCTATCCGTTCACGAGGACATCGGATTTTGAAAAAGAACAAATCAATTTCAACTCAATAACATACAAATAATGGCCCAATAAACCCATAAATTATAAGCTTTACAGAGAAATTGGGCCCGAATGAAACAAACAAAAATAGCCTAGAAAAGAGGAATATAAGTTATTGTTTTATATATTGTTCTTAATAAATCCATAATATTTTTCACTCCAAACACTAAAACATTGACAAAAAAATTACACCAATAGTTTACAAAATACATATGAAAATATTAAATAACAATCCACAAAATGGAAAATAATAATAAATTAATGACAACTAACAGCTACAGAAAAACAACAACTTCAACTAAACAATGTTAACTTCTAATTATAACTTTCTTTAAAAGCGTTATTAACACACAAGATGATCTCAATTTTTCCTTTAAAAACAGCAAACTAAATTATATTTACTGCAAAACATATTTTTATTAAAATATCCAACAAAATAACATAAGCAACCAAAATTAGATACAAAAACAAACGTAAAGATGAATTTACAAAACCAAAAAATTATACACAACAAAATTCGGAATACACTTTAATCTAACTACCGCGCGTAGCGCGGATCGATTGCTAGTCTTCTTATATTTGAAAACTCTTATAAGCGCTGTAAATAAATGGTGTAGACACAATTTTATTCAATATACTCTTGAATATCACTGTATTCCACTATAAATTAATATCGTTCTACTTCTTATGAAAATAATATGTTTGTACCTTTTACCATATTTAATATTTTTCATCTTCACTAAAATATTTAAAGTACACAGTTTGTGTACCCCATATCATTTTTCTTAAACATATATTTAAACTATATATCACCAAAATATTCATGGTCAATATTCATAATACTTAACAATTTTATGTCACTGTACACTCTTATATAATGAATATTATTGTACCCTATTGTGAATTAACATTATTTACTCATTATACCCCCTTGTATCATAAATTTCATCATATCCTACTGTACCGTTGTGACTTAGCATTTTTGTACTCCTTATGGTTGTATCCCTTACTATATTTAATATTTTTTATCCTTACCAAAATATTTACAGTACATAGTTTAAAACAACAAAAATAATTTTTTTAGATTTTTTGGTAAAAAAAATGGAAAACAACAAAAATAATGTTTCATTGTAAACTACTTCAGAAACTCATGAAGGTGAAATTTTGGTTTTTTTTAGAAATTTGTAAAAACTCTCAAAATTTAGATTTCCTATTTTTAAGGGAAACTATTTTTTCAATATATTGAATGGCTATAATATTTTTTTTTTGAAAAACTAAAGAAACAATATTGTAAAACTACAACTATTCAAAGCATTACACGAACAATCTATTCACTAAGTCTATCACAACTACTATACTCTATTTTTGTATGTCTGACAGAACATGTGTAATTATAGTAAGAGTTAAATCTATGGCAACTAACAATACATTAATCTACCATAACTAAATAACCTTACATAAATCTGCCATCACTATATATAAATCTAACGTAACTAAAATATTTATGATTAAAAGTCGAACACAAATTGTGATGAATCTCAAGGATTGAATAATAAAGAAATAATCTTTCTATTTCTATATATTTTTTCATGGTAACAGAGCCATGGACGGGATCATGGAACTCTATTCTTCACCTTCCTTACACATCTCAAACTGTGTTACTATAAAGCTTACCGAGCATAACTATATCATATGAAAATCCCAGTTCGAATCCTTTCTGAGAACACAGGCTCTGCTTGGTTTTGTCAATGGTGCCATCAAACCACCTGCTGAAAAGATTCCCATCCACAACAACAACGATGGCAGAGTCGAAGACATTCTCAACCCAGATTTTGAGAACTGGTCCAGATCTAATCAATTAGTTAAGGCGTGGCTGCTTGGATCATGACTAAGAACATTCTGCAACTGGTGGTTGGTTCTGCTACCGCTCAAGAGGTATGGGTAACGCTAATCTCACACTTCAACCGGAGTTCTTCCTCTAGATTGCTTGAGCTACGAAGACGTTTGAAAAATGCGGAAAAACTAGATAAGAGTATGTCAAACTATCTTAGAGGAATAAATGACATATGTGATCAGCTAGCATCTATACGGATCCGGTTAGTGAGAAAATGAAAAATTTTGCGGCGTTAAGCTTAGGTCGTGAGTATGAACCCATCACTACCGTTATTGAAGATTCTATAAATCGGCGTCCTGAGCCAAGCTAAGAGAATGTAATCTCTCGCCTCACCGGATATGATGATAGGCTTCAAGGATACTCTGTCCCAATCAATGTCTCTCCACACTTGGCCTTTAAGACTAAAAGGTCATCTAGCTACTCACACAGAGGACGTGGAAACAGAGGCAGAGGATGAGGTAGTTACTCCACCAAAGGTCGTGGTTTTCACCAACAATTCTCATCTTCTGCAAGCTCACTCCGACCTGCAGTCAACACAAGTGAGAAGACAGTCTGTCAAAACTGTGGAAAACGAGGACATAACGTGTTTGAGTGTTGGTACATGTTTGACGAAGAGTGTCAGCAACCGGCTCAACCTGCAATCAATGCAACAGCTTTCTCTGCTCTATACATTACTGATGTCACAGAGGACAACAACAGGTATCCAGATTCTGCTGCAATGGCACATATCACCAGCTCTGCTCAACGCCTGCAACAAACTCAACCATATCATGGGACTGATATGGTAATGGCAAGTGATGGAAATTTTCTTCCAATTACTCATGTTGGTTCCGCTAATCTTCCTTCAACGTCAACTAACCTTCCTCTTAAAGACGTGTTGTTTTGTCCTAAAATAGCAAAGAATTTGTTATCAGTTTCAAAGTTGACTAAATATTAACCATGTGTTGTTACTTTTGATTATGATGATGTTGTTATTAAGGACAAGACAACACACAAAGTTCTGACAAAGGGAAGGGAAATTAACGGTCTCTATAAGCTGGATGATCTGAAGTATCAGATGTTGTACGCGACACGACAAATCAAGACAAGTGATGAAGTTTGGTATCAGAGATTAGGACATCCAAATCAACAAGTGCTTCAATTTCTCTCTGCAAATAAGGCAATTCAAGTCAATAAAGGTACTAGTAGGGTGTGTGAATCATGTCAGCTTGGGAAGAGTTCATGATTGCCATTTTTTTTTGTTCTTCTATTTTTCTTGCGTCAAGACCCCTAGAAAGAGTGCACTGTGATCTATGGGGTCATTCTCCTGTTTCTTATGTTCAAGGATTCAGATTTTATGCAGTGTTTATTGACAACTATTCCAGATATTGTTGGCTTTACCCTTTAAATAAGAAGTCTGATTTTTGTTCTACATTCATCAAGTATCACCTTCTTGTTGAAAATTTGCTACAAACAAAAATTGGAACCTTTCAATCAGATGGGAGGAGAATTTATAAGTTCTAACTCACTTGCAAACTGTTGGCATTCAACATTTCATGTCACACTCCACAACAAAACGGAATAGCAGAGAGGAAGCACAGACAGTTAACAGAAATGGCACTCACCTTGATGTTCCAAAGTTCTACTCCATAGAGTTTTTGGGTGGAAGCTTTCTTCAAATCAAATTTTCTCTGTAATCTTCTACCAATAAGCGCTCTCAAGGATCACAAAAGTCCTCATGAAGCTCTTTTTGGCAAAACACCAGAATACTCTGCCCTAAGAACCTTCGGATGTGCCTGCTTTCCCACTCTGAGACCATATAATCAAAACTACCGTATAATCAAAACAAGTTTTGATCCAAGATCTCTTAAATATGTTTTTTAGGCTACACTGAGAAGTACAAAGGATATAGATGCTTGTATCCTCCAACTGAGCGTGTTTATCTCAGTCGACATGTTATCTTTGATGAAGCGTGTTTTCCCTTTGTCAGCACATACAGTTACCTTCAATGGTCTTCACCTACACCTTTGTATGCAGCATGGCTCATAAAATTTTCAAACATTTCTGCAGTATGTGATCACTTAGAGACTACTACTCAAATACTTGCGTCTGTGATCCCATCAGCGACAGTTGTTAACACCACTGACGTCATTGATCCTACAACAACAAGTACAGTGACTGAATCACCACTTGAGATTGTTGATGGGGGTATTGAGTGTACGACAAGCATTGACCTTGTTCCTATAGGCAACAGCTCCCAGTCATCAATCTCAAATGTGCAGAGTTTAGAAACAAATGATGACATCAGTGGCAATGCAGACCTCAATGCTCATGCAGAAGCCTCAACTCATCCCATGAAAACACGATCACAATCAGGCATCTCCCAACCAAATCCTCGATATGCGCTTCTTACACACAAGGTGTCATATCCTAAACTTGAAACAATGACAGATGCTTTAAAAGATCCAAACTGGACAGCGGCAATGAATGAAGAAATGGGTAATTGTAAAGAAGCAAATACCTTTTTTTTTATCCCTCCAACACCAGACATGCATGTCTTATGTTCCAAATGGGTCTTCAGGGTCAAGCTCAATGCAGATGGCTCATTAGATAAGTTTAAAGCCAGACTCGTTACTCAAGGATTCAAGCAAGATCAGAGGGCATTGATTATCTTGAAACATACAGTCTTGTGGTTAGAACAGCAACAGTTAGAGTTGTTCTTCACTTTGCATCTATCATGAACTGGGAGATTAAGAAAATGGATGTAAAGAATGTCTTTCTCCATGTGGATCTTACTGAAACAATACATATGAAACAGCCAGCCGGATTTTTCGATAAGAGCTTTCTAGATCATGTTTGTCTCTTACAATAATCCCTCTACGGCTTAAAACAGTCTCCAAGAGCCTGGTTTGACAAGTTTAGCAACTTATTACTTGATTTTGGCTTCATTTGAAGTCTAAGGGATCCTTACTTGTTTGTCTGTTTCAAAGGTAACAACATCATCATGTTGCTTTGCTATGTTGATGATATGGCCATTACTAGGAAACTCATCAGCATTACTCTCAACTCTTCTTGATGAGTTAAACAAGCATTTTAGAATGAAGGATCTTGGCAAACTCCACTATTTCCTTGGCATTCAAATTCACTATCATGAGAATGGCCTGTTTCTATCTCAACCAAAATATGTTGAAGACCTTCTTGCTGCAGCAGCTATGACATTTTGTTCTCCTGTTGCCACACCTCTTCCTCAGCAACTTAAGAAGACACCACAACAAATACTTTAGAAGCTTGGTATCTAACATTAACAAGACCAGACCTGCAATTCGCTGTTAATTACGTCTGCCAAAAGATGGATGCTCCATCTGTCTTTGACTTCAATCTTCTCAAGCGAATCCTCAAGTACATCAAAGGTACTACAACAACGGGAATTCCGTTTGACATAAACACATAATACAAACTGAGAGTGTATAGTGATAGTGACTACGGCGGTTTTAAATCTACTAGTCGTTTCACTGGAGGCTTCTGTACCTTTCTTGGAAGCAATATGATATCCTGGTCTTCAAAGAAACAAGACACAGTCTCCAAGAGTTCTACTGAAGCTGAGTACAGAGCCATGTCTGAAGCAGCCTCTGAAACTACTTGGCTGGTAAACCTGCTTCAAGATTTAGGTGTCTCTCTTCCTTCTACACCAGAGCCCTATTGTGATAACCTTTCTACAGTATACTTCACAGCCAATCCAACCTTCCACACTCGCACAAAACACTTTGCAACACACTACCATTACGTTCGTGAGCAAGTGGTCTTTGGTAAATTAGTCGTCAATCACATTCCTGCTGATCTACAGCTTGCAGATATATTTACCAAGTCTTTTCCGCAACGGTCATTTGAGATTCTCATAACCAAATTTGGCGTTGGTGTGCCACCCACTCCAAGTTTGCGGGGTAGTGTAAAGAGCAAAGCTCAAAACGACACAACTTTGCAAAGAGGCTTCCTAGATCCAAGGCCCAACACAACTCTGAAGCCCACAACGGTTCAGCGGCTACCTATAGAACAAGACAAAAATAAAAGATTTACAGAGAAGGATAGTACGGCAGTGATGACAAATAATCAGTTTGCCTCACTAGAATCATACGATGACAATAACGCCACATGACAGTTAACATGCCAGAGAAACAATCATTGGAAGTCTATAGACTCTAGGTTAAAACCCTTGTATTGTAATGAATCTCAATGATTGAATAATAAAGTAACAATCTTTCTATTTCTATCTGTTTCTTCATAGTCTATCCTAATTAACAATATCTTTACTACATTTTTTAAATCTACCTTCTTAATCTGCCATTAACCTATAATCTACCATAGAAATCTATTAACTTTATCTACCATATTAATCTACTTGATTAGTCACCATCACACTAACGGCAAAATTAGTTCTATTTGCCAATGTTTTTTTTGTTTTTCACAATTCCTCATAAAGAAACAAAGTGGCATATATGGTAATTGTGTTTTTCTGTACACTTTGATTTAAGGGTATAAAGGGTTTAAAATTTTCAACTAGTAATTTTCAACTTTCGTGTGCTATCACAGTAATATCCAAACTTTTATGTGTTGTTATAGTAATTCACCTTTTTGAATATGAAAAAAAAAAAAAAGTAAATTAACAAAAAAGAATAAGCAAAATATAAGTAAAATATAAGCATAACATAAAATAAAATTTTTGATTATGTGTTTTTATAATAAATATAATAGACTTTCATATGTCATACTATCTATTTTTATTTTCACGTTAACATTTTGTTAGTTTATTACAAAGGTCATTTTTTATACAATTTTTTCAAGTATTATGTTTGTTTTCATCTTCCTTTTGAACATCTAATATATTACATAGTACTCTATGAATATAAATAAATGATTAGTAAATATGAAAATAAATTTATATTTAGTACTATATAATTGTTTTTTATGTCGCTACAATAGATTTATAGTGAGTTCCAATGCATAATTAAATAAAATTAATAGGTTTTATATATTAAAATTGAATGGAATAATACATTCCAAAAAATTATGAGACAAGTGATTTATTATATGTGGGATCTGCGATCTTTTAAAGGATTTGTTTAGGACAACAAGTTGAGCTTTGGCGAAAAAGTGTGGGTCGCCTATGGCGAGCATTCTATTTTCTTCAACCAAGAAATTAAGTTTTGTTTTCTTTCTTTGTAACAACTGAACTTTACTAAACTGTTTAATTATTAAAAATAATAATTTAAAAGTATATTAATAAAAATAAAATAAAATAAAAACATTTTTTATTTTATAAATATGAAATTTATAACTCTATTCATAATTTAAATGATAAATACATTTATTAAATATTTTTTCATTTGTTTGCAAAAGTAAAGTTCTCAAGTTTAATGTCGTTTCTCATCTTCTTTACAAATATCTAATACATTATATAATATTTTATTAATGTAAATAAAAGATTAAGAAAATGGGTTCATAATTAATATTGCATAATTTGTTATATGTCTCTAAAATAGATTCTTAGTGAGTTTTAATAACTTAATAAAATTAATAACTATATATATTAAAATTGAATAGAATGAGACTTGTCAAAAAAAATTTATGAAAAACATACATTATTATATAAAGATTTCATAAACCAACACATAAAGTTACCATCCAAATTTACAAACAATAGAGAGAAAAAAAACACACACACACACGTAGCCACAAAAAAAAAAAAAAAAAAAAAAAAAAAAAAAATCCGAAATTCAAAATCCTCTTGCTCCCTTATCATCGAATAACGTTGGCATAATTGCTAAACAGTTATTATGCGGACTGTTTGGAGTCATCAGTTGTATCCTTTCGAACTCTGGGAACTCAGAATCGACTGCACATAAACATGTTTCGATCAAATGGTTAGAGATTTCGAGCTTGTTTTGTAACAATGATAATAACAACTGATGTATGACTATAACTTACTCGTAAGTGAGCAACAAAAGGTGTTCAAACCGATCTAAAGTTTTTTTCTTTTTTCTATTGGATTGGAAACAGATCCAAAACTTAGACTTGTTTAAATAATCCTAAACATATTTTAATAGAAATATAAAAAAATTAAAGAAAATAAAAATTAAAACTCCAAGTTACGCAACCAAAAAACCTCAAAAATAATATTTGACTTGGCCGAATAAAGTCAACACAGTAATATATACCTTGACTTTAGGATAAGGGAAGCTAGTTTTAACACCACCTCTGCTCCCAAAACTGAACTTTGATTTTTTGTCATTAGGTTTTAAGATCTGAAATGAGCAGGTCAAATCATCGTCCACACTCATCATCGCACCTGCATTGTCGAATTCCCCACAGTAATTCGGCGCGGAGAATATTGTCACGAGCTGCTTATTCGCAAAGAACTCGAATCCGTCTTCAACAACCTGTCACAAAATCCTTACTTGAGTCAAAAGGAAAGACATAGAGAGAATGTTTCTTTGGGCACAAGGAACACTAAACAAACCTGGTGAGCTCTACAAATTAGGTCAAGATCGAGTCTTTTCAAAAAACCGGAAACTGTATCCGATCCAAAAGTGTAAGAGACTCCGCGATCATTAGGCCCCCAACCTCTGACCTCTTTATCAGGATCAGACCACAACAGATCACAGAGTAAACCGCGATCAGGGATATCCGTGGGACGACGAAGATCCCTAATCTGTCTCAAGCTAAGAAGCTCCGGGGAGAGCCCGCCGTGCATACAGAGAATCCGGTCATCGATGAGTGCAGCAACCGGAAGACAATTGAAGCAATCGGTGAAGATTCGCCAAATCTTGACACTGAATCTGCGTTTACACTCGTCGTAAAAGCCGTAAATGCGATTGATTGAGGCACTTTCATGGTTTCCTCTAAGAAGGAAGAAGTTTTCAGGGAATTTGATCTTGTAAGCGAGTAAAAGACAAATCGTTTCGAGGCTTTGCTTGCCGCGGTCTACGTAATCTCCAAGAAACAAATAGTTTGAACGAGGAGGGTATCCTCCGTATTCGAATAGTCTCAAGAGATCCGGATATTGTCCATGAATGTCCCCTGTTTTTTATGTTTAACCAAAAGATTACATAAGAACAACGCAATCTCAGAGAAGAACCAGAGAGAAACAAAAAGAAGCCTACCGCAGATTTTGACTGGAGCTTCGAGTTCCAAGAGATTTGGCTGTCTCATAAAGATATCTCTAGAGACAAAACAGAGCTGTTTAATCTCTGTTTCAGACAACTGAACAGTCTTTCCTGGTTTCTCTCTAACTTCAAGCAACCTATTGATCACCCAGTTTAAAGTACCAGCATCCATTGATAAACCTCAAGAAACAGAGCAACAATGAGAGGAAACAACAACGACGAGAGAGAGAGAGAGAGTCTCAATAAGGTTTATATTAAACTGAAGCAATCGACAAAATGAAGTAGATTAAAATAAGTTTGGAGCTTTTATGTTCTTTTATGCTCTTTGAGAAAAAGAACGGTGATTGTCAAATTGAAGAAGGGCTTTATAAAGCAGCGTTCAAGAATATATTCTTCATACCTTTTCAGCAACACCCATGTGTTCAGACCTACCTACATTGTTCTAACTTCAACTACATCACGTAGTAATCAGATGCTAACTAATTTGTAAACATTTTTTTCATGTCTTTTGTTGAGCTTTACATGCTTTTTAATCCATTCAAGGACGTTGTGGTTTAAAGTCAAGATCTTTCGACGGGTAACTCAGAGTGCGGAAAACGATTCTTTCTTCGTCATACTATCAATATTTTTGGATTTGCTCGCATCATATCATCAAAGCAACTTGACTAATGTACAAGAACATATTCGTTATGAAACTACCGGATGTGAGAGGACACCACAAGGAATAACGAGGAAAGAGAGAGAGATTGGAGAATATTAGTTTTGCTTTTGCCCCTTTCTTGTATTAGAAACCAAAAAGGAGAAAAGAAAGATTCCAAAGTTAGGAGGAAGCAAAAAGTGATGCCTCCTCTAACTACTTCTAGATCGTTTCGTATACTTAGCTGTATCTAGTTTAGACATAGTTACTTCCAAAAGAAAGAAAGAAAAAAAAATATAAATAAGATTCATTCATGGACTTACATGACTCTAAAAATAATAAACCTTTTAGTTATAAGCTTAAAGAGAGTGATAAAATGTTGATGCTAGGGTATAAGCATTAAAGCTTGTGTATGTTTATCTCAGTCATAACACAGCAAGCTTCTTATACTCTTCACCTTTGATGACTAACCACATGACATCTTCAGGATTCATGATCCCACTTTCTTCAAGAAACAGAGTCAGTAGATTCTTCGAAAACCCACTAACCATAGCCACTCCTTTCTGTTTAGCCACCACAGGTGTAGCCGAGGAGTCCCTCAGGTTCCAAAATACTATCTCCGGAACGGTCTTAAAACCTTTCTTTCTATACTTGCTCTTAACCACCTCATAATCAGTCTCCCATGTCTCCTTGGACTGTTTCTTCAAATATCTGTTTCCTGTTGCATCATCAAACTCCATGTCACTGAACACAAACAACCGCTTAATCATCTGATCATCAGTTAGGTTATTCTTGACTGCAACCGGTCAAACACCTTCTGGAAATCTGTGTTCACTCCCCAATCCATTTGTCTAACAAAATCAGTCTTTTCCATCAGACTCGAACCCTTAATAATATGAAGCTGCGGCTTTTCGCTAAAGGTGATAACGTTCCCTTTCAAGGGCTCTTCATTAAGTTCCGAAACCAATAACCCAACCGCCACACAAACCTCCATAGGTGTACCAGTCATGCTATCCGAGACATCACAAACCGCTAGTGAACTCTTCAGCTTCCCTTTCTTGGCAAGATCATCCACCATTCTCGTCCACTGAAGTTCTGCAACTTCCGCTCCAACTTCACTATCCTCCAGCTGCTTTATTATCTGATGAGGAAGCAACGCACCAGCCGCAGTCTTCTCCTTCCCGGATTTCACATCCTCTAGAAACTTACTAAACCTCTCACTATCATGTTCCACAAAGAGCTTCTTGTAATTCTTCATAGCCACAGACGCAACTCTCTTATACTTCAACAAATCCCATCCGTTTGCACTCATAGACAACTCAGGCAACTCGAGCGCTTTATGCAATGGCACAAGAACCTCTTTCCTCAACCGATCCCTAATCCTATAAGCATAATGTGCTTCTTCGATTTCTTCATACTCATCTCTAGGGAATATCCTTCTAGCAATTGCCTAACATATCAAAGTAGTCTTATCATACGAAGAATCAACAGAAGGACACCATTTCGAAGCTAAACTAATATTATTCAGCTCTTTTGAATTCAAATACTTCAAATCCGATTTCAACAAATCCGCAAACAAATCAGCAATTCCATCAAAGATTAATCTGTAATTAGCATCTGCGTTATACCTCTCTAAAGCTTTCTTTGCCTACTCCAACTCTCTCTGTTTCCTTAAAGCCCTAGCCTTTACTTCGTCGACAGGACCACTAATCTCCTCTGCAGTTTCCAAAACACGATCTTCCAGTTCACTGCAAGTCTCTGAGCGTATCTTATCTTAATTTTATAACCAACTAATGACCCATATATATATTTATATAGTCTATAAGAAAGAAAAAAAAATTACTTCTGAAATAATAAAATAGGGATTTGTCATAAAGATATCAAATGCCCAACTAAAGTAGTAGCTAATAATTCTGGTGGTGTATCGTGTATACTCTACGTGTGTCTAAAACAGGATGAACTGAAGGACTGTTCATCTAGGAAACAGATGTTTCCGGTGAAATGGTGATGACTGGTTTGATGAGCGAAGTGTTTCCGGCGAGGGAAGATGGACTCAAAAGGGTCGGAGTCAAAGAAGCGATTGAATCCATACACCATCTGAATTGCTTCTTATGATGCCGACAACTCCACTATTGCAATCAGTATGTAGTATATTCTCCAATCCAATTTGTCTTTTGATATTCCGTACAAAATCAATTGGAACTTGAAGAAATCCTAATTTCATGAAATCTACCAAGTTGGGGGTGTTTAGAACCAATATCAGTTTTTCTGCTTAAAACCAATACCGACTCACCAAATAGTTTAAAATTTACCATTCTCGAGAAATTAGGTTGCTGAGAAGTATGAGTATGAGGGGTTGAGATTACTCGATCTATAATGGCATCATGAGTGAAATCACATACATTCTTGGGCTTTTTAATTCGTTTATCAGTTTTTGTTTCACTGGATTTCTGGCGTAATGCTATTTGATTATTGAAATAACCTGACCCGGTTTTTTTTTTAATAATAATATATACAATATATATAATTAAGTATCTCATACTATTTAATTAATCCACCCCAAACCACACATCAACATTAAACCAGCAACAATCGTTATGCACAGCGAAAACATTCCAATAAAACAGAATAATACATCGTCAATACAATAACATTTCTAACCATTCTATCCAGCAACCTAACATAATTCTATCCAAGGTTCTAACATAAATAATATAACCAACAACACATAAACGAGATCCTAGATCATCCTCCTCCTCATCGCCATGATTCCACGCCCCATACCTGCACATCACAAACAACAATTGAGATGCGTAAGTATTATCACAAATACTTGGTGAGGCAATCCTCCCATCTACTAGGCTATACACACAAGAAACTGACATTTTCTTGTTAAGGCAACACACAAAAACACAAACAACACATCAAACCAGGAAAACAAGTCTCGGATAAGACTTGCATCGACCGACGCTAGGTCGGTATCGATCGATGTAGACAAAACACGGTATCGATTGATGCTACCTTCGCAAACGCGAACTGCACGAATCCGAACGACGAAACTCTGTTTCAAATCGCCTCCAATCCGTCCCAAACTCTCCCAAACGCCTCAAGAACCTATGGAAACACGAAACCAACCAACCCAAGCAAGCAAACCACCACAAACAACAAAGAACAACCAAAACAAGAGAGATTTCAGGTTTAGATCAGCCATGGTCAAGCACTCACCTCTTTTGCAGGAAGATTTGATTGAGAAACGGTGGAAACAACACCTCAAGAAGCTTCTCTTTCGTTCCCAACAACAACTCTCTCTTCCTTAGCCCCAGATCTCACCAAAAACACTAAGAACAAGCCAAAAACTCTCCAGAACACAAACTCTCTCTTTTCCTCTCTTTTTCCTCTGCAAACGGCGACCAAACGACCAAACCCTCGACCTGGGTCGTCTCCTCTCTTATATACCTGGTTTAGGCAAACCAAATAAACCAAACCCAACCAAAATAGCGAATTAAAACAATCTGGTCGAACCAAAAATTGCTGGTATCGATCAATACACCCTCCAAAATACGATTTCCGGATGTTACAATTATCACAATGAAAATTACTCCATGTATTTGAGTAAGACAAAAGGAAATACGAATATGTTTACTAAATATACTGAATTAAATTTTTGTTGCAGCGGGATAAACTATGAAAGTAATATTAAGTATCAATGGATCTCATGCAGGACAATCATAGCTCGGATTCTACTGTTATCAGATATCAATGGATTCAAGATCAACAAAGAAATCAAAAACTTTGTTTGAGAATATTTTCTTGGTGCCTATCAAAAGCTCTTTTAATTTTATTAATCAAAACAACCAAATAATGCAGAAAGCCTAAAAGACTATTTGAAATAAAATAAAATAAAAACTAAAAACCCTAAAACCTTATACAGTAAAACCTCTATAAATTAATAATTTTGGGACTATGATATTTTATTAATTTATAGTGATATTAATTTATCTATAAATCAATATTTATTATTTTATAGTGTAAATTAAAAATTATTAATTTAGAGAGATATATTTTTATTATTTAAATTCTTAAAAATTATTAATTAAGACAATTTTAACATAAACAAATAGACTTTCAGATATTATAATTTTATTATTTTAGTATTGAATTTGTAACATGTAGAAAAAAAAATATTGACCATAAATTACAAATTTTATAAACTATCATTTATACACACGACATGCACAAATTCAAATTTATGGATAAGAATATCAATTTCATATTTTAATAGCCTATAAAACTATCAAAATAAAAGATTATCTATTTTTATAATATGTTATAGAGTATTTTATATCATTATAGTTTGAAAATACAACATAACAATTGTTTTATATTTATGAGCTTTAGGAAAAAAATTTAAAGCATACATTATTATATATATCAACATATATATATATATATATATATATGTAAAATTACATGATTATTAATTTATGATATTATTGGGACCATATTTTACAAGAGAATTTCAAAAGAATTATTATCTTATTATCTTATCGAATTTTGCTATTTTTTATACTGGTCCGACTTGGGACCAGCAAAATTTATTAATTTATAATGTTTATTAATTTATAAAGTATTAATTTATAGAGGTTTTACTGTTTTCTAAAATATTTTTAATTAATTAAATAAAACGAAATAGTAATGATATTTGGAAATATTTCAAATATCTCGATGCATCAATTTATAAATAGAATATTAGAAAAAAAACATAAGAGTAAATTTAAGGAATAAATATGTTTTAGGATAAAAAGCATATATAGATAAATTTGTTAAAAGAACACTAGGTAACAACTCGCACTATGTGCAGAATAAATAATTATTAAATCATTTTAATGTAATTTCTATTTACAAGATCTATTATAATTATTGATAAAAAAATATTTTGAATCTAAATTTTTTTTGTAGTATATATTTTTTAGGTTTACTTAAATATGTAAATTTTTGTATAATAATTAAGATGTAAACCGTATGAATTA
Source organism: Camelina laxa (assembly GCA_024034495.1). Lineage (NCBI taxonomy): Eukaryota > Viridiplantae > Streptophyta > Magnoliopsida > Brassicales > Brassicaceae > Camelina > Camelina laxa. Next base: position 30,977,129 of record CM043881.1, read on the forward strand.
TTATAATATCAATTTTATATTATCACACCATATGAACCAAGAGTTCTTAAAATTCATTTAAGAGATTTTATGAAAATTTTATTAAGAGAAACAATTATGTTAAAAATATAATATAAAAATTAAAATAATGGATGTTATCGACTATGTTGAAAAAATACAATGTAAATATTATTAAAAGTTAAAGGTAAATTAAGAAATTGTGTCTCTAGTTTTTCAAAGAATGTTTCTCTATTAAAAGAATATATATTTCTAACTTGCTATTTGGTCATTTGATGTATGTGTAGGTTGAAGACGAACATGGGCATAAGGCGATCATGGTTGAAGACGTTTTTTATATGTCGCATATGCAACTATTTTATTAAATATTAATTAGTATGAGATACTAAGATATTTTTGAAAACAATCCTTTTGATGTATAACATCGTAATATGTTGTTAATGTATTTGAATTTTAAGGATTGATTATTTTTTATTATCAGTTTTGTCACATAATTAATTAGCTAGGTTACTAACAAGAAAAACATATATATATATATATATATATATATATTTCGTCAAACATATATATTTAAGAAGAAAAAGATGTTCAGTTTTTCTACCAAACTGTCTCATTCCCTATATCAACAACTATAGATCCTTACAAAGTAAAGCTTTCTTTTGCTTTCTCTATATCACCACTTTTCTTTTTTATCTTGCCGTTGAAACTAGGCTGAAACATTGTTATATATAGTTAAGCTTTGTAATTGCACCCTAAGTTCCGTATCTTCATATATAACCTTATCACTATTAGATTAGAGTCGTCGATGCGGATTTTTGACTTTTATGTAAATATAGAATGTAAACCCTTTTCATGATTTACACATAAATTTAAATTTACTCACATTTTATGATAACAGTTTTATTAATATATGAAAACTGAAAAATCTTTACTAATTTATATATGTAAATTGAAGTATATGGGTCTCCAATACAAATTCTTTACAATCTCATATCAAATATTAAAAATTTCGATGACCAAATATTAAAACAGCAAAACACTATATTCTAAAATGTCAAAACTGTTTTTTTTTTTTTCTTAATTTTTAATCACCGCAAATGTGGGCTGATACTACCCTAATACTAATAGTAATTCTTAAATCCATTACTATTAATTCTTAAAAATCCATGATCACAGAGAACTGGAGAAGTCACATGGGCACATATTAATTAGAAGAGGCCACGTTTCTTCCATGCTTTGAAGACAAATCGGCCTTTATAGTCAAAATGTCAAAAACAATTCGACAAGGACTTGAGAAAAGAGTCTGAGATCATCACCATCCCAACAGATTCAATGGCTTCTTCGACTCCGACCCTTTTGGGTCCACCTTCCGTCGCTGGAAACACTCCGCTCGTCAAACCAGTCACCACCACCATTTCACCAGAAACCTCTGTTTCCGATGAGCAAAGTTTGATCTCCCAAACCGCCACACTAAACCTCCAAGAGCCACCACCAATGGGTCTAACCGAGAACTTCTCGCCGACGTTTCTCTCTTCCGGCAACCCATGTCTCGATTTCTTCTTCCACATCGTCCCCGACACGCGTCCCGATGATCTGATCCAAAGGCTAGCGATTTCTTGGTCTCACGATCCTTTGACTACGTTGAAGCTCGTCTGCAATCTCAGAGGAGTTAGAGGAACTGGGAAATCAGATAGAGAAGGGTTTTACACAGCTGCGTTTTGGCTTTACAAGAATCATCCAAAGACCTTAGCTTTGAATCTCCCTGCTCTTGTTGTTGATTTTGGGTATTTCAAAGACTTGCCTGAGATTCTGTTTCGGATCTTGGAAGGTCAGCAGATTGAGAGAGGGAAGAGTCGCGTTTGGAGGAAGAAGATTCGGAGGACATTCAAAGGGAAGAGTGAGAAAAGGTCTGAGCTTTCCGGTGAACTGGAAGATCGTGTTTTGGAAACTGCAGAGGAGATTAGTGGTCCTGTCGACAAAGTAAAGGCTAGGGCTTTAAGGAAACAGAGAGAGTTCCAAAAGGCCAAAAGGGCGTTAGAGAGGTATAACTCTGATGCTAATTACAGATTACTCTTTGATAGAATTGCTGATTTGTTTGCTGGTTTGTTGAAATCGGATTTGAAGTGTTTGAATTCGAATGAGCTGAATAAGATTAGTTTAGCTTCGAAATGGTGTCCTTCTGTTGATTCTTCGTATGATAAGACTACTTTGATATGTGAGGCAATTGCTAGAAGGATGTTTTCTAGAGATGAGTATGAAGGAATCGAAGAAGCACATTATGCTTATAGGATTAGGGATCGGTTGAGGAAAGAGGTTCTTGTGCCATTGCATAAAGCGCTCGAGTTGCCTGAGTTGTCTATGAGTGCAAAGGAATGGAATTTGTTGAAGTACAATCGAGTTGCTTCTGTGGCTATGAAGAATTACAAGAAGCTCTTTGCGGAACATGATAGCCAGAGGTTTACAGAGTTTTTGGAGGATGTGAAATCAGGGAAGAAGAAGATTGCTGCTGGTGCGTTGCTTCCTCACGAGATAATAAACCAGCTGGAGTGTAATGATGAGAGTGATGTTGGCTCGGAAGTTGCAGAGCTTCAGTGGGCGAGAATGGTGGATGATCTTGCCAAGAAAGGGAAGATGAAGAGTTCACTGGCGGTTTGTGATGTGTCAGGAAGCATGTCGGGTACACCAATGGAGGTTTGTGTAGCGCTCGGGCTACTGGTTTCGGAACTTAGTGAAGAGCCATGGAAAGGGAAAGTTATTACCTTTAGCGAAAACCCGCAGCTTCATACTGTCACGGGTTCGAGTCTGATGGAAAAGACTGAGTTTGTTAGACAAATGGATTGGGGAATGAACACGGATTTCCAGAAGGTGTTTGATCGGATTCTGGAGGTTGCAGTCGAGAATAAACTAACCAATGACCAGATGGTCAAGCGGTTATTTGTGTTCAGCGACATGGAGTTCGATGATGCAATGGCAGACAGGCATTCGGAGGTGAATTACTCCTTGAGTGTGGAGGAACGGTTGAAGATATCGAAGCAACAGTCCAAGGAGAAATGGGAGACGGATTATGAGGTGGTTCAGAGGAAGTATAAGGAGATCGGTTTTCAGAATGTTCCGGAAATGGTATTTTGGAACTTGAGAGACTCGTCGGCTACACCCGTGGTGGCTAACCAGAAAGGAGTAGCTATGGTTAGCGGGTTTTCCAAGAATCTACTTACTCTGTTTCTTGAAGAAGGTGGGATCGTGAATCCTGAAGATGTCATGTGGTTAGCCATTAAAGGTGAGGAGTATAAGAAGCTGACTGTTTATGACTGAGAAACACATGCATAAGCTTTAATGCGTAAACCCTAGCATCTTCATTTCTATCAATTTCTTTGAGTTTTATACCGTTTGTTTTTGATTTGTGGAATTATGGTGAGGGTATGAATAAATCTTTTTTGACTTTTTGTTTTAACTGTACGAAATCTTGTGAGGCATCGCTCTTTAGTAAACGAAGTAAGAAAAGGGCAAAAGCCTCGGAAAGATCTTGAATGTTGAATGTAAAACACGATGATATGATATGATGTACGGGATTGGATTCAAGGCTCAAAACCTAAACTAAACACGATATGTGTTTGATTCAACAAAACAAAACAAAAATTCGCTCATATATTATGGTACATTTTCTAGAAGAATAACAAGTGGAGAAAGTATATTCTCAGATCATATAAGCTGCATATGAGAGGATGCTCTTATATAATGACTATAGTTTCATTATTTTCAAATATATTCTCAATAAATAATATTTCATTCCAAAATATAGATTGTTGCGCGAATCATGATCATAATAAGATCATAGTTTGGAAGAAGCTTTCATATTTTACTAATGTTCATCTTTCATCTTGACATTTATCAATTCATATTGACTTATTATCGTCTTCAAATATTACATTTTTCTCCTGGAGCAACTCCAACATCATTGTGTCAGATCATATAAGCTGCATATGAGAGGATGCTCTTATATAATGACTATAGTCTCATTATTTTCAAATATATTCTCAATAAATAATATTTCATTCCAAAATATAGATTGTTGCTCGAATCATGATCATAATAAGATCATTGCACTAATTAACTATTTTGTTACTTTCATTAGAGATGATAATGAATTATATATATCTTACTCATTTCTTCTTGCCCTTGTTAGTATTCTCTCCCTGCTCAAGAAGCTCCTCCAAAACACTATCGTCCAAATACTCAAATTCAAAAACTTGCCTAGAAGAAGAAGAAGCGGGGGCGGAGGAAGATGAAGATCCAGCAACGGCAGAGGAAGAAGAGCCGCCACTCCCCATGTTATACTCATGAGGGAAGTTCAGAATCGCGGCTTGGCCTCTCATTGAGTAGGCAGCTTGGTCATATGCTCTAGCCGCTTCCTCTGCAGTATCGAAAGTACCAAGCCATATACGTTCACCGTGCTTCCTTGAATCTCGTATCTCAGCCGCATACTTGCCCCAAGGCCGTCTCCGAACTCCCCGGTACTTTCCATGCTCAGCTCCTCCGCCACCACGACCTCCTTGATCCATATGTTATAAGTTTACAAATAATGTTCTATTATAATTCAAAACAAACAAGAAAAGAAAGAAAAAGATTGTCTTGCGGTTTTGGTTCTCTCGTAGACGTGTTTATGTTTTTCTGTTGCATGTGCTTGTCGGGATTTGAATCTGTAAATTAATAGGCCGGGGGGAAAAAAAATATGTGGGTCCTAATTCCTAATATTCGGCCCTCGACATGTACATAACGAAAGAATATATAACTCCGTTGAGATTAACTATTTTCTTACGCAGTTGAAAATTCATCATTTTTAAATAGTAGTATTCTAATTTTTTTTTAAAATCTATTTAAATATGTATATCTAAGATGTTTACGGAAAAAACAAATGTGGTTTACTTTGTTGGTAATTATTTATAAATTATATATGTATATATATATATATATTTATTGGATTCAAAACCAGACAAGTTTAATTAAGAGAATAACATAAGCTTGGGTTGGAATCACGCGGAAGTCAGAAGCAAGAGTTCTAGAAACAGTATCTCTCGTTCTTTATTTGGTAAATGAGTGAAAAATAATTGTATAACCCCAAATGGAACTGATAGCCCATTATTTTGAAGTTACAGATCAGTAAATTTGGAAAATAATGAGAATTTCTTCTAACAAAATAATAATATTAATGTGTTTTGTTAAAACGTTTTTTGTTGTTTAGTTAAGAACGTTTCTAGGGGAAAAAATTATAGCTTATCCTCAACTTATACATATGAAATTTCTAAATCATGTATTTATATTTTATACTTTTCTACAAATTTTCAGTTTTTTATTATGAAACAATTTTTTTAATTTGTCTATTCGTTTTTTTTTATGCACACATCTTGAAATAATACTCGATATAAAAACAATTTTTTACTTGTATATTAGATAAGTTTGTTTCTTTTTTTATTTCACAAAAATGAAAAGTTCTTACCGGCTAAAATTTATGGTTCAGGTGAAAAGAGAAAACTACACAGGTGGTGGGCTCACAGCCACAAGCAAGGCAATGTTGGCGAATATACATATTTGACTTGATTGTACGCACGTGTGTTGACTAACCAAAATATGGACTTTCATGTTTTTCCTTTGGACCAGACTAATAATTTTCCTTTAAACGTGTTCCCCAATCCCCAAATCGAACTTTATAAACTCTGGTTGTGTATAGTATATAACAAGAAAAACACATACATGTATGCACCTAATAAAAGAAAGAAACAAATGGACGGACCCATAACGTGTAAGACTCATTGTCTCATGCTTTCAGAAAATGAAATAAAATTTTCCCTTTTATTGGCTGCTACGACGTCCGAGTCGTGGATGAGGATGTCTTGTCCCGTACTCATGCAACATGTTTCTTTCCTTTTGTTTGGTCGATATTGCAGAGAAAAACAAATCTCTGTGTTCCTTTCCTTTTCATTACAATACAAAATTACAAATATATAATGATTATGAAAAAAAAAAATTTGCTCATAAATCAAGATTAATAGCCAAAAATTATAAAAGGTAAGTTTGAAAGAAATTGGTGAAAGAAATTCACTACTGAAAACTTTTTTATTTGAATTGAATGTAAAATTAATTGAAACTCAAAAAACTGTTTTTACAATGATAGTTGCATTAAGTTGAGTGTTTCTGAATAAATTACCGAATAAAAAAGCATAAATTACTACAATTCCTTAGGTTAATTAGGTAGAGTAGCAAACCATAAGCAGAGCCGGCGCAACAAATATATGGCCGCAAGCAACAAAAAATATTGGGCTTACAAAATTAATGAGCTTAAAAAGAAAAGTAAAAATATGCAACAGCAGCATGTAAGAGGCTCGAACCGTTAACCTCTTCCCCTACTCAAGACTAAACGTAACCAACTTAACTAAAGGAACTTTTGGCGAAAATAGGGCCAAAAATTTACTTATTTTTAGACGGCCGCAACCATATGCAGCACCGGCTCTGACCATAAGGAAAGCCCATGTCGTAAGAGATTGAGGATTGAGGTGAATTTGTTACGGATGTTCTTGTCGATGAGCTTAACAAGTCTAGAGGTAAGGACAGAGTTTTCACCTTACGCTGCTTGTTGCGCTCTTGCCATATATGGTGAACAGTTGTTTCATCATGGTGAAGAGACGGTGTCTGTCCCAACTGTGATTATAATTTTCATTTTACAAATATATAATAATTATAAAATATTTTATTGCACCTAAATCAAGATTAACAGCCAAAATTTATAAAAGGTAAGTTCCTATGCTTTTCAATCCATTGATGGATTTGATTTCATAATTGATGTATTTTCTCTCATATCAGGCTCGGTTTCGAAAAATATATCAAATTAAGTTCCCTTATTTTAGTTGGTTTATGATTGTTTGGGTTTTAACTTTTAAATAAAACTTTGCTGTTACTGTTTGGCTTAGTATTAGTATAGATTGTAGTCAAAACAAGTCTTATATTATCAAAAAAAGAGAGGCTTTTTTTCTCTTTTAGTCTCCGTATCGAATTCTTAAGTCATTGTACATGTAAATTTGCTCATATTGTTTGGCTCGAGATTCGCTATCGAATTGTTGGGTCTTTGAAAATGTCGGCTACGATATTGGTTGATCAACAATATTAAGAACCATTAAGCTGCTTTTCACCGTGAAGCAAAGAAAGGCTAATATGGTGTTAGTACACAAATAGTTTGAGTTGATTTTTGACTTTTTCCCTACACAAATATACTTATAAAAATGATAAAACCCTATAGAGGTTTTTACATGGATTACCTTGCTATTAATTTGCTTTTGGAACTTTATTCTTATTAATAGCAAGGTAATCCAAGTATCATATTATGATTACTAAGTTGTAAAATGGGTACGCACATACACTAATGCACAAATGATTTTGATTTCCGTTTACATATACTAATTAACAAATTATATATGTCAAAATTGGTATGAAGACTACTTCCAATAATAAACACCAATGCAGTAGTTATGTATGATTTAAATAAAAGAAAATATTACACCAATATAAATTTTAAATTTAAATATAAATGTTTAGGAATTTCTACTGAAACTAATATTTATTTCCAATTCATAAATCTAATTTAATTTGTTACCATCATATCACATAATACAGAATATACAGTTCTTAAGATTTACAAGAAAGAAATATTTATACCATTATTCAAAAAACAATAATAATAAATAAGTATTTTCATACTTTGATTATAAACATGAGTGAAGGCAAAGCATGATGGCTTAGCGACGGCTCGAGGTCCCGTCCATTGCTAAATTATAAAAGGGTCTACCTCTATAAAACAATAATAATAAAGGAGTTATTTTTTTTTTTACATATTGAAAAGGTAAAAGAAAAAGATTAAAGACGGCCTTTGAATTTTTTTTTTTAAAAAAATTTTGTTTACATAAGGAAATTACAAAAATAGACAAAAAAATGTTCTTAAGAAACATTTAATAAAAATAAATCAAATTGGATGTAACTGACGTTGTTATTATTTTGGCATCACTTAACGTTAGTACTAGTAGTTGTACTTCACTAATTCTAGCTATAGTGAAATGACAGAATGCCGCTTCTCATGCATCATAAGGGGAGCTGAATCTACAAAGCCAAAAGAACCAAAAAAAAAAAAGAACATCCATTTGTTAGGAAACTAATAATAAAAACATTATGTGGATGAGATTGAACAAGAATCAGAATCTCTTTTGGTGAGCGTGTGTGACTGTGAGTGCTATCTTGAGATTGGGGTCACCAACATACACTGCAACTCTTACATTCACGAACCAAACGAGAATCTAGCAAATGTATAGCCGACGTGGGCCATCGCATAAGACGACTAGTGATGAAGTTTGAACTAAAATCAACTAACTAAACCTTTCAAATTTTTTTTTTTTTTTTTTTTTTTCGTTTTTTAACTAAAACGTTCATACATGGTTGCCGCCTAAATACTTTAGAAATTTCTTCCACTATACTAGAACTTTTTTTATTTATCTAAAGTATATTAAATGGTAAAGAGATATGCACGATTTGAAGAACTTTCTTTAGCGCATTCCAATCTATTTTTTATCTCATTATAAGATCGTTAAGACTAGCATCTCTTATCGAGAGCCTTACTTTCTGATTATATTTTATCTTCTTTTTCACACAAAAAAAAAAAAATCAAATGTGAATTTCTGTTCTCTCTTTCATTAATGTTCTAATAATTTTTTTTGTTCACCTTATAGATCCTCTTCATATAGGAATTTTGTGCTCCCAACTTCCCGTTTCAAGACTAACAAATTTTACAATTGCATGAGATTCCTATCTTATTATTTCTATGTATCTTCAACAATATTATACATTGTATCGAAGTTGTATCTTCAACAATATTATACATTCCAAAAAATGTATCGAAGTTGTGTCCAACAATATCTTCCCAAATATCTCAAAAGCGAGACATACAAAATCAACATCATGTGCTTTAGTCATGTTTCATCCAAAACTGTTTTTTTTCATTGTTTTCTTTTCCTACTAGATAATTAGTCCACGCAATGCGTGGTTGCATGCGTAATAATTTTTCTTATATTTTAAATATTTTATTAAACAAAAATATTTTTTCTATTAACAATAACATAATCGAAAGAAAATATTTTTTCTACTAAAATATGAATCTTAAAATTTCTTATAACAATTTCTCAAAATAACACTTCTATCAACATTTTTTTGGTATAATTATTTATTATACAAAATTAAAAATATATAAATTTTTCTATAGAACAGAAATTAACAAATACTACAAAAACTTATTACAAATTGGTAAGCTATATTAATATAAATAATTATATAGAAATTTAAATATTTTCCTAATATTAGTGAATCTATGTTTATCATGTTTTATAGAGGTTAAACATTTTGATTTAAAGAAGTTTTTTAATGACATTTTAAACATAAGGCCGTAGTATAGTAAATTTAAATCCAATAAAATTATCTAAAAATTTAGTAACTACATATAAAATTATTATGTATAAAATCTTCATCATTTCAAAGTTTAAAGCAGTATAAATAAATATATATATATATATATATATATATGACCATAAGTTTAGCTAACCAAAATACTTTAAAAATATGAAATTTTAACCAAAAGTATTTTCTCTTGAAAGATAAAATATATTAGTTGGAGGAATGAATGTAAAACTATTGGGTAGGAGTTACATTTGAGTTAAATGTAGAGTTAAATGTGACTTAAAAGAAAATACTGATTTAATTATAAATAAATATTTTAATTTATTTTTGACTTAAAATAAAAGGAATACCAAGTGGCTCAGTCAGAAGTTAAACTTACACATAATTTGATTGTTTTGTTGATATAAACTCAACACTCACACATAATATTTCAAATTTAAAATATTACTTTTGAAGTGACAAACTAAATTAGTTTTCTTATTAAATTTTATGAACTTCAATCTAAAGATTTTTTTAAAACCCCAAGGATAACTTTTATCCTTTTGGTTTTTTGTTGTCTTTTTTTTTTTTCACTCATCAATTTAATTTATAGTGCTAGATTTTATAGTAATGGTTTCATCTTTAGAAGATTTAGTTAAATGGTATTTTCAAAATTATATTATTTTCTATATTTCACTTCAAGTTAAAAATGATTTTTTTTTGAATCATTTTTCATTTTTCTTAAATCAAAAAGACCAATTTTTTTAAGTTAAGTTCTTTTTGTTTTCAAAAACCTCAAATCTTAAATAATATAAATACTATATTGATCTTTACATATTTATCTATTGGATCAAAAGAAAAAATAGACTTTATGAATAGAGTTTATAGACTTTATGGATAGAGTTTATAGACTTTACAAAACAAAATAAACTTTAGAAATGGATAATTATATGAATCATTATAAATTATTAAAAATAATATATGAATATGTGAGATAACCAGAGTACATAATAGAGAATTAGAGATGAATATTTTCAACTTCATGACCTTATTGTGTGGTGAATATTGTAAAAGAGTATGAAAAATAATGACTTATAAGATGCTAATCTAAGTCGACAATGAAGATAAACCTTATAAAACATAAAATAAAAAAACAGTGTAAGATATACACATCATACAAAATCTAAAATTAAAATTTAGAATTAAGATTTTAAAATGATATTTAAACTGATTTTTTTGACCCATACAACAACAATAACAAAAGAACACACAAAAAAAAATTGAGATATAGTGGAAGCGGATGAGAGAATGAAAGAACGATAGACTAAGAAAATAAATATGTGAATTTAAATTTTAACTATGGAAATTTAAGAAATAAATATGAATTGATTAGAAAGGCAAGATATATAAAAGAAATATTTTATTTTTATAGAAATAAAATAAAAATTGAAAAAAATGTTAAATATATATAATACTTTATAAATAAAATATATAATCAAACTCTTAGAACACATATGAAATATAACAACATTTGATATTGGTGGGAGGGGAGGAGAGAATGATTACTTAAATTAGAGAATGGAGATGAATCTTTAAAATAAGAACAATGTAAAATATATATCATGTAGTCTCTAAAATTAAAATTTAGCATTAAAAATTTACAATGATATTTCATTTGTTTTTTTGTAACCCATACAACAAAAATAAGAAATCTAAAACAAACAAAAACAAAAAAACAAAAAATGATTTGAGGTATTGTGAAAGAGAATGAGAGAATGTGAAAATGATAAAGTATAAGAATGGCAATATGAAAGAATGAGAGAATGCTTATTTATATGATAAGAATTGAAGAAAGTTACATTTATAATTATGGAGTTACAATTATAATTTATTGTGTTTGAATAAAATTGAATGATGACATATGATTAATGCATAATTTATTTTATTTTCAGTTACAATTTTATTTTAATGTGTGAGTTAAATGTATTGTGTTAATTGGGTCTTAAATATTTTTTAAAGTAATTAATCAATTAGAAAGCAAATTAAAAAAATTTTAAAATTAGAAATCATTAAATAAAAATCAACCAATAAGGAGAGACCAAAACTTTACTTTTATGTATATGATTCTGTAAAAATAATAATAATAATAATTCCTCTGTAACTTAAGCCCATTCAGTCTACCATTATATGGTCATCATATTGAAAAATTTGACTAGATCTAATCCATAATTTATTATTATTATTATTATTATTCAACTTTCCATTATATATTTTTTTTGGTTAAAGCTTTTTTAATTTGCGGCAAGAGGTACTTTCCATTACATATAATAGAAAATTTAAAATCGTGATGGGAAAATTGGAACAAGTGAATTTACAAATGCCTTCATATATAAATTTTTCTTTTTATCATGGATAAGCAACTTCTTTTTAAGGCCATACTTGAAATTATTTTCTGATTTCAGGTTTATTGCATTTGTCCTAATTTATGCATAACAGTATGAAATTTTTTAAGACAGTACTTGGGTTCACCCCCTCTTTATAAAATACGGAAATAAAATTTGTATATAATTTCCAAACCGTTCTTTTATAAACCAAATCGATATTTAATTTTCTTCTAATTATAAAATCTAAACCTAACCACTTCATTTGTAAATCTAAACTGATATATAATTTTGTTTTAGTTGTAAAATCTAAACTCTAATCACCTCATTTGTAAACCCACACCAACATATAATTTTATTTTAATTGTAAAATTTAAACCCTAACCACCTCATTTGTAAACCCAAACTGACATATAATTTCATTTTAATTGTAAAATTTTAATCCTAATTACCTCATTTATAAGTCCACACCGACATATAATTTTGTTCCAAGTGTAAAATCTAAACTCTAGTTCTTATTTATAAACCCAAATCGATATATAACCTCGTTTAATTGTAAAATCTACATAAGTAAATATTTAAGTTTCTTTAATTAAAAGTATACAAATTTGTTTCCTTAATTTGTTTTGCTTTTTAATTTAATTTTGGTTTATTTTTTAAATGAAATATTAGATAGAAGATTCTGATTGGTTAAAAAATAAATCAAAATTAAATTTAAAAGCAAAACAAATTAAGGAAATAAATTTTGTTTACTTTTAATTAAAGAATGTTAAATATTGGTTTGGTTTATATTTTATAATTAAACGGATTTATATCGATTTGGGGTTTATAAATGAGATTTAGTGTTTATATTTTACAATTAAACGAAATTATGTTTCGGTTTGAGTTTACAAATAAACTGATTAGAGTTTAGATTTTACACTTAAAAAGAAATTATATGTCGGTTTGAATTTACAAATGAAGTGGTTAGGTTTAGATTTTATAGTTAAAACAGAATTATATACCGGTTTGGGTTTACAAATGAGGTGGTTAGAGTTTAAATTTTACAATTAGAATGAAATTATTTAATGGTTTAGGTTTAAAGTTAAGGTGGTTATGATTTAGATTTTATAATTAAAACGGAATTACATGTCGGTTTAAGTTTTCAATTGTAATGTAATGTATACATATAAATAAATAGGTGGATGAACCCAAATATTGTCTATCGCAGTCAAAGGAAGTTGCATATCCATGGAAAAGAAAGTTGCTTTTTTTTTTTCTTCCGTAACTTCGTTTTCGTGTAATGTAATGTTACGTTGATTAAAAAGGAGATAAGCCTTTCGGCCCAAATTATTAAACATAAGTAAGTTAAGCTCTATTGTACCGTAACGTTCAATACAGATTCTGGAACGCTTACCTTTGTTGTTAGTGGTTATGAAGAAAAACTAATCTTTCGGCCCATAACGCATATGGGTCTAATGACTACAAACAGTACCTACGGAAAAGCCTTTTGCAATTGATTAGTTAATAATGTTATTAGAACGCAATTATCCCATTTTACAGCAATTATCGCTCATTAAAATTCAAAACTAATAATATTTTTGTGACAAGAAAACAAAAACTGTTTCAAAGAACATACACACATAAACATCTTTTGAACGTATAAATGCGTCAAAAAGTTTATTTCCCTTTCAAACAATGCGATCTAAGAGGCAACAAAACCGTCAACTTTTGTTAACAGATTTCTCGGCCGACGTCGGCTCCGACGTCGAACGTACTCTTGTTTTACTCTTTCCTTTGCTTGTAATTAGTTTCTTTATCTTTGAAATAAGGCGAATGAGGGATAGGTTTTCTCATTCAAAACATGCAATCATTAATCGCTTCTTGTTATTGGAGTTTGTTCCTTCGCCAGAATAAGACGGTTCAGTATGGAATCACACTTGTGATTCTCCTTGTTTTCAACCCTTTGGTGTTTCAGGAAACACTATGTGGAAGGATTCACAAACAGGACAGTTCATCTATCTTCCAATCTCACATCGGAACGCTTACAACATCGGTCGTAATACGGTGTTGCTTCGGCTACATCAATTACAGATCAGTTATCTCTGACATGGTTGTTATGACGACGATCAATGGCCAAACACATTGGATGACGAAAGTTATAAGATCTTTTGTCCCAAAATGTGTGAGGCGCTCTCGCATCCAGGCTTTCATTTTCCTCTTACTAATGGAGGACAACCCGTCGGAAAAGTTACATGAAGCAATCATAAGAACCGTTCATTTCTGGAAGTTAAAGAAGATTTTCAACAAGAGAATAGAGATTACGACTCACTCATGGGTGATAGTTACAACCACAACAATGCCATTGCCTTTCGCCGGAGATGGAAATGATTATATGGTTTGCGATGTAACTGATGGATTGCAACCTTTTGATCTTCAAAAAAGTATTGGAGTTTCATAAAAGAAGTGATAGCCAAACAAGAAGATCAAATTAGACTGAAGACGAAAACGATCAAGGAAAATAACATATTGATAAATCTGTTAGCGTGTAAGGCTTATCTAATAAAGAAAGCAACATGTAATTTCACTTTTTCGGTTATTTCGGGTTAATTAAGTTTTGGTTGTATGAATTGTAGAGCTAACTTTTATTTGTATGCTCATTGATATATTTGTAATCTTATATTAAAGTTAATGAAGAAGATGTTAAAAATATATATATATATATATATATATCTTTTGAATATTTTAAAAGCCAATAATTTCGAATAGTTCAAAATAATAAAAGTTATATTTTTAATGATTTAAAACACGAACAACTGCAAACGCCATTTGCTGATAGTCGTGGAAAAAACAATCATTATCATTATCTCACCTCTATTAGCAAAAAAGTATTTATGTTCCCGTTTCCTAAATATGTTTCATTTGCATGTAATTTTATAGTTTTTGAATACATTCAGAAATTGGTACAGATAATCAAAAAAAATTATAATTATCTATCCAACTACTCTAACCATATAAATACTATACACCCTATATAATCTACAATATATACAATTTTACTCTTGATTCAACATCAAGACCAACTCCTCTACCTCCCATCAACCACCACCACCTCCGCCGGATCACCGCCGGACCACCGCCGGACCACCTCCACCGAACCACCGCTGGACCACCTCCGCCGGATCACCACAGCCGGACCACCTCTGCCGGATCACCACCGCCGGAACACCACCACCGGATACCGCCTCCAGTCGCCGGCCATCAGCCACCACTACTCCATCACCACCAAAACTGCTCTTTTGGTAATTTTTTATTGATCAATGGTTATTCACTTAATTCTCTTTATTAGTTGGTTATTTTCTACGTACCTATTTTATTTTGGTTATCACATAAATTCACCCTTCATTTATTCAGAGCATGTCCAGTGGAGTTTTTTGGGGTACTCAGTCCATTTCTAAGCCCAAAAGAAAAGAAAAATTGAAAGAACTGGCCCAACAATTAGTAGAACTGTTACTCTGGGAAGTATCAGAAGGAACGGTGAAGACACGGTACGTGTCAATTTCTGGTTGGGTTTCGATAAAATATAAAAAATAGATTTTTTTTCTCGTTTTCTTCTTTCCTCTCTCGACGAAACGGTGAACCGGCTTCTTCGCCTTCTCCGTCGCTGATCGATCTAATACTCTGTTGTTTCTGTAATCAGCGGTGGTGATTGCTGGCTTCTAACGATCCAAACAACGGCGGTGGTTTCTTCGCCTCTATTGGTTTATCCATCACCAATTTCGGATCGGTCATGTCCAAATCAGTTAATGGGTAATGAATTCAAAATCCCCATATACAATTTCTCGTTTTCGGATCCTCCATTCTTCAGCTGGGTTGGATTCACATGCTTCTTATGCTGGAAACTATGGTGGGATGTTATATTATTTCATCTGGTTGGGATTTGAAGGTTTTGCAAACTATTTTTGTAGAATAATAGCATATGTCTTTACTTTGCTGGTTCTTCTGTAGCGTTCTTGGATTTTAGCAAGATTCCATACAAGATTGTTGAAGTGAATCCCATCAGTAAGAAAGAAATCAAATGGTCTGATTATAAGAAGTTGCTTCTTACGGTAGATGGTGAACAAATGGTTGATTAATCAGGTTTGTTCCATGTTCTCATTATGTATATATAATTTGGTCTCTATTCCTCACTTCACACCATCGTTGTTGCTTATTGTTAGTATACTTGTAGATACTAATTATGTCATTGTGCTTAATGTGGAGCAAGGACCTAATGGACACAGTGCAATTTTCTGCAGGAAGAGAAGTTATTTCAATTCGTCTTGCACGTTCTGAGCTAGGTATGGCTTAGAAGATAATTCAAAAACCTTCTTCTTTTGCAATTGTATCCTTCTACTTTACTTATATTGATATTTTCGATAGCAGCATGACTTATTGTAGGAATGGGAACATATTTGCAGGTCTTGGTAATAACATCGGATTGGTAAAACAAAATAAAAAACACACACAAAAAAGGTTTGCAACTTTATTTGGGGAGAAGAGATAGATCCTAATATGGGTGTTGTTATTATTCCTGAGTCGAAGCAAAGTGTATCTGGGAAAAGAGCGTTTCGACCAAGTTCCAGTATCAGACACACTCCTCAATGGTCTCTGCTACACTCATCCTCTCTGCTTAATTTGTCTAGTATTATAATCTTAAGTTCTGCATCTCTTCTTTTTATATATTGTTGTTGCTGACTTCTGATTTCCAGGCCTGTCTCGGACGTTACGAGTGACTTAACCATCGAAGTAGGCTCTGCCAGCTTTTCTCTCCACAAGGTAAACTTCATTCAAGTTCAAGCTAAGCGAAAGAACTCATTTGAAACTCTTTTTTTAATCTGTTGTCCCTTGATTCTCAGTTTCCTCTCGTCTCTCAGAGTAGAAGAGGCTGATCCCTGTAGCTTCGGTCTGAAGCTCACACGTTCTTGGTATATGTCAGCTTTGGCGGTTCAAATCCATGGTTGGAGTTCTTAGGAAATGCTGTGAAAGAAGCTGGAGGGAAGACTAGTGAGTCTGAGATTTTCCCTACATCAACTGATTCTCGATATGTATGTCTCAATCCTCAAGGCTTACACATCATATGTTTTATATGGCATTCTTTAGGATTTGAATGTCTGTATTTTCTTTTTATGATTACTGTAAGTATTGAGAGAATGAGCACATAATTTTTTTTTCAACTTGCAAAGTAGTTTCAGTTTTATGATTGAGAAACCTATGAAAATATGTTTAGTGGAAGATGATTTTGGTTTAAATTTTTATTAGGTTGCTTAAATTAGTTTAATATTAATTATATAATTAATTTATTTTTGAATATCATATATCATAGTTCACATACAGTGATACACAGTGATACAGGAGAAACAATTATTATTATTGTTTGTTCTTTTTATCAAAGAAGAGAGTAATATTTCTTAAAAATCCCTGACTAGCGTGAAACGAACAAAACAATGCCAAATTATCATATAAGAGGTCTTAATTTATTAATAATTTATTTAAAAGTAGTGATAGGCCATCAATTCTATGCTTTTTTTATGCGTGGATAAAAAAGATTTAATAATATAAATACACAAACGCAACACTATTGTGTGCCAAACTCGTCAACATACACACACGATAGGCTACGGAAGCAGTGTCGGTCCATAATATTCACTTTATTATTATTATTACTTTTCTAGTGAATTTAATAAAAACGAATATCGGACTCGTGCGTGGGATTTTGACTTTTCTTCGGGATTTTTCCCTTAAGAATTAGGCAATTTTTTTTGTCTTTCCTTTGTCTACCCCACCATGAAAGTTGCATAGATGTTTTCATGGAACAATTACAGAATTAGGTATTTTTTTTGAATTTTTTATCAGATTAGGAGTTTTAGTCCAGACTCTTAAAAACATGCCTTTTCTCAGTAACCAAAAGATAGTTTTAACCTCAAATTTCATTGCAACACAATTCAACTTTTTTTTTTTTCTTTGGCTTCAGATTTTACTGGCCAACCGCCGTGAATGGTGAGAGCTCTCTCAATCGATGCAGCTGGCCACCAGCTATTTTCAGTGGCGGAGCCAGAAGAATTATTTATGGGTGTTATAATATTTTTTTTCAAAAGAAAAGGTTATATTAAAACAATGTTACCACAAAATTTCATTATAAATATAAATTCTAAGCTCACTCATACTTTAAAAACATTCTAAAGATGAAGATGGAAGAGGAAGAGTCCAAGTTTTTGAGAAATTATGCTTTTACCATTTAATGATTTAATCAACTTTTAGTTATGTTTAACTATACAAATATACAACCGATTAAAATTTTGTTAAAGGCTAAGCCTAACAGTTTATCAAAAAAAACCCAATGATCATATGTTAATATTTTAAAATTATAGAAAAAACTTAATAGAAAACGAGATAAAAGAATCATAGAATAGCCAGAGTTGTATTTTTATTTGATGGGTGTCAACAAAATTTCAGAAGAGTGTCAAAAGATTGGTTAGACATGTGCAACTAATTATTTTAATAAAAGCTAAACCACAATTTATAATTTCATGGGTGTCATATGACACCCCTAATACTTCTCTACCTCCGCCACTGGCTATTTTGATGGATATAAAGGCATCCGATTATTTCTCTCTTCTCTGCAGTTTCTTCGTTTTATTCATAAAAATTGAAGGAGAATTTTGATTTGTTTTGTGTTTATGATTTCAAACCCTTGGGTTCACAAGATAGTATCTCCTTAGGGTTTAGATTTCTTCATGCACAACGAAATAGAGATTGAGAGAGGTTTTGTGTTTATCGGATCAGAGAAGCCATGGTTTTGGATTTATTAGATCAGAGAATCCATGGTTTTGGTTGAGAGAGGTTTTGTGTTTTGGATGCCAAATAATTGGTGTTGAAAGTGGCGAAAATGGTATTGATTGGAAGTTGAGAAGCCATGGTTTTGGTCAGAAGAAGAAACAGAAATTTTGATCGGCGGCACAGAGATTTTTCTGATCGGTTTTTGTCGTGAAGAGAGAAGGAAGGAGAAGACACAGAGGGGTAAAACTGAAATTTTCTCTAAACTAAAATGCCTATATCTGAGAGTATGGACAATAATTCCTTATTTCAAAGTGGTCCAATAAAGGCCCAAATCAATAAATATCCCATGTTTTCATCCATAGTTTTTCATATGTTTGTTTCTTTAAAGTCATAGTATCCAATGTTTAGGTTATACAGTAAAACCTCTATAAATTAATAAACACTATAAATTAATAAATTTTGCTAGTCCCAAGTTGGGCCAGTATGAAAAATAACTAAATTCGATAAGATAATAAAATAATAATTTTTTTGAAATCCCCATGTGAAATATGGTCCCTATAAAAACATAAATTAATAATCATGTAAATTTACATCTATATATATATATAATAATAATATATGTTTATCCTAAAGCTCATATCTGTAAAACAATTGTTATGTTGTATTTTCAAACTATAATGATATGAAATATTCTGTAACATCACTAATTTTCTTTTAAGTTTTCAATTTCTAGATATTCATCATTTAAATTTTGAAAGTTTGATTGACCATTAAAATACAACAATTGATATTATTATTCATGAATTTGAATTTATGTATATCATGTGTATAAATGAATTTTCTATTGTATTTGTAATTTATTGTTTATAATTTTTTCTATATATTACAAATTCAATTCCAATACTATAAAATTTACAAAATCCGAAAGTATAATTTTATTTTGCTAAAATTGTTTCAATTTATAACTTCAAAAATTCAAACTATTAAAAATATATCTTTAAATTAATAATTATTAATTTACACTATAAATTAATAATTATTAATATATAGATAAATTAATATCACTATAAATTAATAAAATATCTTGGTCCCAACATTATTAGTTTATAGAGGTTTTACTGTATGTTCTAATGTATACTTACGTCTACGTGACACTTACAAAACTGACTTCTTACTTTTAAACCCCCAAAATAATAATTTTGGACCTCAATTATTAATAACTTTTACATGAAGTAAGATGTTGTTATCAACCAACTCACATACATTTTTTTTGCTAAAAAATAATTCACATACTGACATACATAATAATATTTTTAAAAGACAATTTTCATAAATATCACTAAACTGATTTTTTTCCAAAAAAAAAAATACTACTTTTACTTTTATTTTTTAAAACTAAACTTTCAGCATTCAACAATAAACCAGTAAACCCTAAATCCTAAACACTACATTCTAAAAACTAAATCCTAATCTAAAATAGTCACTTAAATCCAAAAAAATAAATTTTGCATACCTTAAAATTAATTTTTTATGTTTGTGGTATTTTTGAGAAAAAATGTTGTGGTATTTTTGGAAAAGTAAATTAATACTGATATTTTTGGACAAGAGATTTCAAAATGTGGTATTTTAAGGAATTTCTTTTAGTAAAATTACATTCAATTATAACATCGTAATTGCACTAGTACAAAGCGATAATACCATCATCAAGATTCGGTGCCTACCAAAAAAAATCATCAAGATTCCGTTATTCGGCTAGATACATATAGATTAGTTAAAAAACAAATGTCAGTTCTAAGAGGATTTCCAACAAGCCCTCAAACCTTCAAATTTGAAGGGTTTTTAAATTCCAACAGAATCTTAAACCTTCAAATTTTAAGGGTTTGAATAGTGAGCTTTCAAATTTGAGGGTGCATATTGAGACCCTCAAATATTTTATAAATTTGATTTTAGTCCTTGTAATATATATATATATATATATATATATATATCTTATAAATAATTCTATCAAATTCAATTGTTATAAATATATCTATATAAATTCAAACAGTACTAAATTAAAATTAAAATTATTGATATATAAAAGATATACTATTTACAAAATATTTTTTCTTACAACAATAATGCAATAATTAATCATATATGAGAGCACTATGAAAATAGTAATATTGAGTAATTTTATACTTTTACATGTAATTTTCTATTATGTTTTTTTTAAATTACATATTATTTTGTTTTATCATATAAGGTTTTTGCATTTTTTAATATTGTTTGATATAATTTTTATTGTGTATTATATATATATATATATGAAACTTTTAATTATTATATATGTAATTTATATTATCATGTGACCTTTATTATGTAATATTATGTGTTGTATAATAAAATAAATAATATTTTGTGTTGTAAAATATATAAAGTGTATGTTATAGATTTATTTATGAGTTTTTATCATTATTAGTGAATTTTGGAAATATTAAGGGCTATATTGCAAATTAATTAGTTTTTAAAGATTGTTTTGAGGATTCATTGTTAGAGCAAACCACCCTCAAATCTTCATTTTGAGGATGTCCTAACTTATAACTAATGGTCAAGGACTTATATCGACAATGGAAAGTTAATTTTAAAACATTGGCTTTCAATATTGTCATCTCTAAGGTAAAGAGAGGTGTGTTGGATACATCAAGATTTCAATCAAGTTGAGATATCAACCATATAATAGAGTTCTTTGGTTGAAAGATATCTCAAATATTAGAGTCTGATCTTTGGTTGTAGGACATCTCAACTCAACCTTGATGTAGATGCCAAGAATTGCTAATTCATGATTGCTGATTCTTTAGTTCCTTCTTGAGTGATAGACATTAGGAAAATCTTGTAATTAATATGATTGATCTGATTAGATATTAGTATTCTCAATCAAGGGCGAATCCCACTAATCAAGGTTCTATACCTCTGTATATATTGATGCACAGCTTGATGAATAAACTCAAGAAAGATTACTAAGCTTTCATGGTATCAGAGCAATAAAGACAGCCTCCCTATGGTTTGTGAGGCTTGTCAACTTGGGAAACAAATAAAATTACCGTTTTTTGCGTCATAAACATAAGTCTCTCAACCCTTTGCTCTGATTCACTCTGATGTCTGGACCTCTCCACTCCAAAGCATCAGTGGAATTCGCTACTATGTTATATTCATGGATCACTTCACTCATTTTCTCTGGGTTTATCCGCTTCGTCGAAAGAGTGAAGTTCTCTCCAAATTTCTCCATTTTCATGCCTTTGTCCAAAACCAATTCAAAACCTTCATTAAAGCTTTCCAATGTGATAATGGTGGTGAGTTCAACAACACTGCCTTTCACAATTTCTTTGCCACAAATGGCATAACAGTTCGTTTCTCTTGCCCTCACACATCCCAACAAAATGGTATGTCCGAACGCATGATCCGTACTATCAATAACATGGTTCGAACCTTACTTTTCCAGGCCAAGCTATCACCTAGTTTCTGGGTTGAAGCCCTTCATGTCGCCGTTCATCTTTTAAACATACTTCCCTCTTCTGCCATACAAAATCAAGTTCCCTACTTCCGCCTATTCAACAAAAAACCCTCTTACGCTCACTTGCGCGTATTTGGGTGCTTATGCTTTCCAAACCTTAACCACTCAAACCTTCCAAAACTTTCACCTCGAACCACACCATGTCTATTTCTCGGCTATCCCACACAACATCGTGGTTACAGATGTCTTGACCTCAAAACAAACAAGATCATCATCTCACACCATGTTGTGTTTGATGAGTCAAAATTTCCCGCTGCTGAACCAATCTCTGAACCATCATCCCCTTACACTTTTCTCGATCATCATGAGGAGGCTTCACCTCTCCTTCAAACTCTTCTTCAAACACCAATCCCTCCATCACCACAAATTCCACCTCCTGCTCCTCCTCCACCAGCGGCCACAGTGCCAGCTCCTCTTCCTCCTCGTCACTCTATGACGACTCAGAGCAGAGCAGGCATCCACAAGCCTAAGCCAATCCTTTCCCTGACCACGTCTTCTCTCTCTCCCCTTCCCACCAGCCATAAAACAGCCCTCGAAGATCCAAATTGGAATCCCTCAATGCATACTGAGTATGGTCTATGATTAAAACAAAGAGTTGGAATCTTGTACCTAGACCTCCAGGGGTAAATATTGTCAGGTCCATGTGGTTGTTCAAGCACAAACTTAATGCTGATGGCTCTCTTGCTCGCTATAAAGCTCGTTTGGTGGCCAATGGAAAGTCGCAAGAAGCAGGGGTCGACTATGATGAAACGTTTAGCCCTGTTGTTAAACCTGCAACGATACGCACCGTGTTACATGTCAGTCTTGCTCGGGACTGGCCTGTTCATCAACTAGATGTCGAAAATGCCTTCCTCCACGGAGACCTCAAGGAGACTGTCTACATGTTTCAGCCACCTGGCTTCGTTGATCCTTCAGCACAAAATCATGTCTGCAAACTCCAAAAGGCTATCTATGGCCTGAAACAGACGCCTCGTGCGTGGAATTCTCGTTTTGCAAAGTTCATCACTAACCTTGGTTTTGTTGCTAGCAAAAGCGATGCGTCTTTGTTTGTCTACAGGAAAGGAGAAAATCAAGCATATCTTCTGCTCTATGTGGACGACATTCTTCTCACCGCATCGAATTCTACCTTCCTTCATCACATCATCTCACAGCTCAAAGGCGAATTTCCAATGAAGGATATGGGGAAACTCAACTATTTTCTTGGCATCAAAGTCGATTTCCACCCAGGAAGCATCTTTCTTAGCCAAGAAGCTTATGCCATGGATATTCTTGCTCGTGCTGGTATGAAGGAGTGCTACCCCTGTGCCACACCTGTTGACCTCAACGCAAAGCTCTCTACAGACTCAGGGGATCCGATAGATGATCCGATGAAATATCGGTCCCTCGCTGGTGCTCTCCAATATCTCACATTCACGAGACCAGACATCTCCTCCGCTGTGCATCAAATCTGCTTATATATGCATGACCCGCGGACTAAACACTTACAAGCTCTAAAACGCATCCTCCGTTATTTGAAAGGCACTCCACAACATGGTCTTCACCTTCAAAAAGGAGCTCTTAATGACCTCACGGTGTATACTGATGCTGACTGGGCTGGCTGCAAAGACACACGTCGCTCCACCTCTGGCTATTGTCTCTATCTTGGTCCCAATCTAGTCTCATGGTCCTCCAAACGACAACCAACAGTGTCGCGATCGAGTGCTGAAGCTGAGTACAAAGGAGTGGCAAATGCAGTCGTTGAAGCTTGTTGGCTACGAAATCTTCTTCTTGAGCTACACTGTCCCATCACTAAGGCATCAGTCGTTTATTGTGACAACATTAGTGTTGTGTACCTCTCCACAAATCCGGTCAAGCATCAACGCACAAAGCATGTTGAAATAGACATTCACTTTGTTCAAGAGAAGGTCAAGATGGGTAAGATCAAGGTCTTTCATATTCTGTCTTCCCTTCAGTATGCCGACATATTTACAAAAGGCTTGCCTACATCTCTGTTCAACGAATTTCGGGACAGCTTAACCGTTAGGACTCCCAACGCTTCAACTGGGGGAGGGTGATAGACATTAGGAAAATCTTGTAATTAATATTGATCTGATTAGATATTAGTATTCTCAATCAAGGGCGAATCCCATTAATCAAGGTTCTATACCTCTGTATATAT
This sequence comes from Camelina laxa, assembly GCA_024034495.1. NCBI lineage: Eukaryota > Viridiplantae > Streptophyta > Magnoliopsida > Brassicales > Brassicaceae > Camelina > Camelina laxa. The sequence continues at coordinate 31,001,481 of CM043881.1, forward strand.
TGATGCACAGCTTGATGAATAAACTCAAGGAAGATTACTAAGCTTTCATTGAGTAGTATCATTATGTGTGTGTACCAAATGGGCTTTTTTTTTTTTTTGAAACACGACTTTTCATTAACTCAGTGAATAAAACCTACAATCGAGAGTTTCTTGCCATAGCATCTGCTAGGCGATTGTTCTCCCTTGGGATAAAATTGAAAGTACATAGATTAAAGTAAGAAGATAGATTCAGGATATCGTGGAGAATCCCGTGAAGCTCCTTTGGGTGGATCTTCGAATTTAAGGCTTTGACCAGCTGAAACGAGTCTGAAGCGAAGAGAAGACAAGTGAAACCCGATTCAATTGCAACTCTGACCGCAGTGAGAGTTGCCATCGCTTCGGCCACTAAGGCGTTCCTTGACGTAGAGATGGAGGTCGAACCTTGGGAGATTAGATTATCCTCATCATCATGGAATACCCAGCCCAGTCCCGTTTGGCCGTTGGGTATCCAAGATGTGTCCGTACAGCAAATGATAGATCCTTGGGAAGGTCGAATCGGGGTTGAGAGTTTGAACTTGGAGGGTTTGATCTGAGGGTTTGTTTTGTTTTGGGTTTGGTTCTGTTGCCACTCCTTGGCTCAGGTAATGGCTAGACAAAGAGTCTCCTCCGCTGAACATTGTCTCTTCTCAAATACGAGTTTGTTTCTGGAGGTCCAGATTGACCAGAATATCCATGGTAAGAGAGGACCAGCTCCAACTCCGGTTGGGGGTAAGCAGGTAGATTTTAAACCTTTATTGATTCCGTCTTGAATAGATTGAGGGTTTTCCGCAATGACATTTTTGTCGAAAGGGGCTAAATTCCAGACTTTTGATGCAAATTGGCAGAGGAAGAATAGATGTAGCTCTGTTTCTGGTTCACCGCAGTGAGGGCAAGGGCTTGATTCAGCAATATGCCGGTTTACCAGATTAGAACCCACTGGTAATGCATTTTGTGCAGCTTTCCACAGTAGCATTTTTGTCTTTGGTGAGGTCGCCAGAGCCCAAATGCTTGTCTTCCACTTGAAGAGGTAATCTGATGATTGATTCAAAGTATTTATTTCTGCTTCCTCTTGGTTTAGAGCCTCAAAATAACCTGACTTAGTCGTGTACAGGACATCAACGTTTGGGAGCCAAGCCCAGCGATCTCCTGTGGCTGTTTTGCTTGGAATCAGGTTGCAGATCTCTCTTTCTAGCTCTGGAAAAACACTGGCTATTTTTTCTTTATCCCATTCCAAGGATTTCAGGAGTCGGAGATCAGCAACTGTCTAGTCTTTTGTTTCCTTGGTGGGTGGACCCATTGGGGCTTGAGGTTTGTCAAGAGATATCCAGGGTGTTCTCCAGATTGGAGTTTCATTACCAGACCCTATAAGTTTCCCCAGTTGGTGTTTTATTAGGTCTCTGCCTGCACATATGCTCCTCCATCCGTGGTACGCATTCCCTGGTACTGTACAATCCAAAAAGGAGGAGTTCTTGCAATATTTCCCAAGTAGGATCCTGGCTAGTAAGCAATCAGGATTTTCAATGATTCGCCAGCTTGTTTTTGCTAAGAGAGCTTTGTTAAAGGTTTTAATGTCACGGAATCCCAACCCTCCATCTTTGTAAGACTTTGTCATCCTCTTCCACGAAATCCAGCACATTTTCCTTTTCTCCGGGGAGGAGTCCCACCAAAATCTTGTTAACGCTGCTTTGATTCGATTATAGAGGTTGTTGGGCAGGAGGAAGCCGGTCATAGTGTAAGTTTGCATAGCTGCAAGGACTGCTTTGAGCATGACAAGCTTCCCCGCGGAGGATAAGAATCGAGATGACCATTTGAGTGTTCGTTGCTTGATACGATCAACAATGCTACTAAAGAGGTCCTTTTCGGCCAAAAAGTTATGGAAGACCAAGGTATTTACCATGTCCTCCTTCCTTCGCTATATGCAGCTCCCTCTTTACTTTCTCTCTCTCTTATAGTTCCACTTGTTTTGCTTGAAAACGTGATTGAAGACTTCTCTTGGTTTATTTTTTGTCCAGAGGCTCTTTCTTATTTTTCCAGAATGACACTGAGCTTTTTACAACTTGATTTATCAGAACGACAAAAAAACATGGTGTCGTCTGCAAAAAGGAGGTGATTGACGTGTGGGCTGCCTTTTGCGACTCGTAGACCTTGAAGAGAACCATCCCTTTGTGCCTTGTTGCATAATCCAGAGAGAACTTCGCTGCACAAAATAAAGATATAAGGGGATAGGGGATCTCCCTGGCGGATGCCCCTCTCAGGTACCACTAAACCTTTTGCCTGTCCATTTAGAAGGTAGGAATAAGATACAGTAGTAATACACTGCAGTAGCCAGTTGACCAGGGTCTCGTGGAAACCCATACGGGTAAGCACTGTACGGATGAAGTCTTATTCCAGCCTATCATAAGCTTTGCTTATATCAGTTTTTACGGCCATGTAGCATCTCGTTTTTGTCTTTGAGGTTTTGAAATATTGGAGAGCCTCGTGGATGATCAGCACATTGTCAGAAATGGCACGATTCGGAATAAATGCCAATTGATTCTCAGAGATATAGGTACGAAGGATCGGTTGTAATCTTTTAGTTAACACTTTTGCAATGATCTTATAGTATACTGAACAGAGTGCTATAGGTCTATACCAAATGGTCATGTACCAGGATTTGAACGGAAAAATGCGGTGATCAATGTTGACTTTTAAAGGTGCCAACTCATTTGCTTAACTAAAGAGTCAACATGAAATCTATATATATATATATATGATATTACGTGAATATACATATACGTATGGTGGAATGCATGTGCGCCAAGTTTACTTTTGTATTTTCTTCTTTTATTCAATTTGTAATTAGCAATGATTATTCAGTGTTGACTAGAAATGGACGTGTTGTAAAAAGTCCTACTTCCCTTTTTTATTTTAAACGTTTCCAATCATCAATCTATACCTTAAATCCATTATTATTAAATTTTAGAAACCTAGTGAAACTCTACTAAATCTCTTCAAACCATCTTTATTTAATTAACCTTTTTACTCGTCGTACCACTATTTACAGTTCTTATTTCAGACTAGCTAAAGACTAGAATTTACTTATTTTGTTGTTAAGATGAACTGGATAAGTAACCATTCTCTTACGTTGCCAGAAATAATACAAAACTAACCATTCTCGCCATTTGACTTTTATTTTTTTAAAAAATTTCAATATTCTTGAATCATATATGGGTGGTGAGGAGTGAGAACTGAGAACCATTTAATAAAGGAAAAATTATATTGTACTACTATAAGTTTCATATTTCAATGAATGATAGTAATCTTATACTAGTATTTTTGCAACAGTTTTTGCTCAAAAATATTTTTTGGAAAATTTTTACATTAAATACTATTTAATTTTTATATTCATATCCAAACAAGTTTAGCTAACTTTCTCTACTATCCTTATAACCAAACACAATTAAAATATTTTTAATATCCATATATATAATGCTCTATAATTAATATAGATATTTAGAAGATTTATTTCAGATTAAAAAAAAATTATTCTCTTATCATTTTTTTGATTTTAAAATTTAAATGTAGTGAAACATCATAGAATACATAAAATTAATTAAAAAATGTGAATTTTTCCTGTATATATTGTGATTTGAATTTATAAAACAAACATATATTACTCAATTAATATAAAAAGTGTGTATTCAACATACATATATAATAAATTATAAAATTTTAAGAAGTTTATAATTTATAACTGATATATCTAAACTTAATAAAAAGTTTAAAATAATAAATATTTAAAGATATTAAATTTTCAAAATTACACAAACGAATTATATTACATGACGGTTTATATGACATTACATGATTGAATTGATAATACTAAAAAATAAACTATCAGTAATATGATATTTTAATACGGATTAAATCCTCATTTTAATGTTTTAATAACACCAATATAAAATATATCGAATCAAACTGATTTAATTAATATTGTAGTAAACAAAAATTATTATGCGGTATATCACGGTTTATATATTAAATCATTAAAATTAACAAAAAGTTATATTAGCAAAATTAGTATTGAAATAGTACATTAAAAAAAAAGTTAAAAAAACTTACCCGCAATATATCGCGGGTGTATACTAGTATAAATATATAACCCTAACATATTTTCAAAGTTACGTGTTAAGTCAAAGCTCAAATTATCATCTAACAAAATATCATATGCTGTAGTCTGTAGAAAAACAATTTGAAATAAAAATTTATAATGGGTTTGATTGATAACTCGTAAGAGTATATGATGAGAACAGCATAATAGCATATCGAATAATTCTATAATTTTTTTAAAAAAAATTGGAAAAAAAAGTGAAGTGACGTTAATGCAGTGGCGGCAGAAGGTAAGTTCATTTGTATAAAGCACCATTATATCCGGGATCGAATCTCAGTTCCTACGAATGTAGGAATTTGGCTAATGCGCCGACCAGTTGTGGTCGAATGGTTAACAAAAAAAACTGGAAAAAAAATACTAAAACAAAGTGTACGCGATTCATCTGAAACTTGAAAGATTCTATAATTAAGAACCTCACTAGTCACTACTACGATATAGTGTACAACTAGTTATTAAAAAGCTACCGACAATAATCATGGTTAGATCATAAATCATATCCATAAATAATATAAATAAATCAATTTAATCATTGTTAATTAAATGGTATGCTTAGTGAATTAATATAACACCATTACATCGCGTAAATTAAAGATTAACAATTCTATCTACTCAGACGAACTTTCACTATCAGAATATCAATTCAAAACAAACAATAAATAATTATCAAAAGCAATACCAAAAGGTCCAAAAGGTAGATCAAATTATATAATCATAACAGTTAATGCAGACAAAATTATAAAATCATAGTTAATGCGAATATATGTCAGGTTTTATTTTCTCTTAAATAATAAAAAGTCCCCACCACTAGTACATAAACAAATAAACAAACTTTCAATTTTTCGACCAATCAAATTAACTGTTAAATTAAATAACAGTTAATTTTATAAAATTTGATATATAAATCATAGAGTAAACGAGTCACACCGATCAAGAAAAATATTAATATAATCATATAAAGACCCCCAAGAAATCTCACCGAACTTTCATTTTACTCCAATCTCTCTCTCTCTCCCTCTTCAAGATCTTTCAAAGTTTACTCTTATATTCTCTCCATTAGAGGATGAGCTTGTTCGTATAGTAAGTTAATGGATCTATCAAACCGTAGCAACCTCCTCCGGGATCTGAGCTTCTCACCTCCGCCGCCGCCGCCTGTCTTCCACCGTGCGAGCTCGACAGGGACGAGTTTCCCGATCTTAGCCGTTGCGGTGATCGGAATCTTAGCCACAGCATTCTTACTTGTAAGCTATTATGTTTTCGTTATCAAATGTTGTCTTAATTGGCACCGAATAGACATTCTTCGTCGGTTCTCCTTATCTCGGAGGCGACACAACAACCAAGATCCTTTAATGGTTTACTCTCCGGAGTTCAGAAACCGCGGTCTTGACGAATCCGTCATTAGAGCGATCCCAATCTTTAAATTCAAGAAGAGAGACGAGCAAAACGACGGCGTTTTTACAGGAGAAGAAGAGAAGAGTTTTCAAGAATGCTCTGTTTGTTTGAATGAGTTTCAAGATGAGGAGAAGTTACGGATTATCCCAAATTGTCGTCATTTGTTTCATATTGATTGTATCGATGTTTGGCTTCAGAACAATGCCAATTGCCCTTTGTGTAGAGCTAGGGTTTCTTCTGACACAAGTTTCCCTCCGGATCGGGTTTCGGCTCCGAGCACTTCTCCAGAGAATCCGGTCGTGTTAAGAGGTGAGAACGAGTATGTGATCATTGAGCTTGGGAATAGCATCGGTAGTAACAGAGATAGTCCGAGAAACGGAAGGTTACTTATGGAACAAGAAAGGTCAAACTCAGGTCACCTAATGACCGAAGACACTCTTAACTCGATCAGTCCATCTCCGAAGAAGCTTCCAAGGAAATGCAGAAAGCTTCACAAGGTCACGAGTATGGGAGACGAATGCATCGACATAAGAAGAGGTAAAGACGAGCAATTTAGCAGTATTCAGCCCATTAGAAGATCAATCTCAATGGATTCATCGGCGGATCGACTGCTTTACCTGGCGGTTCAAGATGCGATTAGGAAAAACCGGGAAGCTCAGGTGGTCGGAGACGGAGGAGGGTGTAGCAGTAGTGGCAATGTTAGTAATTCCAAAGTGAAGAGATCTTTCTTCTCTTTTGGGAGCAGTAGACGTTCTAGAAGTTCGTCAATATTGCCTCTTTATTTTGAACCCTAATGGGCCGCTTTGCTTATTTTATTTGTCTAATGTTCTTGTTTCTTTCTACATTTGTTTTTGTTATTTCATTTTCAATATTTTTGAGATAGATTTATTATTATTATTATTTGGTCGGTGAGAGAGGTAGGCGATAAAGTTGTGTTTAGATTTACATGTCAATAAAAAGGTCGATGAGTTGTATATGTGACAGAGAAATTATTGGACTTTCTAAGTTTGAAAAAACTCAACAAAAAACCTATGGAGAGGGATTCACACTTTTATCTACGTCAAAATCTGCATATCCCAATAGTCAATGCGCATTCCATCTCAAACCCGAGTCCCTGATACCGTGAAACAAATTTCTTTTAGGATTAGGAGTAAAACCGCGTTTTTTTTTTTTTTGGTCGAAAACCATAATTATATGAAAAAATGAAAAGTTTAGAATTCTTTTAAGTCTCACAAAGAGCAAAAATCTCCCGCTATTGATCTATCACCATTCGTCGTGTCGTTCACCATCGTGTCCACCTTGCCAACTCCAATGCTTCTCATCACTCTCCGCCATCTTTTGTCGCCGTTTCTCGTTTCAATCCACCACTACTTCTTGTCGCCAACAAGAATGGGATCCAATCTCGAGCCATCGAGGAAAATTTTCTAACCGACACTCCTAAACTTTGATATGATACGGTGGATGAATACGTGATTGTGAATCCATAGTTATTTTAGGGGTTTTTGTGCTACAGTTAGCCTTGTTGGTTTTTGAAACGACTGTGTTTGGTGACTCAAAAAGCACTACATTTTTAAATTGTGATGATAGATTTAAGAATGACCAACAAATAAAAAGATGTTATGAAAACCAGCGACGACTCCGTCTTTGACTATTTATGTCATTTATAAATAAATAAAAATATCGATGGATTAATATTCAACTAGCAAATTAAGGTGTCAGTTTGTCACTAGCAATATATTAAACTGCGATAATTGACATGCATAAGACTATGTGATGTGTTTAGAGAGATGATGCTAGGTTGATGATAGAGAACATAGATGAGATTTAGGGGAGTAGTATTGCTTGTTCAATCTGTAAGCATGAACAAAGTAACTGTATTGTAGCTTGTTGAAAGGGCTGATGTTAGAGAAATGTTGTTTGGCATGTATGATTGTTTGCTTGTTAGATTTGATTGTTTGAATCTCTATATGGTTCTTGTATGTTGCCTTACGATTCTAATAGATCATGTGAGCAAAAGAATCGTCCTTATTGAGTAACTAAGATACTTCTGAAACACCAAGAAACAAGCAATAAATCCACTGGAATGTACGTATATCAAGATCAGATCGAAGGGTTATTACTGCTTTTATAAACAAAGCAAATCACGGTACATAACAAATTTAGTTAATTTTGCTTAATTATGTTAAAAACAGCTACAAATGTCCAAGTTTAAAACTTGTCTAATCTACAAACACGAAGATTTGACACATCATGCCCTCAAAGGCTTAAAGCGTTGGACGTCCATGAAAAGCGTCGAGACTCTCATCCGTGATTACAAAGTTCCACCCTGTCGTCTTGCTGAACATTATTTTCCTGATCTTACGGGCGCTCGTCCATCCAAAAACAAGGTTGAGTGCGCCATGTGTACACATTAATTTTAAAACTACAAAGCTACGCAAACAAAATACAGTAAAACCTCTTTAAAGTAATGCTCTATAAATACTATAAATTAATAAGTTTTGCTGGTCCCAAGTTGTGTTAGTGTAAAAAATAACAAAATTGGATAAGATAATAAGATAATTTTTTTTTTTGAAATTTCTATGTAAATATGGTCCAATAAAATCATAAATTAATAATCGTATATATTTACATATATATATATATGTGTGTATGCTGATATAATTAATAATATATGCTTTAAAATATTGAATTTTCTCTTAGCTCATATCTATAAAACAATTGATATGTTGTTTTTCAAACTATAATAAGTAAAATACTCTACAAGATGTCATAAAATAACTAATTTTTAAAAAAGTTTTCAATTTCTAGATATGCATCATTTTCATTATGATAGTTTTATAGACTATTAAAATACAAAATTGATATTATTATTCATAATTTGTATTTATGTATGTTATTTGTATAACTAAATTTTTCTATAGTATTTTTAATTTATTGTCAATTCTAAAACAATAAAATTTATAATAATTGAAAGTTCAAACTTATTTTGGTAAAATTGTCCGAATTCATAATTTAAAATTTTAAACAATTAAAAATATATCTATAAAATAATAATTATTAATTTACACTATAAAATAATAATTATTATCACTATAAATTAATAAAATGTCATAGTCCCAACATTATTAATTTATAGAGGTTTTACTGTACAAAAATCCTCAAACTTATTACAGAAAAGATAACATGAACTAAAAATATTAGGAAATAAACAGCTAAATTTAGAAATTAATTAATTTTGGCTAAATATGAATTTGAAATCATCATTTCAGAATTCAGGAATTTGAGATAATCATCAATCTTACTATGAAATTTGTAATAGGTATTTTTGAGAAAAAAAGTTAACCATGATTTTGTACGTTTTTAATTGTATATTTTCAAACTAACACAACTCTTTTAAACATTCTTAAACACAAACCTGTTGACGAAAAAACTATAAAAATTTTACATAAAAATTTTAAATAAATCTAAAACCTAATCTTCCTTTATAAACTCAAATTGATATATAATTTTGTTCAATTGTAAAAATATAATTCTTAATCTTTCTTTGATAAACCTAAACCGATATATTATTTTGTTTAATTATAAAATCTAAACTCTAATTCTTATTTCTAAACCAAAAACGACGTATAATCTTTTATTTAATTGTAAAATAGAAATCATAATCGCCTTATATAAATTGAAGTTGACATATAACTATGTTTAATTGTCAAATCGTCTTATTTATAGACTTGTTCAATAAAAATCTCTAAATTTTGTTTTTTTTTTTAATTTTAATTTTGTCTTTTTAAATATAATATTACATAAGATACTATGGTAATGAATGGTAACTTCTTTAGGTGCTGGATTCAAACAAAAAGCACAAAACCATTAATAAGTCACCGTTCACGATTCTGTTTATTAATTTCCGTTTTCTTTCATTAAAATAGTAGTACAAGGTACGTTATTCAAAACAACTATAATTATACCTAAAATACGAAAACGCACTCTAATTTTCAAGATGGACAATATCCAGCGGTTTTGACAAATCCGCATCCAATAGTTGATAGTACTATTTTGATTGTAACACCCGCGAACCTTTTTTTTTGGTATTTTGGCGAGGGTGTCGATCGACACCACAGGAGGTGTCGATCGACACTAATTGTTTCTGGTTCGACCGGTTCGATTTAATTATCGATTTGGACCGGTTTGATGTAGGGAAAACTACCAAACCGAGATATTTAAGTGTTTTGTCGACCAGAAGGGTTTTGGGAAAGTTCTTTTGTCGCCGCTTTGTTGTTTTTGAGAGAGAAAGAGGAAAAAGTGTGTTCTTGAGCTTTTTGGTGACTTTTGGTGAGATTCTTGGCTGTCCTTGAGAGATTGGAAGCTAGGAAGGATCTAGAAACTTGCTAGGAAGGTTGGATTCGTTGCTTTTGGTCTGAATCTTCCTGCAAAGGGGTGAGTGCATGACCATGGCTTATCTAAGCTAAGATTTCTAGTTTCTATGTGATTTGGTGCTTATGTGGTTGTTTCCTTGAGTTCCCTATGCTATTTCGTTGCTATCTGGGCTGGGTTTGGCTTCTGGGAGTGCAAGGAGCGGATTGGAGGAGATTGGAGGCGAGATTCGGAGTTTCTGATCGAGGGAAAACGCTGCTCGGTATCGGTGTCGGTCGACACCAGTTGGGGTGTCGGTCGACACCAACGCGAGGACGGCTCGGGACTTTGGCGAGTGTCGTTCGATGCCATGGAGGCATCGGTCGACACAAACTAGTTTTCGGGAGTGTCAGGGGGTGTCGGTCGACACCAGTTGGTGTCGGTCGACACCAGATAGTCAGTGACGATCGACACCATCTGGTGTCGGTCGACACCCCTTGTTCAGTTACGATGGATGTTGCATGCTTCGTATATTGCCTGGTTTGTTTATTGATTGTTGTTTGTGGCTTGTAGAGATCTTATTGCTTGTGTGTATAGCCCAGTAGATGGGAGGATTGCCTCACTGAGTGTTTATCAAATACTCATGCATCTCAATTTGTGTTTGTGGTGCAGGTAAAGGCAAAGTGTGATCGTGGAATCAAAGGCAATGAAGAGGAGGATGTTCTAGGGACTCGATTGGATGTTGTCTGGCATTTGCTAGGGTGCTAGAGTTGAGTCATTAGAAACATTGCTAGGTTGCTGTTTTCATGTTTCGTGTTGTTTGGTATTGAGATATTGCCATGCTATAATATTGGTTTATTATTGGGTTATTATTGGTTATTGATTATGTTTTTCCGCTGTTGAATGTGTTGTGGTTAGGTGGCTAGTGGGTATGGGACCACTAGCTGTAGTTGTTTAATATATTATATTATATTTATTTATTATTTATTATTATAAAAAAAAAAAGGTCGGTCTTTTCATTTTGGTATCAGAGCCCTTACGGTTCTAGGATTGGGTTCACTAGGTTTCTGTTGTAGATGTTTGGGATTGCATGTCTTGATTGATTATGTGAGTTAGTCAATTGTGTGTGGCATGGAGTCTTAGAACATCCTCTTCGAGCCGAGTGTGTGATTCCACGGTGAGTTTATGTTTCTGTGTAATAATAGAAATTGTTTGCTTAGCCTTCTGTTCATGGTAGTGCAGATGGTTAGAGAGGGTGCTGTGGCTGGTCGAGGTCGTGGACGCGGACGTGGTCGTGGACGCGGACGTGGTCGTGGTAGGGGCAGAGTCCCAGTGGTTAGTGAGACCGAGGACCAGAGTGTGACAGCTGAGGGTGTTGGCGAGTCGCAGGGTGTTCCGGGGATTCCGTGAGTGTGGCAGGAGGGGGCGTGTTGATGCTCCAGTGGCCGGTGATGCTAGGGTCCCGTGGGGGTCCCAGCGGGTGGAGTCCCTGGTGTTGACCTTGCGGCTTTGCTAGCACAGTGTTAGAGCGGTTACCACCAGTGGTACCGGCTCAGGCTCAGGTAGTGCCACCAGTGGTGGCGGAGGAGCGGCAGCCAGTGGCTGCGGATGCGGGGGTCCATGCTCGTTATCTCAGCATGTTGACAGAGATGGGTCGGTTGCGTACTGAGCAGTTTTCAGGAGGTGTAGATCCTACTGCTGCGGATGCGTGGAGGACGAGAGTGGAACGTAACTTCCACACTCTGAGATGTCCTGAGGAGTTTTGGGTGGACATAGGGGTCTACTTTTGAGTGGTGATGCTGAGTTGTGGTGGAGATCTGGCTGCTAGGAGGGTGCAGCGGGAGATGACTTGGGCTGACTTCGTTTTGGAGTTCAACCGCAAGTATTTTCCTAGAGAGGCATTGGATCGTTTGGAGGTGCAGTTCCTTCAGTTGTCTCAGGGGACACGGTCAGTGCGGGAGTTGGACTTGGAGTTCAGTCGACTTCTTTGTTATGGAGGTCGGGCTATGGAGCTGAGGAGGCTCAGATCAGAGGTTCTTGAGGGCTCACGTGATGACTTGAGAGTTCACTGTAGAGGGAGGTTTGCTACGCGTGCGCGAGCTGGTTGAGACTGCAGCAGAGATTGAGGAGGATATCCGGGCACAGTCAGTGGTAGCTCCAGGCAGTTCAGCCTAGTAAGGCTCAGCAGCGGTGGTTCTAGCAGGGGCGGTAGGCATGCCAGGGAACCAAGAGGAAGTGGGAGGCTACGGCAAAGCCGAGTGGTGCGGGTTGCTTCGGTTGTGGGAGCAGGGATCACAGGGTTGCTAGTTGTCCCAGAGGAGTGTCCCGACGGCAGGACCTCGGGTGTGTCATTGTAGGAGACAGGGCACATCAAGCCTTTTTGTCCCAAGCTGCAGCCGGCAGCAGTGGCAGCGTTGCAGCAGTGCAGCCTGGGGGTCAGCAGGTGGCACGGATTGAGCAGGGCCTCGGGTTTACACGACAGTGGAGACTGGTGGAACCAGTGCGGGGCGATCACAGGTATAATTTCTGGTACTTAATCTTTGTGAATTTTAGTAGGGTCAGATTTTATGTTCCTGTGATAAAGTGTTAGGTTCTCAACACATGAGGTTTGTGTAGGGACCTTGTTGGTGGGCGGTTTAAGTCCACGTTCAGTTATGTTTGATTCTGGAGCTTCGCATAGCTTCATTACTCCAGAGTGTGGGATCAGGGGGATCCTGGAGAGCGCACGGAGTTGTTAGAGTTGCGGGAGGCAAGTTCCTGAGAGTTATTATGATCGCTAGAGGAATTGATATTCAGATCGCAGGAGAGTCATGGCCAGCGGATTTGCTTATCAGTCCCGTGGAGCTGTATGATGTTATTCTCGATGGATTGGATGCATCGGCATATGGTGCATTTAGATTGCTATCGGGGTAGAGTGAGTTTGAGCGACCAGGAGGGAAGTTGGTTTTTCAGGGTATTAGACCGACTTCAGGGAGTCTCGTGATCTCAGCCATTCAGCTGGGAAGATGATCGAGAAGGGCCGTGAGGCTTATTTGGTCACTATATCTATGCCAGAGTCAGTGGGGAAGTCTACGGTTAGCGGTATTCCAGTAGTGGAGGAGTTTGAGGATGTGTTTCAGTCTCTGCAAGGATTACCACCATCTCGGTCGGATCCTTTTACCATTGAACTGGAACCGGACGACACCGTTATAGGCTCCTTACAGATGGCTCCAGCAGAGATGGCAGAGCTGAAGAAGCAGCTAGAGGATTTATTGAGTAAGGGATTCATCCGTCCTAGTGTGTCACCGTGGGGAGCGCCGGTGTTGTTTGTCAGAAAAAGGATGGGAGTTTCCGGTTGTGTATTGATTACAGGGGTTTGAACCGGGTCACGTGAAGAACAAGTACCCCTCTCCGAGGATTGGACGAGTTGTTGGATCAGTTGAGGGGTGCTACTTGGTTCTCCAAGGTGGATCTGGCATCGGGTTATCATCAGATACCGATAGATGAGGCAGATGTGAGGAAGACTGCTTTCAGGACGAGGTATGGGCATTATGAGTTTGTGGTGATGCCTTTCGGGTTGACTAACGCACCAGCAGCGTTTATGAGATTGATGAACAGTGTATTTCAGGAGTTTCTGGATGTATCTGTCATCATTTTCATCGACGATATCCTGGTTTATTCTAAGAGTCCCTGAGGAGCATGCAGTGCATTTGAGGGCAGTTATGGAGAAGCGGGAGCAGAAGTTGTTTGCCAAGTTGAGCAAGTGTAGTTTCTGGCAGCGTGAGATGGGCTTTTCTGGTCACATTGTTTCTGTTGAGGGGGTTTCTGTAGATCCAGAGAAGATCAGGCTATCAGAGATTGGCCTAGACCGCAGAATGCCACAGAGATCAGGAGTTTCCTTGGATTGGCAGGGTTACTACAGAGATTTGTGCAGGGTTTGCAAGCAGAGCATGTCCTATGACTAAGTTGACAGGAAGGATGTTCCTTTTGTCTGGTCAGAAGAGTGTGAGGAAGGCTTTGCAAGCCTGAAGGAGATGTTGACTACTGCGCGTGTTGGGTTGCTTTGAGCAGGGAGAACCCTATGTGGTTTATACAGATGCATCTAGAGTTGGGTTGGGTTGTGTTCTGATGCAGCATGGGAAGGTGATTGCTTATGCTTCGCGGCAGTTGCGGTGCATGAAGGCAACTATCCTACTCATGATTTGGAGATGGGTGCTGTAGTTTTGCCCGAAGATTTGGAGATCTTATCTTTATGGTGCAAAGGTACAGGTGTTCACGATCATAAGAGCCTGAAGTATATATTCACTCAGCCTGAGTTGAATTTGAGACAGAGGCGGTGGATGGAGCTTGTGGCAGATTATGATTTGGAGATAGCCTATCATCCTGGGGCTAACACGGTTGCAGATGCTCGAGTCGGAAGAGGGTAGCTTCGGCTCAGGAGCAGAGATGGAGTCTCTGGTAGGAGATCAGTGCTTTGAGCTTATGTGCTGTTTCACAGGAACCGTTGGGTTTGGAAGCAGTAGATAGAGCAGATCTTCTGAGTAGAGTGCGGTTGGCTCAGGAGAAGGATTTGGGGCTAGTGAATGCCTCTAAGGATGTGGTTCAGAGTATCAGGTCTCAGATAATGGTACTATCTTGGTGCACGGCGTGGTGTGTGTGCCCAAGGATGAGGAGTTGAGACAGGAGATTCTGAGAGAGGCTCATGCGAGCAAGTTATCCATTCATCCAGGAGCGACCAAGATGTACCGTGACCTCAAGAGGTACTATCATTGGGTCGGGATGAAGAAGGATGTGGCTAGTTGGGTTTCGAGTGCGATGTATGTCAGCTAGTGAAGGCTGAGCATCAGGTTCCTGGCGGTTACTGAAGAGTTTACCCATTCCTGAGTGGAAGTGGGATATGATCACTATGATTTCGTGGTAGGATTGCCAGTGTCACGGACCTTTGATGCTATTTGGGTCATTGTGGACCGGTTGACTAAGTCAGCACATTTTCTGGCCATTAAGAAGACTGATGGAGCAGCGGTCTTGGCTAAGAAGTATGTGAGGGAGATAGTCAGGTTGCATGGGGTGCCAGCAAGCATTGTGTCTGATAGGGATCCTAAGTTCACTTCGGTGTTCGGAAGGCATTTCAGGCGAGATGGGCACTAAGGTGCATATGAGTACAGCTTATCATCCCCAGACTGATGGACAGTCAGAGAGGACGATCCACGCTGGAGGATTTGCTGAGGATGTGTGTTGGATTGGGGTGGCCATTGGGCAGATCATCTGAACCTGGTAGAGTTTGCTTACAACAACAGCTATCAGGCAAGTATTAAGATGGCTCCTTATGAGGCTTTGTATGGGAGGCCATGTCGTCACACCATTATGCTGGACTCGGGTGGGGAGAGGAGCATGTTTGGTGCTAGTTTTGTTCAGGAGACCTCAGAGAAGATTCGGGTTCTCAAGTTGAACATGAAGGAGGCTCAGGATAGGCGAGGTTATGCAGATAGGAGGAGGAGAGATCTTGAGTTTCAGGTAGGAGACAGAGTGTACCTCAAGATGGCCATGTTGCGGGGTCCGAACAGGTCATTGTCGAGACTAAGTTGAGTCCGAGGTATATGGGTCCATTCAGAGTGATTGAGCGGGTTGGACCAGTGGCATATAGATTGGAGTTACCTGAGGTGATGCGTGCATTCCATAAGGTTTTCCATGTGTCTATGTTGCGGAAGTGTCTCCGTGAGGGAGAGGAGGTGTTGGCTAAGATTCCTGAGGATCTTCAGCCTAACATGACTTTGGAGGCGAGACCAGTGAGGGTTCTCGAGAGGAGGATCAAGGAACTTCGGAAGAAGAAGATTCCTTTGATGAGAGTCCTTTGGGACTGTGATGGTGTTGAGGAGCAGACTTGGGAGCCTGAGGCAAAGATGAAGGCAAGGTTCAAGAAGTGGTATGAGAAGCAAGCCGCGACTTGAGCTTGTTTAGCCGGGTCCCATCTGTAATCCGTGGCTGGAGCGGGAATGGAGTATTCCAGCCCATCTCTCTGTTACTCGGTCGCTTGGGTGGTTGGTTGTGCGACTCAGTAACAAGATGAGGTGGTGTTTGGGGTACAAAGTTTCCGTGAGGCGGGGTTGTGAAGAGAAGTTTCCAAAGTGGAAAGTTTCCAAAAATGGAAGGTGCTAAATATGGAAAGTTTTATGGGAGTTAGAATTTGTCCATTTTAGCGGTGGAGAGCCTTAAAGGGGCTTGAGTGTGGCCTTAGTGGCGGACTTTTGAGTCAGTGTGCCGTGTGTGCGGTCTTTTTAGACATTGTGGGGTCTTTGTGACGGGCTTTTAGCCGAGGGTCTTTGTGACGGTCCTCGTTAGGACATTTGTGTGGCCTTGTGGCGGTCCTTTTAGGACGTTTGTTTGGCCTTTGTGGCGGGCTGTTTAGCCAGAGTGTCTTTGTGACGGTCCTCTTTAGGACATTTGTGTGGCCTTGGTGGCGGTCCTCTTTAGGACATTTGTGTGGCCTTGGTGGCGGTCCTTTTTAGGACGTTTGTTTGGCCTTTGTGGCGGGCTGTTTAGCCAGAGTGTCTTTGTGACGGTCCTCTTTAGGACATTTGTGTGGCCTTGGTGGCGGTCCTCTTTAGGACATTTGTGTGGCCTTGGTGGCGGTCCTTTTTAGGACGTTTGTTTGGCCTTTGTGGCGGGATGTTTAGCCAGAGTGTCTTTGTGACGGTCCTTCGGGACAGATGGCCTTTGTGGCGGGCTGTTTAGCCAGAGTGCCTTGGTGGCAGTCCTTCTTAGGACATTTGTTTGGCCTTGGTGGCGGTCCTCTTTAGGACATTCTGTTTGGCCTTGGTGGCGGTCCTCTTTAGGACATTTTGTTTGGCCTTTGTGGCGGTCCTTGTGGCGTATATGATCCTTGTGTGGTCATGAGGTATTCCAGTGAGGGAATATGTGGTTGGTAGGACATTGAGATGTTCTACGCGAGCCACGGGAAGGAAACCTGGATAGGGATAGGGCTCAGACGTGTTCAGAATCGTTTGCTCGCGACTCTTGGGGGGAACTTAGGTTCTCCTAGTACTGCCATTTTCAGAGACTTTGTGGCTCGGGAGAATGGTTGGTATATCGACTTCGGATGACGATCCGGGGCGCTGTAGGGTGGCAACCCGAGAGACGAGTTTGGACTTTTCCTTATATATTATGGCATGCGGGCTTCGGCCTGATGAGGAGCCAACATTTGGCATGCAGACTTAGGTCTGATGAGGAGCCAATAAAAACTCAAGGTTTAGGCCTATGAGTAAAGGAAAGTCAAAAAGTCAAGAGCAAATGACGCCTGGAGCGTGAGTCTATCGCCTAGAGGAGACCTTCTGTAGATCGGTCGGAGGAGTGCGGGCCGTGGAGACGGTTGCACGGGAGTCCTTGACTGATGGTTGTTCGAGATTCGAGGACGAATCTAGATTGGTGGGGGAGAATTGTAACACCCGCGAACCTTTTTTTTTGGTATTTTGGCGAGGGTGTCGATCGACACCACAGGAGGTGTCGATCGACACTTGTTTCTGGTTCGACCGGTTCGATTTAATTATCGATTTGGACCGGTTTGATGTAGGGAAAACTACCAAACCGAGATATTTAAGTGTTTTGTCGACCAGAAGGGTTTTGGGAAAGTTCTTTTGTCGCCGCTTTGTTGTTTTTGAGAGAGAAAGAGGAAAAAGTGTGTTCTTGAGCTTTTTGGTGACTTTTGGTGAGATTCTTGGCTGTCCTTGAGAGATTGGAAGCTAGGAAGGATCTAGAAACTTGCTAGGAAGGTTGGATTCGTTGCTTTTGGTCTGAATCTTCCTGCAAAGGGGTGAGTGCATGACCATGGCTTATCTAAGCTAAGATTTCTAGTTTCTATGTGATTTGGTGCTTTATGTGGTTGTTTCCTTGAGTTCCCTATGCTATTTCGTTGCTATCTGGGCTGGGTTTGGCTTCTGGGAGTGCAAGGAGCGGATTGGAGAAGATTGGAGGCGAGATTCGGAGTTTCTGATCGAGGGAAATCGCTGCTCGGTATCGGTGTCGGTCGACACCAGTTGGGGTGTCGGTCGACACCAACGCGAGGACGGCTCGGGACTTTGGCGAGTGTCGTTCGATGCCATGTGGAGGCATCGGTCGACACAAACTAGGGTTTTCGGGAGTGTCGGGCAGGGTGTCGGTCGACACCAGATAGTCAGTGGCGATCGACACCATCTGGTGTCGGTCGACACCACTGTTCGATTACGATGGATGTTGCATGCTTCGTATATTGCCTGGTTGTTTATTGATTGTTGTTTGTGGCATGTAGAGATCTTATTGCTTGTGTGTATAGCCCAGTAGATGGGAGGATTGCCTCACTGAGTGTTTATCAAATACTCATGCATCTCAATTTGTGTTTGTGGTGCAGGTAAAGGCAAAGTGTGATCGTGGAATCAAAGGCAATGAAGAGGAGGATGTTCTAGGGACTCGATTGGATGTTGTCTGGCATTTGCTAGGGTGCTAGAGTTGAGTCATTAGAAACATTGCTAGGTTGCTGTTTTCATGTTTCGTGTTGTTTGGTATTGAGATATTGCCATGCTATAATATTGGTTTATTATTGGGTTATTATTGGTTATTGATTATGTTTTTCCGCTGTTGAATGTGTTGTGGTTAGGTGGCTAGTGGGTATGGGACCACTAGCTGTAGTTGTTTAATATATTATATTTATTTATTTATTATTTATTATTATAAAAAAAAAAAAAGGTCGGTCTTTTCGTATTGTCACTTAGAAAAAAGTTGGATTTCTTTTTTTGTGTTTACAAATGCCCCTTTTTCATTCAAATATCCATTATCATTTGAAACTATTTTTTATGGTTAACTTATTATTATTATTATTATATCAAAAGCTTATGTGTTTGAATGTGCAGTTATGTAATTTAGTTATATTTTAGCAAATAACTTATAAAACGTGATTTAGTTATATTAAACAAATCATCAATAGCTTATTAGATTAGTTTTGTGATTATAATTATTATTTTAAAATTTCAGTAATATGTAAAATTTTATAATTATAATCAATTTAGCAGTATGTATATATATAATATTATTATGAACCACAATTATTCTGTTTTATCAATCAAATATTATTTTTTTACCGTTTATTCTGTATTAACCGTATTTGTCCCGCAAATATATTTTTTTCGCATGAACCGAAGTTGAATCGTACCGCACTACTAAATTATTTGTCCTACATAACCAAATATGCTGTTACCGTTCCGATCCTGAATGGCAGACTCAATTGATTAATTGTAACGAGCCATTAATATTTTTAACTATTGTATAGTTTTTTATTTATAACAAAAAAAATTCCTAACAAAAATTAATATTCAAGAAAGTATATCTATTGTTTAATTTTAAATAAATAAAATATAATTTTTTGATATAAAAATAATATTACAAAAATCACTGACTTTTGGAGTTTTGGTTAAACTGTTTGACCAACTTTCATAGAAGAGATAATTATATGTTCTGATTAAAAAGGGATGAATACCACACCCTGAGGAATTTTTTCATTTTCAATAATTTATTTCCGGCGGCCTAAACTTGCCTTTTGAAAGAACCAAAAATCTGAAACCAGAAAACTCTAAACCGGATTTAGCCAAAAAAGAAACCCGAATAATCCTTCGATTCACAAATTAAAATTTGCTTCTGTTCCCTTTGTTTTTCTTGCAGTTACCGGACAATGAAGATCCTCGTCGCCGTTAAGCGTGTAGTCGACTACGCCGTCAAGATCCGTGTCAAACCCGATAAGGTATATACAGAACCTATCTCTTGATCTCTCCGTAACCGTTGAATCACCGCTAAATTTGATTCCTTTATCGTTGAAACCAGACTGGTGTAGATACTCAAAATGTGAAGATGTCGATGAATCCGTTCTGTGAGATCGCTCTTGAGGAAGCGCTTCGAATCAAAGAAGCGGGTTTTGCCAAAGAGGTTGTTGCAGTGAGTATTGGACCTTTACAGTGCGTGGACACGCTTCGTACTGGTTTAGCTATGGGTGCGGATCGAGGGATCCATGTGGAGACCAATTCCAGTTTCCTTCCTTTGACGATTGCTAAGATCTTGAAGAGTCTTGCTGAAGTTGAGAATCCTGGATTGATTTTTCTAGGGAAACAGGTTCGTTTGGCTCTGATTTGATTGGCAAGTTTTGAACTGAACCTTAGATTAAAGTTAAGATTTTTCAGGGTTTAGAAGGCAAAAGATTCGTACTTGACTCATCATTTTATGCTTATAACATATTGATTGAGTCTTAGATTGGTGTTAAGATGATGAACACTTATCTTTGTAGTAGCTTTCAAAGATGTTGGATCTGCTTTATGTTTGGATGAAGTTTGATGTAAAGTGTATTGCTATTGTAAACGTTATTTTGTTTTCGTGCAGGCGATAGATGATGACTGTAATCAAACAGGACAAATGGTTGCAGCTCTGCTTGGTTGGCCACAAGCAACCTTTGCATCGAAGGTAACGAAGGAGTAGTTTCTTTGAAAGCTTTCAGATCATATATTATCTTTTATGTATGCTCTCCTAGTTATGATTTGTTTGTTTATTGTGCTCTACTCGTTGTTGTTTAGTAGGTTGTGTTGGATAAGGATAAGCATGTTGCAACTGTGGATAGAGAAGTAGATGGAGGTCTTGAAACTCTTTGTGTTGACTTACCTGCTGTGATAACGTAAGTTCTAGATTCTTACTTGACTGAATTCTTTGTGGAATCCGTTGTGTGATCTCACGAATAGCTTTAGTAGAAAGGTGCAACAACCTCGTTTTGTTTATAACAGCTTTTGATGTTACAATGCAGAACTGATTTGAGGCTCAACCAACCAAGATATGCATCACTTCCTAACATAATGAAGGCGAAATCAAAGCCTATAAAGAAAATGACGGTGCAAGATCTGAAAGTTGACGTTAAATCTGACATAGAGATCTTGGAAGTCACGGAGCCTCCAAAGAGGAAATCTGGGGTTATGGTTTCTTCAGTGGATGAGTTGATTGACAAGCTCAGAAATGAAGCTCATGTAGTTTAAAAGACGAACCTTCTATATGTCTTTATCCCAACAGTCCTTGCCACATTGCTTATTAAAGGCATCAAGTGGAAGTAAATAAATAAATCAAATGTGAATCGTTTTGTTAAGTAAGTTACCTTGGATGTAAGGCCATGTTTATAGAGGGATCACCTCACCTGATTTTGGGCGTTTAAAAATTAAAATTTAGTTGATTATCTTTATCTGATTATCTTTTTCTTAAGCCATGTGTCTGATGAGGTCATCATATCGAAGGTCAGCTATGGTTACAGTTACACGATGTGGAAATGTCGTGATAAAGTGAAGCCTCTAGAGTCTAGACCATGTAAAAGCATCAAAGATGAGTACAGAAGATAACAAAAGGAGGAAGAAATAATCACCTTAAAGAACATTTCCTTATGTAGACTTCATCAAAGACCAAATGTGACTTATTTCTTGGAGATCTTGTTTCTATCTTACAAATTCATGTTACCATCTCCGAGGTCGATGATTGGGACGGTGAGGTTTAAGTTATCCGGATTTTTTGAATCAAATCGGATGGTCGAAGCGAATCTAAGGAATATTTTTCCCAGCCCTAATCACTATAGCTCATGGTTCAAAAACGAAGCTCGTTATCACTTTTATAGACATGAAGCGGACGTCCAAATATCGGGTAGTAAGTTACTTAAAGCGTCTTGTGTGTATAACATTTTTTCTTATTGGTACAGAGCGAGAACATATAAAGTAGCTTAATATATGCAAAAGAACACAAATAGCAATCATTCACTAAGTCGGACAAGACTTTTCTCATATCCTGAAATTAGACAAATATGACTTTCCATCAAAGATGTTTGCAAGGTATCCTGCAGTGTACTCTGGTATGGTGATATCTTTGTACTTTGCAGGGTTTTCATCAGACAAGAGCTCTTTAATTGGTCCATAAACCGTGGAATTTGGAGACAAACTTGAGCTAAAGAAGCAAGCGATGGAAATCCGCGGTCCATCTCTATTCGCTCGTACCCTATGCTCCACACTCAAGAACTTGTCGTTCGTTATCAGCTGCAAAACAGAATGTCTCAAATATATATAGCGAAAAGACTCCTTTTCAGTTAAAAGAATGCATCAACTGGACTTGCCTGCATGAAATCACCAATGTTCACAACAAGAGCTCCAGGAACAGGAGGGACATCGACCCAATAATCTTGATGGAGAACTTGAAGACCACCGATTTGGTCTTGAAGAAGAAGCGTGAAGAAAGAGTTATCCGTGTGTTTACTTATCCCCAAAGTTAGGTCTGGCTGTGGGCAAGGTGGATAGTAATGGCAGACCATGAACAAACCCTTAAGACAATCCATCCTCTTCAGTATCTCAGAGTCTAAACCTAAAGCTTCTGAGAGAAGTTGGAAGAGCAGATCTCCCAATTCCATTACATGCTTCGTGTATTCGATCACCGCACACCTAAAATCATCATATATTAAGAATTAAAAGAAAATTATTTTCGTTACTCTTACTCAAAATTAGTGGGATACTAAAATAGTGGAATCATTTGAAGTACGTACTTAAGTTTATTATTTATGCAAAATAATCACCAAATGCTAAAAACTATGTTAGTGTATCCGAACCAAAGTGAACCAATTACCAAATAAACAAAATACATCGAACCTAAAACGAAGGTAACATCAGATTGTGTACTTTTAAATTATGTATTGTGGATGGTAAGAAATAGAATAATTAATCACAACAAATATACACTATTAATCACTATAAAAGTTACCTGCACGCTACTGGAATATCCTCTGGATTTGGAGGATCTGGAGCAATGTAACAAGTGAAAGAGTCTCTCCAATTCATAGGAGAAGAATGATAGAGATCGAAATTATTGTTATAAAGAAATCTCTTGTTTAAATCGCTAGAAATGTATTGTTTCTTCACCTCTAGATCTTCTTCGTGAAACTTTCGAACTCCTTGTTTGATCTCTTCAAGAACAGTTAAAGGAACACCATGATTGATCACCTGAAAAAATCCCCACTTCTCAGCTGCGTCTTTGATCTTCGAAACGACGTTGTTCCTCGAGGATGTGACATCAATATCATTAGTGATTTCTCCGAGGTCGATGATTGGGACGGTGAGGTTTAAGTCGGAGATATCTGAAGGTCTGTTGTTTGATAAGGTTGAAGAAGGGACATGGAAGAATCGAGGAACTTCGGTTATTTCGGCATCGACAAGTCCTTTAACTCCGGTGTTCGTCGAGATAAAAGTCGTGAGATCGTTCATACGATCGGTTTTGTCTGCCATGTCTCTTTTTTATTCTTTTTATTTTTTGTCGATAGGAAGATTCAATGATTTAAGATAGAACACAGGAGTAAAAGATAAGTGTTGAAGTGTGTGGTGTCTTTAAGTCTTTGTTTGTTGACTGGTGGTGAATTGAGATTGTTAGCGACGTGTTGTGTAATTGTGCAAAGAATTCAAAGACCATCGTTGGGGATTCCGAGAGGAATTTTTTTTAAAGTACATCGTTTACAAAAAAAAAGGGATAACATTTTTTATTTCTATATCAGTTAAAAAAATTTAAAAACGAAACATATAAAAATGGAGATGTCTTTAAGGCCTGGAATGGAAGCCTCCTATTTGCCGAATTGATAAACAGATTTTGAAAAACGCACTTGGTTTACCATTCAGCATTTTTATTATAAATTTGCGGTTTTACAAAATGGAAAAAAAAAGTGATGAGTGCGGTTTGGGAAGACAAATAAGCTATAGACCAGTTCTTAAAAACCAAAACAAGTTTTGGGTCCAATGGTGATAGCGTAATTGACTGTATGGGATAAGCGGTTTTATAATGCGGTACGGTTCAACTGCGGTATGTGCAGGAGAAAAATATTTGCGAGATAAATTCGGTTAATGCAAAATAAGCGGTACAAAATAATGTTTGATTGGTGAAAATCCTATTTGCGGTATATAATAAAGGGATTTTAGCCAGATCTACCACATTTGATACAAAACTTTTCCAATCTACCACAATCATAAACCTTTTTCCATTCTACCACAATGAGCATTGCAAATGACAAAAATATCCATATGTTTATTAGGTGGAAATATAAAGAAATGTATTATTTCTATGACAAAAACACACACTCAACATGTGATAGACCATGCAGCGACATAGTACAGTTTCTGACTTAGCATTTATTGCATCGTTTGACTGAATTGGCAATTAATGTGGATAAAAGGAAATATCACTAGGTAAAAAAACAGAGATGTTAATGCATAAAATAAAAATAAATAAATTAAAAGTGTGGGAGATGAAGAGAGAAATTTGTGGACATAAATTGTGAGAGATACTAATTTTGATGTTGTATGTGCCAACAATTTAATACGAGTTGTGGACAATATAATTCACTAAAATTTCCTTGTAATATGAAGATGACAATATGACATATGTAGTAGACATATTCATTGGTTGACAAGGGCGTAGACATAAAATTGACTAGACATAATGTTGTAGACATAAAAGTATCTGGAGACAACTACTTAATTGGTTGTCAAGTGATTGTGGACAAATAAGTATAGCGTGGACAAGTAATTGATTGGTTAACATCATGTGTGGACATAAAACGGCGTAGACATGTTCATTGGTTGACAAGTGTGTGGATATACTGAAAATGCAAAGAACGTATCTGTTAAAATTTGAGAAATTGAATTACATAGCAAAAGGATAGCTTGGAGGACATTTTGAAACTACTGATGGACAAACTGAATCAGTTGTCCATTAAATGTTGAATGTCTACAACTGGAAACATCTTGTCCTAAAATAATTGTCTATTAAACGGTATCACAGAGCTTGAAGTGAAATGATATCTCCATGTAGAAATCTCTCATGCGGCTGAGCACGAAGATCAGATGATGAAGTCTCCGTCTCCATTTGCACCACGCCGAACGGTGCTCCGGAGAACAGCTTCCGCTATCCCTGAGTTCTGATGACACAAAGCCTCGTGTAGAGGATTCCAACCAGAGGCGTTCTGGAGCGTTACATCAGCCCCGCCGAAAGCGATCGTCTTCGCCGTGAAAATGTCACCAAAACGCCACCGAGGCATCTCACGGAAAGGAACGTCATGGTGATCTAGGACGGTGGAGATTCACTCTGCGACTCGCTCTTGGCTTATTGAGTCAGACTCGGTGTGGATTTGTTCCGGTTCGGTTTGTTTAGGTAATAACGAAAGAAGAAAAAACGATAAGAATTCTTCGCTTTATTTAGAAATTGGACACAGAAGATGAAAAGACAACACAACAATTTAAAACACGATAAAGAGAAAGAAAAAGAAAAGGAATATGTCTCATTTATAAAAAAAAATAAAAAGATAAAGAATCAAATATTAGGGTTAATTTCGTCATTTTACTTGTGGCTTGTGGTATTTGATGAAAGAAGTACATTAATGTGGTAGAACAGACAAATTTGGTTTCACAATGTGGTACATTTGTTAAAAATCTCTATAATAAATGTGTGAATGGTAAAATAAAAATGACGGTGCAAATTACAGAATATATATACGATAGAAAATAAATTAATGAATAATTAGTATAATTGTAAATTATTATATATTTTATGTTCAAAAAAATTTCAATAAATTTATGATTCTTAAATACCCAAATTAATCTAAAGTAAAAAGTTTAATATTCACCAAAATAAAGAAGTAAAAAGTTTAATTATATATATATATATCAAGTAAACGGTACAAGTATTCAATCACAAAAAAAATACAACACATAGAAAGTATTAAATTATTTAAGAAGTGTAATAGGAGGCCTAGAGAGATAGTAAATAGTGTTTGTTCTCACTATTTGCATGTGTTTGACAAAGTAACGTAGGAGTAGGACATATATAAATAGTTTTTGGCCCTGAATCCGAAGCAAGTAATTTGCGGAATTGAGAAAAAAAATATGAATAACGCACCTCACTTACCAATCACCACTATTACTACAATTTTGTGGTTTTGCAAAAAAAAAAAAAAAAAAGAATGGGTGCGTTTTTGGAGAACAGAAAATAGCCTTGGACCGCACTAAAACTTCAAACAAATTATTACCCAGCGGTCGGACCGCAATAGATTATATTTATATTTATATATTATTATTATTAAAATAGTATATAGCTGTTATGTTTTCTCCCACATATATAACTTCTATCTAAGCTATCTATTCTCTTCTCTTTCTTCTTATATCATTGTTATATAATATTCAAATAATATTATCTTTTAACTTTATTATTATTGAATAAATATCGAAGAAACATGTGATATTTTGATATATTAAATTTGTTAAAACATATTAGAAGAAAAATTATTTCTTAATTTAATAACTGTTCATATCATTTTCCCTAAATATAAAAATCCACAAACCAAAATTGAGCTTTTTATATATTTTTAATATAAAATGGTTTTAATATAATTTTGACCAAACACAAACATTCAATAAACCAAAATTAATTGTCTTCTTCTAATACAAGAAAGAGTCATGTACATAGATGAAAATATATTTTGTATAAAAAATATATCTACAAAATATATGAAAATATACTACACATAATAATTTATAATTATATTAATTATTTATATTATTTTGTACCGTTTATTTTAAACCGCAATTAGTTTTTCACCAATCAAGTTTTATTCTGAACCACTTATTTTTTATTACCCGCATTTGTCCCGTAAATATATTTCTCTCGTATAAACCGCAGTTGAACCGTACCGCACTACTAAATTTCTTGTCCCGCACAATAAAATACGCAATCACCATTCGGATCTTTTATATAAACAAATACTTTGATTGGTGCGGTTTTTCAAATAACGCTGGTTTGTGACCTCTATGCATTTTTGAAAGCGGTCCAGTGTGTTATCCACCAATCAAAGTACACAAATAGCAATCATTCAATAAGTTGGAGAAGACTTTTTCATATCCTGAAATTAGATAAATATGACTTTCCATCAAAGATGTTTGCATGGTATCCTGTAATGTACTCTGGTATGGTGATATCTTTGTACTTTGCAGGGTTTTCATCAGACAAGAGCTCTTTAATCGGTCGATAAACCGCGAAAGTTGGAGACAGACTTGAGCTAAAGAAGCAAGCGATGGAAATCCGCAGTCCATCTCTGTTCGCTAGTACCCTATGCTCCACAATCAAGAGCTTGTCGTTCGTTATCAGTTGCAAAACAAAATGTATCAAATATATATAGCGAAAGACTCCTTTTCAGTTAAAAGAATGCATCAACTAGACTTGCCTGCATGAAATCACCAATGCTGACAACAAGAGCTCCAGGAACGGGAGGGACATCGAAGTTGGAAGGAACTTTAATCAAAGTGGGATAACAAAATAGTATTTGTAGAGAAGTAAAAACTATAAAATTGAAAGCTTATGAACTGAAACCAAATCAAAATAATTTTAGAGGAGGTAGGTAGGATACCATTAGGCCTATAAACGGAGAGGATATCCGGTTTTCTTGGGATATCCGTATCCATATCCGTATCCATTTTATTTTTAATTTGTTATCCGTATTCGTATCCGAAGATAAATTATCCGTTATCCGAATATCCGTTAAAAATTCGATTATCCGCGAATATCCGCGGATATCCGCAAATTTTGTTTTTTTTAAATATGTATTTAAGACTAAAATACAGCGTATTTGTATAAAATACCATGTATTTTGGACAAAAATACCGGATATCCGTATATAAATACCGGATATCCGTGAAAAAATGAATATCCGTTTTAAAATTTAGTATTATCCGTATCCGTATCCGAATATAATCCAGGGTATTCGATAAAAAACGGATATCCGTTATCCGTTTTAAAATTTAGCACTATCCATATCCGTATTCTTATCTGTTTTATCCGCTATTTCACTATCTGTATTCGTATCCGTTTGTCTGGATATCCGTTTTTTCCGAAGCGGATTCAGATACAAATACGAATATCCGCAGATAGCGGATAATAATCTCAGGCCTAGATACCATAACGGGAAATTAAAAACCAATCCAAAATGTTACCTGCAAGCTACTGGGATTTCTTCAGGATTTGGAGGATTTGGAGCTATGTAGCAAGTGAAAGAGTCTTTCCAATTCATAGGAGAAGAATGATAGAAATTGAAATCATTGTTATATACAAATCTTTTGTTTAAATCGGTGGGAATATACTAATTCTTCACTTCTGGATCTTCTTCGTGAAACTTTCGAACTCCTTGTTTGATATTTTCAAGAACAGTTAGAGGAACGACATGATTGATCATCTGAAAAAATCCCAACTTCTCAGCTGCGTCTTTGATCTTTGAAACGACAGCGTTTCTTGCGAATGTGACATCATTACTGATTTCTCCGAGGTCGACGATTGGGAGGGTGAGGTCATCCTCGGAGATATCTGAAGGTCTGTTTTTTGATAACGTTGAAGAAGGGCCATGGAAGATTCGAGGAACTTGGGTTATGTCGGCATCGACGAGTCCTTTAAGGCTTTAACTCCTGTTTTCGTCGAGATAAAAGTCGTGATATCGTTCATACGATCGGTTTTGTCTGTCATGTCTTTTTTTTCTTTTTTCTTTGTCGATAGGAATTCAATGATTTAAGACAAAACACAGAAGTAAACGTAAGTGTTGAAGTTTCTGGTGTCTTTTAAGTCTTTGTGAATTGAGATTTGAGAGCGATGTGTTGTAGAATTATTCAAAAATTTCAAAGGATCAAAATGACTGTTGGAGATTCCTACAGAGAATTTTTTTTTTTTTGAATACTGAGATTTATTAAAAAATGAAAACAGAGTTGACAAGCCCAATTACAGGCCAAAAGATGAAGATAATCTCAATGACATCACATACACGTGGAACAAAACATTTCTAAACCTTTGCCGTCAATGCTCCGATTCCGGTGAACAAACCGACGCCGGAAATTTTTGCAAACATTGGTTATTCGATTGTTTCTCACCGGATTCTGCGTAGACAGAGATAAGGGAACCAATAACAGGTAATTCAATCCCATCCGAAGCCATATCACCACTAGAGAAAATATTTAAAAGTTAAATCTTAAAAATTGGAGATGCGGGGTATCGATCCCCGTACCTCTCGCATGCTAAGCGAGCGCTCTACCATCTGAGCTACATCCCCATTCAATAGAGTTCTTATGAATAAAATCAAAGTTTTCTAACCCACTAGAATTGTTGACCTTATGAAGTAGATCAAGTTTATGTTTATAATTCAATACCGCCTTATTGGTTGTACACGAAGTACCAACATTTGTAGTGTATGGATCTTAAATTATTGAATGAAGTGTTTGACCATAAAAAGAATGAAGAAGCTTTTTTTTTTTTTTTGTTCAAAAATATATTAGAGATTTCCTTAATAGTATTTAATTAGATAGTAATCTTTGCATGCGCAAAATAGTTTATAATACAATTTAACAGTCGTTAAGTCATGTGTTTGAATAAGTTCAAATATAAAAGTTCAAGTTTTAAATGGTAACGTTTTATTATCTCAGGTATTTTTATTCAAATTAAAATTAGTTAAGGTTTTTTGGGGAATTTTCCCAGAAAAACATTATATAGTTTTTAAGTTAAAATTTGGAGAGACGCATCGAATAACGAGATCGTGGAGTACAGTTTTGTGTTGGGAGTTAAAAATAATAATAATAATAATAAGTTCCATAATGTTTTTATATATTTATTTATTTTTTTTTTTTTTTTTTAAAATCGTTTAAAATAAAATATTACTAGTGCTAAATTAACATTAGCATTACGAACATAAAGCATCTCCTGTCCATGTTAGATCGGTCTAATTTGAGAAGACTTTTCGGAAGTCCGTTAGAAAAGTCACCTCCAGAATCATGTCCAATCATACATCGCATATAACAAGCAATAAAGTAATTGGTAGCTAAGCAAAGGTCATCCATCTCATGAAAAACATGGACTCCTTCAGAGCTCAACATGATATCTGAAAAACCAAAGTCTGTCGAATATTCTTTCCTTTTGAAAAAGATTTTTGGATGTTCTCTTCTCAAAATTAGCATTTCGTGCTTTAAATGTAATGAGCAAAATTTTGGATTATTAAAATGATCTTAGATGAATTTATCTATTCAATTCATTTCAAAAACATATAATAGTTTTTACCAGATATATTTAGATTAACTGAAATAAGCAATTGCCACATGAAATGTTGTAATTTAGGTGGACACCGTAATGCTAAAATAAATAATCTAAAACCAGAAGAACCGACGAACTCTCTCGTCCTCCTCCTCCTCAGCCGAACAAGAAGAAGACTCTCCCTGTCTCCGTCAGACAAATCTCGCGAACAAAATCAGAGAGATGGGTTTCTTCTCTTTCCTTGGAAGAGTTCTCTTCGCTTCTCTCTTCATCCTCTCCGCTTGGCAAATGTGAGCTCTCTCTTTTTTGTTTTTTTTCCCGCTTCATCCATCCTCCTTCTCGATCTGTTTCTCGTTTTCCTTAATTATGTGATTTGGGTTCTTTGCTTTGGTTTTTCTTACCATGTAATTGCTTCGTGCTAGATCTAATCTAGGAATTGAGAAGCTTTGTAGACTCGTTCTTTATAATCTAGGGTTTTGTGAAATCGACTGCTCAGCTGAATGAATCTATCAACCTTTGATTTTTTGGGTACTTGCATAGATCTGGATCTCTTACTATAATGTCGCAGATTTTGTACTTTAGGTTTTTGGTGATCTCTGGATACTGCATATTATTAATCAAAGTTTGCATATTTATTGTATTAGTTTGGTCATAGTTGATCTGCATTAGGTCACATAGAACTGTTCTCTCTTAATTCTGACATGAAAAGAAATTGGATTCGCTTATAGAGAGGTCTCCACAATCCAATGTGATTGCTCATCTTCCAAATGCTTTGTTGGTTTGGTTATTCTAGAAAAAACCATCATTAGCTCTATAAGGAAGACGATCTTAACTTTAATCTAAGATTTTTTTCGTACTATTCGTTTACTATGGTTTTTTTTTTGTTGACTTGGTTGCCATATGTTAAGAAGCTAACCAAAATATCCTCTACCTCTTTTGGGGAAATTTAATAGGTTCAATGACTTTGGAGTTGATGGTGGTCCTGCAGCTAAAGAATTGGCTCCAAAGCTTAATTTGGCGAAGGCACATCTATCTTCTAGATTAGGGGTTACTTTGCCCAAGATAGAGGTAAACGATCTGGTATTCGTGATGTTCTTTTCTCTTGCGGTCACTGTCTTTTTATAACCTAGAGAATGACTTTTCTGAAGGTGAGACAAGTCGTTGTCACTATTATTGCCCTGAAAGGAGCCGGAGGCTTACTCTTTGTTATTGGAAACATCGTTGGTGCTTATCTTCTGGTTAGGCTTCTTCTTGTTCATTCCATGTTTACAAATAAGGAATCCAAGGCTTTACTCATAATCTGACCTTAAGATCTCGTTTATCTGTTTGTTTTAGGCTTTCTACTTGGTGGTTGTCAGTCCCATTCTGTATGATTTCTACAACTACGGACCTCAGGAACGTCATTTCTCCCTTCTGTTGACTGAGTTCTTGCAGGTTTGTCCAGAACTTTTCTTCTTTCAGTTATCGAAATCTCTAGAAAACGGGAGACTGTGTGTTTGCATCAGGGTGCAACTCTCTATATGTTGAATCGAAAAGGATGTAGCGTTAAGACCTTAAACATTTGATGTCTTTTAAAGCCAAGATCATCCCATCTATTACAATGGACAGTATCTTGATTAAAATCTCATCCCTTTTGTTATTGCAGAGCGTTGCACTCTTTGGAGCATTGCTCTTCTTTATTGGAATGAAGAACTCGACACCGAAGAGGATTTTGAAGAAGAGGACACCTAAGCCAAAAGCTGCTTAATATCAATATTATTTTCTTATGGCTTTGCCATGAGCAATACCTTTGGCTTTTCCTTTTTTTTCCCGATGAAATTTTTTCTTAGAACTTTGTTTTTCTTTCTCTTTTAGGATTCCTAGAATAGCTCAGTCATGATATTCTTCATCTTTACTTTTATTTCATATTGGGAATTTTGAAGTTTTGATTTGTTGAAACTTGAAACCATGCATGATGCATATGTTGAACACCGATTTAGCGACTTGATCGATTAAAAGAATTATCAGATTAGGATAACTTTCAAAATCCAAGGGACTAACCTGATCGATGAAAGGTACTTCTGAATTTTAAAGGAAAAAAATTAGTGGTTTCCATCCACTCTTAACTGGTATATAAGTGCTCTCTTGCACTGCATAAGCTAAGAGAAGTTCATAGTGAACCACACAAGCTGCTTTGAACAGAAAACACATAAATTGTAAACCCATTTCATATAGTAGAAGAAAAACAAAAATAATGTCTTGAAAGTATCAACCCTAACGGTCCTCATCTTAGTTCTTTGTTATTGTGGTTTTGTGGGTCAACATCCAATCTTCTTAAAATGTAAACTAAAGAGTAGACATTTATAAATTTCAGTTTATACATAAAATTATGTATGTGTGAATAATATAGTTTCTTTTAAAGAAAATTCAATAAACTTAGGGGTGTAATGAAACCATGAATTTGGAGGATTTTATGGAATTTAGGAAATTTGGAATTTTGATAGATTTTAGGGAAGTTGATATGATTTATTGTAAATTTCATTTAAGTGGGGGTGTATTCAACTTAACATTTTAAGTGATTTGTGTAAATTTTACAAATACTATGTTATTCAATCATAAATTTTAAAAAGTCTGTTAAAATTCACTGTTATTGAACTGATGATTTAAAAATCTACTTTAAAATTCACTGTTATTGAAATGATGATTTAAAATTTTACTTTAAAATCTATTGTTATTCAAAACAGTTTGTGGATTTGGATTTTAATGACTTTTAGGACTCTGTAGGATTTGTTTAGTTAAAAATATAGAAATCCAAATCTCATGGTTTTAGCTAGGATTTGAAAGAATTTTACAATAAATCATATCAATTTCCTTAAAATCATCAAAATCATTTAAAATCTCATAAAAACTCAAATCACTTGAAATATTAGATTGAATACACCCCCTCCCCTCAGATTTGGATTTCTGTATTTTTAACTAAACAAATCCTCCATAATCCTTAAAAGTCATTAAAATCCAAATCTACAAACTATTTTGAATAACAGTAGATTTTAAAATAGATAATTAAATCATCAGTTCAATAATAGTGGATTTTAATAGACTTTTTAAAATTCATGATTGAATAACTTCTGATTTATAAATTTTACACAAATCACTTAAAATGTCAAATTAAATCACAAATCACTTAATATTGATGTTTGTTATTAATTCAAAAATCATTTTAATGGTGCCTGTTTGAAATGGACATATAATAGGCTAACTCGGGACTTGTGCTTCTTTTGGGCTTCTTGAGTTACTTCATAGAATGGGAAAAAAATTATATGAATGAAAATCAATATTCATTAGTCCGAACTAAAACCTAATTTTATTATAAAACAAAATAGTTTTGAGAGTTTAGATAAGAAAAAAAACCTAAAATGACTGTTTTTAACTGTTCAATTTTGAGACCGCACTTTTAAAAATCAAGAATAATTAAAGATAATATAAAAGTTTGGTATCCACACAAACACTAAATCACTATAGTAGTTTGAGGTTTTTATAGAAAGAAATCTTGAATCTAACTCTTACCTTAATAGTTTCCACCACACTTTGAAAAAACGCAAATTCCCAACCACAAATATAAGATTCCAACGAGTTTTAAACTAAAAATTTCTGGTAGTGTCACAAAAACGACATTTCGACTTCATTTACGAAGTGGAAAGCAGAACTCTGACAAAATTTCCAAAACTACAACGAGGTGGCCAACAAATTATTGACGAAATGGACAACAAATTGTGGGCTTTCTAGACTTATAACTTCAAATAGGACTGAAAGATTGTGAAACCAAAACTGAAACCTAATTTCATAATTTTATTATAAAATAAAGTATAACTCTACTTTATCTTTATCAGTTTATTTCCTCACAGCACCTTTTAATTCAAAAATCAATAAAGATAAGATACAAAGATTAGTATCCACACAAACACTAAATCACTATGTTAGCTTTAAGGTTCTTATGGATAAAAAAATCTCTAATCTAACTCTTATCTTAGTCTTTTCATTTTTTCACCGCACACCTTCACTTTATAAAAACGTAAATATTTCTGAAACATAAATAAAAGATTTCAACAATTTTTTTAAAGTAAAATTTTCGAAAGCGCCATACCGACAAACTTTCAAGAGCTTTTAAGAATTTCCGATCCTATTTAAAGAAGTGGAAAGCGGATCTCTGACAAAATTTCCAAAATTACGGCGAAGCGGGCCTGTGGATTGCGGGTTATGTTTCTTTTTGGGCTTCTTAAGTTACTTCATAAAATGGGAAATAAATTATATGAATGAAAACCAATTTTCATTAGTCCGAACTGAAACCTAATTTTATTATAAAACAAAATAGTTTTGAGATTTTAGTTAAGAAGAAATACCTAAAATGACTCATTAACTGTTCAATTTCCTGACCACACTTTTAGAAATCAAGAACAATGAAAGATGATATACAAAGATTGGTATCCACACAAACACTAAATCACTATAGTAGTTTTGAGATCTTTATAGTAAAAAATCTTGAATTTAACTCTTACCTAGTTTCCACCGCTCTTTGTAAAAGTGCAAAATTCCCAACCACAAATATAAGATTTCAACGAGTATAAAAAATAAAATTTCCGAAAGCATCACAACAACGAGATTTCGACCTCAATTAAGTAGCGGAAAGCAGACCTCTGACAAAATTTCCAAGACTACGACGAAACAGCCCACATATAGTCGAAACAACCCATAAATTATGGGCTTTCTAGACTTATAACTTCAAATAGGACTAAAAGATTATGAAACCAAAATTTATCAACTTATACTGAAACCTAATTTCATAATTTTATTATGAAATAAAGTATAACTCTATCTTTTTTTTTTTTTTTTTGTCAACAAAGTATAACTCTATCTTATCTTTATCTGTTTATTTTTTCACTATACCTTTTAATTCTAGAATCATTAAAGATAAAATACGAAGATTAATATCCACACAAACACTAAATCACTATGTTAGCTTTAAGTTTCTTATGGAAAAAAATTTTGAAACTAACTCTTATCTTATCTGTTCAATTTTCCACCGCACACCTTTACTTTATAAAAGCATCCATATCTCCGGAACACAAACATAAGATTTCAACAAATTTTAAAAGTAAAATTTCCGGAAGTCACACCGACGAACTTTTAAGAATTTTTAAGAATTTCCGGTCTTATTTAAAGAAGCGGAAAGCAGACTTCCGACAAAATTTCCAAAGCTACGACGAAGCGGGCCCGCGGATTGCGGGTTTTCTCAGTTTTAAAAAGGCCGTAAACAAGTGTTACCCGCTCACTTCTTGCTTCATCATCCTAGACCACACAATCTCAAATCAACTTCTTAACTATTTAAGGTTTGCTATTCTCTGAATCTGATTGAAGCTCTTGTCATCTGTATCAAAAAACCCTAAATCTACAGTTGCTGTAGCGAAGAACCTTAGCAAACGAAATTGCGCTTCCAATGGTATTTTTTTTTTTTTTCCCTTTTCCAGGTACACCATTTCTCATGGCAACCCGAAAATCAAATTCTCAAATCTCGTTGCAGGATTACTTGAAATCTGTTGCCCCGACTCAGATTTTATCCGAACGAGGATCAAATCTCGTTGTCATCAACCCAGGTTCTTGCTTGCTTCCTTCTTCTCTTCGAATCAAGGGTTTTTGAGCTCTATCTAGGGTTTATTGAACTTGTGTTATGGTAGCCCAAATTCTGATTGGTGCTGGTTTTGATTAGGCTCTGCATTTGTAAGAATTGGATTAGCTAGGGATGAGAAGCCTTTCAATGTCCCTAATTGTATTGCTAGATACAACACAGGGAAACCAAATGTTGTCGATCAGGTTTTTCTAAATTTTGGTTTTAATTTTACTTTGTTTCTCTTTCGATTAATTCTGAATGGTGTGTTCTTTGTAAAATCCCAGATGCTTAACACTCAGGTCACGACGAATCAACATGTTGACCGTGAGAGAGCTTACAATACTGTAAGAACACTATTTGGTTTTAATCTTTGCTGCTTCTGTCACTAGAAACTACTTTCTTCGTGTTGATTGCTTCCTCTTCTTTCGTCTTTTATTGAAAGGTCGCATCGCTGTTGAAGATACCATACCTGGATGAAAGTTCTTCTGGCTCTGCATCACGCAAGGTAAGTAGAAGAGTTTGGTGCTGGTAAGTGTTTTTGCTTGAATGTTTGTTACCAATTGTTCACTTGAGGGAGGTTTTGATTTGGAATTTTGAGTAATGTGTGAAAAACTTGTTCTTGCTTATAAACCTTTGAAAGTTTATGCAGATGGGAAGGATCGATGGGTACAATAAACCCAGCACTACAAAGAAAGATACAGTCTTTACTTGGACTGATGTGTATGAGGACGTCCAGATTTCTCCTGTCGCATCAGGTGTCATTCTAATTTATTATTCTCGAGCTTCTTTTTCCCTCACTTTCTTACTCGCTTGGTACACTATGATATTTTCTTTGGTAGACATTATTAGGATTTGTATCTGCTACATATAGTTAAGTAAATTGTACCGGGATGGTATTTCTCTGAATACACCAAATTTGCAGAAACTTCTGCTGATAAAGGTGAGGCCAGCGCAACTAAAGCTGCCCCTGATGTTACTGATACTAAAGATGCTAGTGAGAGTACGCGCAAGTACAAGAAGACGATTTTTGGTGAAGAAGCTTTGACAATCTCGCCAAAAGAGCCATATTGCATACGCCACCCTATTCGGAGAGGTCACTTCAATGTTTCGCCTCATTATTCAGCACAACAGGTGCGTTTGTTCCAATATATCTTCCATATGTCTTTGTAGAAGGTATCTTTTTGGCTACTTAATTGCTACTTCTATTTTTTTCAGGTTTGTGAGGATTTAACCGCTATCTTGGACTGGGTTCTATTAGAAAAACTACATATTTCACTTAGTGAGAGATTCTCTTTTCATGCTGTTATTGTTGTCCCGGAAACATTCGACAGCCGGGGTAAACTTGTTATGCTTCCTGTAGCCTTTTTTTCTCAGTTCCGTCTAAATATGATTTGATCGATGTGAACTAGTATTCTGATTTGGCTTCATGGTATTATCAGAAATAAAGGAAATGCTAACTATTGTGTTGGGAGGGCTACGCTTTAACTCAGCAGTTGTCCACCAAGAAGGTCTATCTGCTGTTTTTGGGAATGGTTTGTCAACAGCTTGTATTGTGAATATTGGAGCCCAGACTAGTACAGTTGTTTGTATTGAGGTATAATTAGAATATGAGAAAACATCTTTCCGTTATTATAGCTGTTTTATATATGTTCATTTTATCTGGTTTGTAGGATGGAGTCTCATTGCCAAATACTGAAAAGATTTTACCTTTTGGAGGAGAGGTAAGAATATATGCATCATTTCTCTTTTTTTTTTTTCTTTTCTGTTGTGCTACATTGCATACTAAAAGTACTTCATCTAAATATAAATTTTCAGGATATATGTAGATGCCTTCTATGGATTCAGCGGCATTACCAAAAGTGGCCTCAAATCCGAACAGATGTTTTGGCAAAGCCAATCGATATGCTGATGCTTAATCAACTTAAGGAGTCATATTGTGATATTAGAGTTAGTTGGATTATCTTCGTGGTTTTATTCTTTTGATAAGGAGTATTGAAACTAAGATACGTTTTTCATTCACAGGAAGGAGAACTGGAAGCTGTTGCAACAGTTCATTCTTATGAGGACGACATGCCAGCTGTGCCTCACAAAACAAATCTCACCTCAATTAATGTAAACAAAAACAAGATCTAGCCACTATTTTGTTAATGCTTATTAGTCTTGAAAAGCATTCCTTTGTTTCTTTCAGGTTCCGCCAATGGGTCTGTTTTATCCTAACCTTTTGGTCCCTGAAGTGTTTCCTCAGCCACCACGTGAATGGTCAGAGTTAATCTTTTCTTATCCTTTACTTCGGTTTAGTTTGGGACCGACAAAACTCATTTTAAACATGTGCATATTGTTTAGGTTCCAAGACTATGAGAATATGTTGGAGGACACGTGGAACATGGACTTTGGTGGTGGTGGTAATATGGGATTACCTATGTGGGATAGTTTTGCAGTTTCCCCTTCGAAACCAAAGAAAGAAGAGAAGATTGGTCTCGCTGAAGCCATTACAAGCAGCATCCTCTCTGCTGGTATATGTTGTGATGCACTCTCCTGCTTTACATAATAAATCAACACCTAACAGAAACCTTTTTCTTTCTTTTTTTTGCTGTCTTGTAGGACGCATAGACCTTAGGCGAAAGCTTTTTTCCAGCATTCAATTGGTAGATCCTGAAAAACCTTTTTCTTTACACACTCAAGTTTTCGCCATGTAACCTTGTGCTACCTGTAACTGTTCATACCTAAATGTGTTTCTTGGTTACCTTTCTCCTTTGGCTTCTCAGATTGGTGGTGTTGGTTCGACTAAAGGTCTTGTACCAGCTGTGGAAGAAAGGTTTGTTCGTTTCTTAACCAAAAATTCTGTTTTCTAAACATCCAGAAGAAGGCACAACGTTCTTCTATGCACACACCGAACCATACCT
Organism: Camelina laxa; assembly: GCA_024034495.1. Classification (NCBI taxonomy): domain Eukaryota; kingdom Viridiplantae; phylum Streptophyta; class Magnoliopsida; order Brassicales; family Brassicaceae; genus Camelina; species Camelina laxa. The sequence continues at coordinate 31,040,032 of CM043881.1, forward strand.
TTTGAAGTAATGTTTGTGTCCCTCTCTCCATTTATACACTGCAGAGTTCTTCGCACGATACCTCCAACTGAAGCTATCAACACTGTGGTGGTTCTGCCGTCAAGAACGGACCCAACTTTCGTAACTTGGAAAGGCGGAGCGGTACGTAGTGCTTTTCTTTGCAACTTTTACAATTCTTGACTTTGGGCATGGCACTGAAATGGTGTGAATTTTGGAAAATAGATATTGGGAATTCTGGACTTTGGAAGAGAAGCTTGGATTGAGAGACAGGAATGGATGGAAAATGGGATTCATAAAGGCAGTACAAAGAAGTACAAAGACTCTTTTTACATTGAAGGTCAAGCAATGTACTTCATCAACCCCTAGAAGTGTGTATACGCTTAAGCTTTCTCTGTTTTCTTAGCTCAGAAGAACTTTTGTTATTTGATATTGTTTAGTTTTTAATTGTCCTAATTCAGACCAGCAAATTTTATATCATAGTCAAAATTAATTTGCTACAACATTTTTGTTTATGATATATAAAAATTACAAGTTATTTATGAGTTTAACTTTTTCACATGTTTCTATGATTAATACATAGTCACATAAATTGATCAGTAAATTAATATATTAAAATTGAACAAAAAAAAGTGTTAAAAGATTGAATAAGAACTTTGTAGTGTTTTGTCCCACATCGGGAACACGAGAGAGAGGGAGGGAAGAGAAGGGGTTATATAAAGAAGATGGGCCTTCACTTTAAAAATTAAAAAGGGTCGGATGGCTATTTATGCCACGCTCAGCCTGAGTTAAAAGGGTGAGTGCTGTATGGCAAAATCAAGACATATGGCCGACATTATTTCTGGAACAACCCATAGGGTTGGCTCGCTCGGCCGACCCTCCAATTCGCAGTTTATAAAACATTATTATTCTTTTGATATGTATCCTACTTTATATTTCTATCAACTCGTGATCTGAAGTTAGGATTGGATTGGATTGGATTGTGTGGTGGAATGGAGAGACTAATCAAGAGTTTGTATAATTTAATTTATCCGAGGTCCGTTTCAGAACTAGAATGAAACTCGTTAATTCTTAGAAATTTATTGGAAGCTTATTTTTCTTTTGGAAGCTTGTGTTTCCATTTTAATATTCCATCTGTCGTATTTTATAAGATTTTTGGATTAAAACACAAAAGATTAATAAATAACATATTTTATTTTATTTTTTTTCCAGCAAAATAACATATTTTTATCATTTATGAAAATTTAACCAATAAAAAAGAATACTTTAGAAAAGTATCATAATCTATTTTTTTAAAAATAGTGCATAGAAATAAACTAATAGTGCGTACAAACAGAAAGCCTAAAACATTCTATAAATTGGGACAAAAGGGAGTATTTGATACTACAAATAGTTTAAGAAGTGTGAATATTTTTGAGAAATTTTTTTATAAAAACCACCCAAACTAACTGTGCTATTTATATATTTTTACATTCAATAATTTTTTATTTTAAATATGTTAAGAAAAGCAGCAACGACATGAATTATGTATATTTGAAATTATGTATGTGATTAATTGAACTAAATTAATTTCCAAATACTTTGAATATGATGATCTCTACTTGACAAAACTTTTTTTTTTTCATATTTCGTGATTAAGTATAAAAACAAATTCTAGTCTCAAAAGAAATTAAAGAGTCTTTAATCAAATATGTTCGAACATAGATTCGAATCAATACAATAAAATTACAACGTGTTTCACTCCTATTATGACACTTCAACTTTTTTGTTTAACCAGGAGCTGACACATAATGAAAAAAGTAAGCCAATCAAAACATTTCAATTAATTCACATCAGCACTCCAACTCGCCATATAAGAGATTTTATTTTATATTTAAATATCATTTTAGAAACATAATCAATCAAATTAAACACTATATATATTTTTTATATAATGACACGAAGATTTCTAAACTTTACGAAGAAAAACAAAATCAAATTATATATAGAGAAATATAATGAACATATTTTTCTAGATTTTAATCACAGACTCATCGCTTTTCTATTACAATTTCTCTAAGGTTGAGATGCATAAATTAAATAGTCCTCAAGCCTGGCCTACAAATAAAAAATAAAAAACGTGATAGGGAGATTCAAACTCTTTATATCAAAACCATAATTACATACATTACCAACTGAGCTGAAATTGTTTTACTTATACTATAGACGACCACAACCACATGCTTTGCTTGTTTGGCCTCAATGTCGGCTACTAGTGTTCAACAAAGCGTTAGACTGTATGCAGGCGGTGAAAAATAGATCGAGTTGTTGCAGACCTAGCGCCTAGAATACCTAATCAGGGCTTAGACGGTTTTTAGGCGGTTTAGATGTTTAAAACATAAAACATTATATACAAATTTTTAATACTATAAAATTATGTAAAAATATGTTAGAAATAGAAAATAATAAATCATAAACAAAAGTTAGAACATACATTTATTTAAGTTACATTAACAACATATGAACGTTTATAATCATTGGCGGACCGAGACAAAAATTTAGGGAGGTCATATTTTAAAAATAATCTCATATACTAATTTATTTTATAATGATATTTCATAAACACTAAAAAAAATCATTTTCATAAAAAATTGAAAAAAGGTACAGAACAAGCTGTGGTTTTTTTTAAAGTAACAAAAGTATAAGAAAAAAGGGGAATTGTACTTAGGTTTGGGGGTGTCAATACCTAAATAATTACCAAATGTGCTGTTGGAATTTTAGTAATTTATCTTGCACAAAACCATATTTGCTGATTTTACCCAGGTCAAGTGACCTTCCTACCTCTTTATGGGGTACGTCGTTGTTTATAATTACGTATACATATATAAAACTTAATAATTTAAATTACGTAGTTAAAAATTTTAAAAAAAATTTAAAATAAAATCATTTAGGCGGTCCAGAAAATCATTTAGGCGTCTGATGAGCGCTTGGGTCCATAAGGTGTCTAGGCCGCCGCCTAGACCGCTTTATTGAACTCTACCCGTTACTAATAGTTTTTTTAATGAACAAGTATAAAATGAAACCAGTTTCCATTTTTTTTTTTTTTTTTTTTCATATTGCAACTTAATAAAATACACACAAAAATTTATTACATATCCACGCAAAGTCTTTTTTTTGTTTGGACAAACAATAGAAAGACTATAACTATTGTTTCTTTATTCCGGAAACCAGATTTAGCACAGAAAGAAACAATCACACATCTTCATAAAATATATTCATCCCTGATCACCAATAATATCTGCGTTTTGGGTCATCCCAAAGATCAAGTGCAGCATTCCTTGCATCATTCTCAATACGTGCCTCTAGCTGCATAGCTGCGATCTCGTCTCGCGCCTTCATCAACGACTTTATCCTAGAAGCTGGAGAACTCGCTTCTCCTTCTTCGTCTTCGTCTTGATCTTCTTCTTCTTCCTCTTCATCCGATTCTTGATCTTCGTATGCGGCACATGAATGTACATGTGTTCCATAGTCACATTCCTTGCAGTAATACATCCATAGATCTTCTAAAATAGTTTCTTCACAAACACTGCAAGTGAAGATCGTGTCTTCATGACCTTTACATGGTGTGCAATACAGTAGAGTGAGTGGATGTTCATGGTCTTCACGATCTATGGTCTCAGGGATGAAGGTACATCCCACATGAAGATTGTAGTTGCAGTTTGAGCAATGGTAAGTGAATCCAGATCCGTATTGGTCACACGCGTCACATGTGTAGACGGACCGTTCATCTGGTGGGGAATGGAGCAAGGTCAGAGGGTGGTCCTGGTGAGACTTGTGATGAGTCTCACTAGGAAGGTCGAAACATGACTTGTGTAAGAAGTAATCGCAGTCTGACTTTATACACTTGAAAGCTTGCCCCATTAGCTCGAGCTCGCAGCCAGAGCATGCGGCCTCATCCTCTTCTTTGGCTTTAAAGACACGCAATGGATGGTTGTGGCTAGGGTGCCTCACAGATTGGCGATTAGCCGGTTTGGCCTTTGGTTTTCTTGAAGCCATAATGCCATATAAAAACGTTATTGATTTGTGTTTGGTCTTGGACCTCTTGGTTGATCTGTGGGAGAAGGTTGTGGAGCTATATATATATACACCAAAAAAAGTTGTGATTTCTATTGCAAGTTTAATAATTAATTATGCGTTTGGTTATTGAAATATTAATAAAGTTGTTGTATCATGCTGTTTTGCTAATTTATAATGTTGATATATATAGAGGAGACATTTGACATTTGACATTCAAGGCTAAGAGATAAAAGTATTTGTAGACGCGCTTCGGTTTCTAATATTCTAAGACAAAGATGACTTGTAGAAATAAAGATTCTAGTTAACATCTGATTTCTATTAGCAACTTGGTGTAGAGATGATAGGTTTTACAATTAGGTCAATCCATCTAATAAGTCAATGCTTACTACCTTGCGCAACTTTCATTTAACAAAATTTAATTTAAACATAATTTTAAGTATTAAAACAAGAAATATTCTTGTATAATCATTGAATATTCCAGAATAAGTAAAGATACATAGTGTCTGATTGGTAAAAGCTTTACAAAGCTTTACAAATATACACTTTCAAAATTTATCGATCACAAAAACTTTACTATAAGTATTACCAAGAATTTTACTCTCAACTTTTTTTGTACAGCTTTCACGTTCAGCTACTTTTTACAATTTTGCACTATTCCGTAACAGTTTCAGCTTACAGTTTTGTTTACGTTACGAATCAGACCCATAAAAAATCTTTTTGGATGCCCACCAAAAATGATTTTTAGTAAGTCACATATTGATATGAAATGATTTTTATTTTTAGCTTTTTCGTAAGTCGTCCTACGGCTTCTCAAAGATTACAGTAAGGGTTTGTTTATATGTGTCAGTCAGACAAAGCAAAATTTAATAGCCTATGACATATGTAAATATTCTATAAAATCTAGATTTTCTAGGATTTAGAGTGTGAATGTTGCAGCGGTTAGGGCGGATAAATCAACATGCGGATTATATCACTTTTTATTTACCATTCATCAAGTGTAGTTATAGTAGTGTGGTCCAAAGAAACATAAACAAAAACACTTCTGACCGTTTTTGTATAATAGAGTTGGACCGCAGCGGTTTGTTGTCCATCCTAAAAATAGAACGGTCTAATCTGCAGACGGATTTGTCCATCTGGACTGCGGTTACCATTTAGACCCTCAGTTTTATCACGTATAGGCAACCTCATGTTTATATATACTTTTCTTCCCTTATTGGAATATATAGACATAAGTATATTACATTCTATTTCACAATATTTCATGGTAGCAAATCATAAAGTTTTTATGATCTAATTTTTTTTTTCTAAACCACCAACACAGCCGTAGTTGTTCTTTGCAATACTGATGTCTTTCTCTTCTTCTTCTACAAAACTAACTATTCTTCTATTCGTACTACTACCACACACTATGTCTGACCAATAGCCTCCTACTTTGCTTACAGGCCCTGCCGCAGCCGCTACCTTGATGGTTTCACCCTACCTTCTCAACTCATCTGATAACCTCGGTGTTTTGATCTCCTCTGTTGTTATGAAGGAGAATAACTATGTTGAATGGGCTACGAAACGCCGTAATTCTCTTCAAAGTAAACAAAAGCTTGGCTTCCTAGACGGTTCCATCCCCAAGCCGCCTGCAGATCCTAAGTTAGGTTTGTGGCTTGCTACAAACTCCATGATCGTTGGTTGGATTCGTATCTCCATCGGTCTGCCAATCTGCTCTACTATTTCTTTTGGGAGAGTCTTTGTCGACGTTTCTCCGTAGGATACAGTCTGCTTAGGACCCTTTTAAAGGATGAGATTGCTGCTTGTAGTCAAGATGCACAACCGGTTCTTACCTACTACGGATGTCTAACCAAACTTTGGGAAGAATTACATAACTACAAGACTGGTCGTACATGTCGTTGTGAGGCTTCTGCGGTCATCGAGAAAGAACGTGAAGATGATCGTGTGCACAAGTTTCTTCTCGGCCTCTATGACTGTTTCAGCTCCATTCGTTCTTCTATTACTGATGTAGAACCACTACCAGATCTCTACCAAGTCTACTCCCGTGTGATTCGTGAGGAACAAAACCTCAATGCATCTCGCTCTAAAGAACTTGTTAAGACAGATGCAGTTGGGTTTTCAGTGCAATCAAGTGTACCACCACGTGTTACACTTCTGAATATATCATGTTCTCGCGACCGATCTATTTTACTATGTACTCACCACAATCACAAAGGTCATGAAGTCACCGAATGTTTTTTGGTTCATGGATATCCTGTTTGGTGGTTAGAGCAAAACCGCCAAGACACACAACCTTCTTCGCATGGGCTTGGCTCTTACCATGGTGAAAGTTCCAATCGTGGCGGGGGCTGAGGTTCTTCCCGTGGACGTGGTCGAGTCAACACCGTGCAGGTCGCTACTTTTCTACGGATGGTAACGATCAGATATCTCAGCTCATCTCTTTCCTGTAAGCTTAATTGATAATTGATAATGGTGTAAAACTTGTCTCACTGATGTGATAATTGATAATGGTGTTTCTCATCATATGACAGGCAATTGTTCTATTTTGATCGATGTCTTTGAGAATATTCCTTCTCCGGTTACAAAACCCGACAGCACAACTTCTCAAGCTACTAAATGAGGCACACTTCCTTTCAGTTCTTCGTATAAGCTGAATGACGTGTTATATGTTCCCGATTTTGATTGCACATTGATCTCCGTCACCAAATTTCTTAAACAAACAAGTTATATTGCAATCACTGATACATTATATTTTTTTCGTTTATGGAGGACTTTGATTGGGCGGAGGAAGAATGTGAGGGGGTGTACTATTTTACTGGTGTTCTGGCTGCTCGTGTTCACAAGGCTCCATCGGCACCAACCGTTTCTATAGCATTGTGTCATCGTAGGCTAGGTCACTCTTCTACTAGTGTTTTGCGTTCATTACCAGAATGTCATAAGTTTTCATTTGGTTTTGATCAGATTGAGAATTGTGATATTCTTTTGTGCTAAACAAACTCATGAAGTTTTTTCATATTAGCAATATTAAAACAATTGAATGTTTTTCTTTAGTACATTGTGATGTTTGGGGTCCTTATCTTACTCCAACTACAACCGGTGCTGTCTACTTTCTTACACTATTTGATGACTTTTCACGTTCAGTGTGGACTTATCTCATGAGCGCTAAAACCAAGGTCTCACAACTTATACGATTTCTGTGCAATGTCGGCACGTTAGTTTGGTAAACCAGTAAAAGTCATTAGAAGTGACAATGGAACTGAGTTTATGTGTCTCACTTCTTACTTCCAAGAACACGTTATTCTATACAAAACTTTGTGTGTTGATACTCCGCAACAAAACGGTCATGTTGAATGCAAACATCAACACATCTTAAATGTTGCTCTTGTGATTCTCTTCTAAGGGACTCTTCCTGTCAAGTTCTGAGGGGAAAGTATCCTCACTGCTACTCATCTCATTAACCAAACATCTTACCCTATCTTGTAGGGAAAATATCTATATGACATGCTTCAGACCTTTGACTGCCTATGTTATGCTCTCATTCGTCCTTGTAACAATGATAAGTTTACTTCTCGTACTCGGAGATGTGTCTTTCTTGGCTATCCTCATGGTAAGAAAGCATGGCGAGTTTGTGATCTTGAAACTGGAAAGATTTTCGCCAGCTAGGATGTTCGATTTCAAGAAGAGGTCTTTCCTTACTCCACTCTTGTCACACCCACTCCGTCTGGTCCATCTACTGCTCTTGTGCTCAAGAATGATGATTGGTTCTTACCCATCCTATCTCCTGTCACCTCTACTACTATGTCTGCTTTTCCATCATCTCCATCTCTAGCTCGTATGTAGGCTCCCGATGTTGTTGTTGTTGAAAATTTTTGGATCGTTCGATCCAAGCAATGGATCGACCGATCCCTCTACGTCTGAACCAAATACTACTAGTCCTGCGACATCACGATCGATCGATCTCCATCCGCGATCGCTCGATCCCTTTACATCTAATTCTGTCACTATACTTCCAAAGACGACCAGACCGATCGATCCCACTGACGAGTCGATCGTCCCTACTCCTACGACGGAAACCAGTACTCAATCGGTCGGTCCTTCCTCTAAATCGGTCGATCGGGCACTACCATTACATGAGTCTGGTTCTCCTTTGTCTCCAGGCCTGCTTGAGTTGTTGGGCAAAGGACATCGCAAAAAGAAGAAATTTGTCGTCCTAAAGAATTTCATCACGAGTTCTGTCGATAAGAAGAAGCCTGCTTCCCACTCTGTACACTCTGCCCACGCTTCTTCTCCTACTTCAACATCCTCATATTCGATTTCTGGTAAAATTCTATATCCTATCTCTAATTTCATGACTGACGTAGGTTTTTCTGCCAATCATATTGCTTTTATGGCCGCTATTCTTGATAGCACAAAGCCTAAGCATTTTAAAGAGGATATTGTTATTAGAGAATAGCACGCAGGACCATTGATGCACCATTCTTTAATAAGACCCTTTTAAAGGATGAGATTGCTGCATCAAGAACTCCTCCGACAATGGTCCCGCGTTTGACTGTCCTGAGTAGTATCATTGTCTGATTGGACGTTTTATCTATCTTACAATCACCCATTATGATCTTTGTTATGTCGTTCACATTCTTTCCCAATTTATGAAGAAGCCAATTGTGGCTCATTGGGAGGCTGCGCTTTGTCTTGTTAGTTATCTCAAAGGGTCGCCATCTCAAGGAATCTTAATTCGACTATAATGCGACTACTGCGACTCCGACTATAATGGTTGTCCTCTAACTCGGCGTTCTCTCTCATATTATGTCACTTATTTGGGTGATTCTCCTATCTCCTTGAAAACCAAGAAGCAAAAGACTGTCTCAAGTTCTTCCGTTGAAGCTGAGTATCGAGAGATGGCGTACACTCCTAAAGAAATCAAGTGGTTAAAAGCTTTTCTCAATGATTTAGGTGTTGCTCACACCGCTCTTGTCACTCTACATTGCTAAACTTATCACTACGGAACACATTTCTACTAAAGATCAGGTTGCTGATCTACTTATAAAAGTTTTTCCAAGACAAACATTTGAAAAATATTTGTCCACCATGGGTGTTATATATTACGTACCATCATTGCCTGAGAGGGATAATAACCTAGGAAATATTTAAATTTGATGGCTCGAACCGAAATTGATTTTGATTGTTACAATAAACCAAACTTTAAAACATGTCGAAGTTTTCCAAGTTCTAGTCGAGGGCACAATAATCAAAAATTAATTTTGTATCCCGAAAATCCGAGCGAATCAATAAATTATAGGGAAATTAGCAGCAATAACCAAAAAAAACTATATTTAACTAAATGACCACTATAACCACTTAAAGTGATATTTCATATATTTTATGTATTATTACTATTTTGTCCTTCTCCTAACCACCACCCTCACCACCTTTATTTCCTTGCCACCATCACTCATGCTCCCTATCACCACCACCTCTTTACCACCATCACCCTAGGGTTCACAAAGTAATTTCTAGGGTTTAGATTTCTTCCAGCCACCACTACTGCTGACCACTGCCGCCGCTGGAAACCGCCACCTCCGATCACCGGAAACCGCCACCTCCGGTCGCCGGAAACTGCCACCTCCAGTCGCCGGAAACCGCCACCTTCGATCGCCGGAAAACGCCACCTCCGGTTGCCGGAAACCGTCACCTCCAGTCGCCGGAAACCGCCACCTCCGGTCGTCGGAAAACGCCACTTCCGGCCGCCGGTCGCCGGGAACTGCCACCTCCGGCCGCCTGTCACCACCATCCTCCTCAACCACCACTACCATCAAAACACTAAAATTGTCATTCCAACTACCCTTAATCCTATTCTCCTATTTATTCAAATTATGTGCTATATTCTTCGTACTATTTTTTATTTTGGTTATCTCACAAATTGGCCCTAAATTATACGCTATATCTTTTTTTTTTTCCTTTTTATGGTAAATTTGATAAATTAACGGCGAGATTTGCAGTAATTTTGGCTCCAAAAAACACCCCGCCAATTTTTTTATTACCAACCAAAACCACTAGCTTCACTTGGCGCCAAAATCAGAATCCCAAAAGTCCCCCATTCCTTTATATAAAAACCCTAAACCCCTCTCTCCATCTCTCTGTCTCCCCCCCACTCTCTCCCATCCACCATTTTCGCCACCTTCTCTAACTCTCTTCTTCATCTCCTTACCTCTCGATTCCTTCCCAAATGGCCATGGTTACTAACGACGACGCGGAGATCCGTATAATGGAATCCCAAGCTGTTTCGAGTTCCGATGAGTGTAAAATCGTTGCTGATACTCCCGATTTTATTGACGGATCCTCTCTTGTCGTCAGAACAACCACCGGAGTCCGAATCTCAGCTCTATCTTCGGAGCAAAGCCTTGGTTGCTCAAATAATGAATCGAATTCAGATCCTTCCGCTGTTGTGGTGGTGGTGCCGGCGATTGCTTTACCGACGGCTAAAGACGAGGTAACTGTTGCTTGTGTGAAGAAAGATTTTTTAGAATCTGATTCATTTAGGGCGGCGGATTTAGAGATCCGTGTTGCTGTGAAAGAGGAGGAACCTGATTTTTATGTTGAGAATAGAGTTAGTGATAATAAGGAAGATGAGATGATTAGTGGTTTCATAGAAACGTCTGTGGTTGAAATTGTTTCGAGTGCTTCGGGTGATGATTGTGATGTGAAGGTAGAGGTAGTGGAACCTGAATTGGTGGTTAATGTGAAAGCGGAACCTGTGGCTGAAACGGTTTCCGATTTTGAGTGTGTTAGTGTCAAAGTTAAGGAAGAACCTGGTTTAGGTACAGGATTGAAAGAAGAATCACTCGAGAAGAAACACGATTCTTTCTATTCGATTGTGCTCAGAAAGAAGGATGAGGTGATTGGAGTCCAGGAAGGTGAGCCAAGTGAGATTAATGGATTGTTGCAGGAAAATAAGAAGCTAGAGCAAGAGAATTGTCAGTTATCGCCTGGAGATTCGGATAATTCTCCAGCTAAAAGAAGGAAAATGGAGGTGGAACCATCTGTTCCACTTGGTTTCAAAAACTTTATCCTGGCGCCGACACCCCTTCGAGTTGTGAAACCAGAGAATTTGGATACCCCTGAAGTTATTGATCTGGAATCACGGAAGCTGAATGGCATAGTTAAACAAGAGATCAGTTCTACTCATGTGAAGATGGAGCCGGTTGAGGAAATGAAGGTGGGAACTGTGAAGTTGAGTCCGCAAGTGAAAGACATGAAATTGAGTCATGAGCAGAAACTGCTGTATGTGAAGAAAGAACTGGTTGAAGCGAAAAAGGTGAAAGTGGAAGATGGAGATTTTCCGGTAGAGAAAGATTGGTATTTGGTTGGGAGGTCACTTGTCACGGCTACTTCTACAAGCAAAGGAAGGAAATTAGAAGATAATGAGATTGTGAATTTCACATTTTCCTCTGTTCTCAATTGGAAAGTCCCAAATATTGTTCGTTTCTCTACTAAAAGATGTGGAGAGGTAAGTCGTTTTATCTTCTGTTACCTGCACTATCTTCCTTTGTTTTTTCCATGAGTGTTCTTGATAGTTAGCAAGTCTTTACTACAAGTTTTTGTTGATTTTGATATCTTTCATGTTATGAAATGCTGAAAATTTTGTCTAGATTTACAGAACACTGGAAATTTAACTCTTTTAGTCATACTTTTGTTTTCTCGTGAGAATCTTCAGTTGAGGGATTATTAATTATTTGCATTTCTTGGCCTATATGATCTTAGATTGGTAGGCTTCCGATGGAGTGGTCTAATTGGGCTGTGTGCCTTGTGAGATCTGGTAAGGTCAAAATGCTTGGAAGATGTGTAGCGGCACCAGCGATGCTTACAATGATGCAAGAAATTATGTTATATGTCAGGTAAATATTGCTTTTGGTTGTGTTAGTTGATCGTCTTGCTTGACTAATAGTTTTGTTGGAAACTTATATGGCTTTTGGATTACAGTTTTTACATTCACAGCTCGATATTCACTGATGTTAGCAAATCCACTTGGCGGATTGGTTCTTCCCCAAACGTCGATTCCACGCTTCATCCTCTTCTCCAGCTTTTCAAACACTTGACAATCAAACCTTATCAAAAGGTATGTACCACATTTCTCTGTCTCAATACCTTTGTGAGCTTAGAATCATGCTTCCACTCCATTACTTTTCTGTTTCTCATTTATATCTTCAAACAGGCGGAGTTTACTCCTGAGGAACTCAACTCTCGTAAACGTTCGCTGAATTTGGAGGTATGTCTTCCACTTCAGTCCCTCCTTGAAACTCATTTAATGTATGTAGGGTAATTATACTGTTGTGAATTTTCAGTTCTTTGTTCATTTGGTGGAAAACTAAGCTATACATTTCTTTGGTCAGAATGACTTTGATGAAAGAGCAGCATTGTTGGCAATAGCGAAAAGAAGAAAGGGTTGTCCACAGTCTCTGGAGCAGAACAAAGATGAAGAAGATGCTCCTGAGTCATATATGAATCGGATTGTCGGCGCTGTAGATTCATATAACCTAGAGGTGTGAATTATGCACCAGATAATTTTTCTTGTCCTCGTAAAAACTCTAATTTTAATATCATTTTATCTTCCCATCGTTTAGGAAATGGAAGCTCCAAGTACACTCACGTGTAACCTGAGACCGTACCAGAAACAAGCTCTCTACTGGATGTCAGAATCTGAAAAAGGAATTGATGTTGAAAAGGCAGCTGAAACTCTACATCCTTGCTGGGAGGCTTATCGAATCTGTGACGAGTATGTTACTAATATATTCAAAATGAACAGCGCTAGCTAAACATATACGTTATCTGATTTGATAACATTGATTTGTATGCATTTTCTTCAGGAGGGCACCTTCAATATATGTGAACATCTTCAGTGGCGAAGCAACAATCCAGTTTCCAACAGCAACACAGATGGCAAGAGGCGGAGTATGTTTCTTGATCATGCTGAATCTTCATCCTAACACTTGTCCTCTGGAAAATATTCTTTGCTTGTGGTTTTGATAAAAGTTTAAAAACTTTTTGTGCGCAGATATTGGCAGATGCCATGGGACTTGGAAAAACTGTAATGACAATAGCACTGATACTTGCACGGCCTGGCCGAGGTAACCCAGAAAATGAAGATGACATGGCCACAGATGTTAATGCAGATAAACGCAAGAGGAAGGAGTGTCATACTGCACTAACATCTATGAAGGCAAAAGGAGGCACTCTTATTATTTGTCCCATGGCATTGTTAAGCCAATGGAAGGTGATTGCCTTGATAACTGTTTCTTTTTAATCCTTTAATAGTTTTTTTAAAAAGTCTCATGGATTTTCACTTTATTCCAGGACGAGCTTGAGACTCATTCAAAGCCTGACACCGTGTCTGTATTAGTTTACTATGGAGGGGACAGGACACATGACGCGAAAGCAATAGCGAGTCATGATGTTGTATTGACAACTTATGGTGTCTTAACATCGGCTTACAAGCAGGTTAGGATAGTATTTTGTGTCAATTTTAACATTTTTTCTTTTCTCTGTTTAGTTGAACTTAATATTCTGAGATTCATGAAATGCAGGATATGGCGAATAGTATCTTCCACAGGATTGATTGGTACAGGATTGTTCTTGATGAAGCTCACACAATCAAATCTTGGAAAACTCAAGCTGCTAAAGCAACGTTTGAGTTGTCCTCACATTGCAGATGGTGTCTGACTGGGACTCCCTTACAGGTAAGATACTATAAGGAATTCGTGAATAGATAATATGAGCTCATACTCTTTTGCCACTAACTGACTCCATACCTCTTCAATGCAGAACAAACTCGAAGATCTTTACAGTCTTCTATGCTTCCTGCATGTCGAACCATGGTGCAATTGGGCTTGGTATGACGAGATATCACCTAAAGCATGTAATTAAAATTGCTATATAATGCTTTCTATATAACTTTTATCATTTATGTTTGTGTGCGTGTCTGCATAGGTGGAGTAAGTTGATTCAGAAGCCTTATGAAAATGGTGATCCACGAGGATTGAAGCTGATCAAGGCGATTCTGAGGCCATTAATGCTGAGAAGAACAAAGGAAACAAGGGACAAAGAAGGAAGGTAGATGATTTTAGCTGTTTCAGTCTTCTTCTTTTTTTTTGTTTCTGTTCTTTTGCTTGTCTTTTTGCTTAACGTTCCTCCACTTTTTCTGCAAACTTTCAGTCTAATCCTCGAACTTCCTCCAACCGATGTCCAAATCATTGAATGTGAACAATCTGAAGCAGAACGGGACTTCTATAGTGCCCTTTTCAAGAGATCCAAAGTAAGTGTTATAGTTCAAGGATTTAAGCACAATACAGTATGTCAAAAGCTTAATTATAATCTGTTTTAAGGATTTATATTGTCTTGGTAAAATTCTTCATTGTTTGGAAACAGGTCCAATTTGACCAGTTTGTGGCACAAGGAAAAGTTCTCCACAACTATGCAAACATCCTCGAGCTCCTCCTCCGTCTACGCCAATGTTGTAACCACCCTTTTCTTGTTATGAGGTGCAAAGCAAAAATACATACAATAGACTCTTTTATTTCCTTGGAAATGGATTCTAATGCTTGAAGATAAATTGCAGCCGAGCAGATTCACAACAGTACGCTGACTTAGATAGCCTTGCAAGGAGGTTTCTTGATAACAACCCTGAATCTGTCTCCCAAAATGCTCCTTCTCGGGCATATATTGAAGAAGTAATCCAAGATTTACGTGATGGCAATAGCCAAGAATGTCCAATCTGTTTGGAGTCTGCAGATGATCCCATTCTCACACCTTGTGCACATAGAATGTGCCGAGAATGTCTCCTTTCTAGCTGGCGGTCTTCGTCTTGTGGTCAATGCCCTATCTGCAGGACGATCCTGAAGAGAACGGAGCTGATCTCATGTCCGACGGATAGTATATTCCGTGTTGATGTGGTAAAGAACTGGAAGGAGTCTTCGAAGGTTTCAGAGCTGCTCAAATGCTTAGAGAAGATCCAGAAATCTGGTTCGGGGGAGAAGTGCATTGTGTTTAGCCAGTGGACTTCATTTTTGGATCTTTTGGAGATTCCACTGCGAAGAAGAGGATTCGAGTTTCTTAGATTTGACGGGAAGCTGGCTCAGAAGGGAAGAGAAAAGGTTTTGAAAGAGTTCAATGAAACCAAACAGAAAACAGTAAGTGATTGGATAGTTTTCTAACACTCTTAAACTCTTGTCTAAAACCGAACAGAGAGCTTAGCATATTATGCTTCTGTGATGTATCAGATTCTGCTTATGTCTCTGAAAGCTGGAGGAGTTGGTCTGAATCTAACTGCAGCTTCAAGTGTCTTCTTAATGGTACTATCTTTCTTCAAGCTTTGTTTTGAAGTCTTCTTAATATATATGATGAATTGATCTTTTTGGTTTTCTTTCTTAAATCACTTAGGATCCATGGTGGAATCCAGCGGTGGAAGAGCAAGCGATCATGAGAATTCATCGAATCGGGCAGAAACGAACAGTTTGCGTCAGAAGATTCATTGTCAAGGTAAAAACACTGAAAGCTGCATTTGTTTTCGAAAGCAAGTATCTCTTAAATAAGTAAGATTTGGAATGATTGTGTGCAGGGTACAGTGGAGGAACGTATGCAGCAAGTTCAAGCGAGGAAGCAGCGGATGATCGCTGGAGCTTTAACAGATGAAGAGGTCCGGTCGGCAAGACTTGAGGAGCTGAAAATGTTGTTCCGATGAGAGACGCATTCGTTGTTAGTTAGTTAGTCTTTTGAGTTTAGGAGAAAGGCTTTTGTTTTGCTTTCTTGTAAATTATTTATCTTTATCTACTAGCCAGTTACAAGTTATTTATTTTTTGCCAATTGGTCAAATCATATATTGTTTCTATGAACAAGAGGAAGCAAAGCAGTCGATGTACATTTGAACAGAATGCACACCGTATCAGTAACGAGTGAACAGAGCATCATTGAACAAAGTAACTTTTGCAGATTCTAATGATTTTGTCTTAAACATTCTCTAGATTTGTCTGTATCAATCTCTGTAAAACACGGAATTGCATACGCTAAGTCAGTCATATAGTAGTGTTTATAATCAAGATTGGGTATGTATAAAACACGAAAAATATATAAAAGGAATAAAATTTGCACCAGCCGGTAATGGAACCCGGGTCTGTACCGTGGTAGGGTACTATTATTTCACCGGTGCTTTTTGTTTGTTGAATTAAATTGTTAATTAAATATATTTAGTATTATGTAAACTGTGAAGAGAAAAGAAGACCCACACCGGATTAGGTGTGCATATAACGTAATCAATCAATGATGTGGCAGTAATTAAGCGAATCAAAGTTACTCGAGTTGCTATCAAATGACACCTTGGTTTTGCAGAGCTGTCCAATAGATTAAAGATTGTTTATGATAAAAAAAATTTAGTATAGTTCTTTCGCACGTAACTATATATATAGTTTAGTTTTTTTTCTTCTTTTGCTTTACATATCATTAAGAAATGAACTGTTTAGGTTTTAGAGAAGCAAAAAGATCAAAAAGACATGGGAAAATACAAGCCCAAACTTCTTCAGTCCATCGAGTCTATAGATTAGATATGTAATCTATTATTTCATTTTTATTTTAAAATGTTTATTTTTTTGATACAATTTGAAATAAGAAGAATTTCTCAAAATACCACACTTTTAAGTTTTGTTGCCCAAAATACTACTCTCATAATGTTTATATCTTTGATATATTTTCAACAATAAAATAAAAAAATCCTCACAATACCATATTTTTAAGGTTTATTATAAATATACCATATGTTCCGAAAATACGACCAAAATTTTTAGTGTTCTAAAAATACTACTAAAACAAATTTATTATTAAGGATTTAGATTTTTCTTTTATGGTTATGGGTTAATAATTATATTTAGAGTATAGCTTTTAAAAGGTAAGGTTTAGTGTTTAGAGTTTAGGATTTAGTTTTTAGAGTTTAGGGTTAATTTATAGATTAAAATATTTATTTTACTTTTTGTGGAATTTTTAGTAAACCTAATTTTTTGATGATATTTTGGTAACAAAACTTAAAAATATGGTATAATCAATAATCTCTCTTGAAATAAGTGATAGTGTGTTTTTTTTGCCGTTCATCAACATATATATTGTGACTTTTTTCCGGTAAAAATCGGTCGTAGTAGACAAAGCATGCAGTCAGTGGAGACTAAACGAACTATTAAATTCATAAATTTGGTTATGTGCCGATCAATTTGCGATAAAATGTTGGACTATTAGAAGACAAACACAAAATGAATGTTTAGCAATAAAACAAACACGAGTGATTTTAAACCACTCCCTTTGCCTTTTAATTGTCATCATTTCTTGTAATTTTATGGACTAATGGAAGAGTTTAGTTGAGGTTTATTTGGATTTCAGTTTATTGGATTACTGTGAGGATTGACTTAATTATATTTTATGTGATTTCTAATCAAAACTTTCGTTATGTCTCTTTCATTATTTTTTTTAATGTTCTTGTTTTGAATACGAGTATTGCAAGTAAGTCTACAAGAGACGAAAAATATATACTGATTTGCTGACAAAAAGAAAGAATTTAATTCTACATGTGTACTGTTGGAAACAAAAAAAAAAACTTAAGTTAAGATAATTGTGAAATCACATGTCAAAAAATTAATTTCTCTATTTCTGATTTAGTAGAGACTGAGTGGGGGTTGCATAGTTAAATGAACAAGTTCAAATGTAAATCTTACGGAGCATACATTTAAGTTGATTATAAAATACTAATTACATAGTTAATGGTATGATATGTTGTTTTGCTTCCTAGAAATAGATAGCTATATAAACTTGCTATTATTGGCAAGTTAATAACTAAATCATAGGCTACGTTATAACCTAGCTACGTACTAGCTAAATAATACATGACAAAAACAAAATCCACAATTAATATACGGTGATAATAATTAAAAAAAAATCGATACAAAAATATACCTTTAAAGAAAAAGCCAAATCATGTCTTCCAAACATGTAAACACACAAAAACAAAAATGTAAACAGTCGTATGAATAAATTTGATTTCTTTATCATCATAAAAAACCACCTTATATGCACCCCTAGACATTTGACTGCTCTTTCATCTTTCAGCTTCCCTCAAAGTCTTATTTTGGGTTTTCAAGTTTGTACATTTCTTCAAAAATATCTCTCTGTCGATCGAAGCAATTTATATATAAATATGGAGTGTGAGAGATCATCGTCGTCTACGTCATCAGAAACCAGAGCCGTTCGGCACCGTCACACGGCGTCGTCGCCGGTCTCCAACGTGACGAGACGAATGTACGAGTGCACTTTCTGCAAAAGAGGTTTCACGAACGCACAAGCTTTAGGTGGTCACATGAACATCCATCGACGTGACCGTCTCAACAAGGCCAAGGTGCAAAACGATGCTGACGTGGCACTCTCACAATCTCATAGATGTTTCCACGCGGCATCTGATCGCGGTGGCTACGAGCATGTAGATTCCGTCGTGATGAGAACGACCACCTCAAGCTACATGCAACACTTACGAATCGGCTCGATGGCTGCAAGGAGAGAACACGTCGTCGTTGAAGGAGATGAAATCGATTTGGAGCTGCGTCTTGGCTTATGATCATCAGCTTCTTACATATTTATATATAGATGTATCAATACGTTTTTGGTGTATATTATATGGCTTTCCAGGTTGATATATTTAATCTAGGAAAGCATATATGAGGCGTTTATTATGAATATGTCAAGGCCTCAAGGGTAAGATATTTTTGGGTGGTTTATTTGTTTTTGCATGTTTTGTGACCTTTCTCTGATATATATATACATCTTTACTCTGATATCATATTAGTTTTACTATGGGGTTTTTTCTTGTATGAATGTATAATTATATCCACACAAAAAAAAAAAAAAAAAAAAAAAAAAAAACTGTTTTACAACAAGTGTAACAAAACGCAAACGTTTTAGAGATTTTTGTTATATTCATAAAATTAGAAGTCAGATCTATCCCATGATTTGTCTACATCTTCGAAATTTAATTCAAAAGTGACAACATTTTGCAAGATTTAGAATAAACCAATCATAATAACAATTAAATTAATTGGTCTTTCCACCACCACATCCGCATGTAAAATAAATGCAAATATGTGACTTACATCGAAATCCATCAGCAAAAGGATAAAAAATGAGTTAAGAAATTAATTTTGTTTGGGTTCACACAGTGGAGAAAATACTATTTTTTCGCGGCTATGATGTGAAGAACAGGCGTTTGGGATGACGGCCACGGGATGTTGTTTTCTAATTCAGTTTTTGGATTTGGTTTCAGTTTTGCATTTTGGATTTGATCTGCATGACTAGTTTGATCTGCATGACTCTAAGTTAGTTAGTGCATGTCACTTAATCATGGTCTTGTATGAAACAATTGAATTGAGTTATCACATCTTTTTTGTATTCTCATGACTCTTGTTGGTTACATTAGTGCATGTCACTTAACAATGATCTTAGTGAAACATTAATTTGAGTTATCATGTATTTTTGTATCACTCTTGGTTAATTTAAATGGACATCTCACCTTAAGGATTAACATTCATTTCCTCCCCTTGTTGTTTGCTTACGGGAAGCTTTTTCTCGAAAATGCAAACATGTACAAAAGATTTTAAGAGGGGAACGATAACTATGATCTTCTTTAACGATAGTTTAGTGATCTATGAGGTTAGCAAACTAAGGGCGGGTTTGTGCTTATTAGGTATGAGGTTTTGGTTTTGGAAACATGGTGTCAAAAGGAGAGGAAATAGTTGGGCTTAATAAAGAAGAGTGAAGAAAAAGTAAGTGAAGAGAAGAAAGGCAAAAGTAAGAAGAGTATTTCTCTACCATGTATTTGTAGTGGGATGTTTTCTAGTTTTTACATAACTTTTTGAAGAAAATAGGAAGAAAAACAAACATGCTTTTGTTTTTTTACTGTACTAATTATCTTTTAACAAAAAATGGAAGAATTACTTTTTTTTTCATTAGTTTTCTTCTATAAAAATGGAATAATTATAAAGTTTTTGTTTGTGAAACATTTAAGCCTTCAAACCACTTTTTGAACCATCTTTTTGATGTTTGTTTGCGGACAAAAAAAGGTTAATTCCGAAAAAGAGTTGAGAGAAAGTCTTTATTATTATGTTATTGTCTTAATTAACGATATAAGTTTTATATAACATCCAAATTATAGGGTTTACAACAATATTATAGTTTATAATAACCAACTTCAAACAAGCCCAACATGAACTTGTTGGTCTATACACTAATATTCTCTCGTACGACAAATGTGGTGTGTAAAACGCAAACTTTGCAATCATAAGACACACATATGTCGTGGACACTTGTCGAGGATAGAAAAATGATGTTAATAGATTCTTCAGGGTATAAACTCTAATCTTGAAAAGAAAGAGGGATGAAATTTCAGCTCATCTTTGGTCTTGGTAAAAAAAGAATAACAACATCTTGTGGGTGCAAATCCTACACCTCCACAAATAACTATCCTAATCTTGGACAGTCCAAACATCGGACTAAAAAGAAATTGACCTAAAAAACATGTGCTCCAAACAACTCTCCCCTAATGGTAAAACTATTACCAAACAAAAAACTCTGAAAAAAAAAAATCATTACTCAAACTCGTATAGACCATAAACCCTAAAACCATCATCATTAGTTTAAATGAAAGAAAAGCCCGGACTAATTATTGCAAAAAAAAAAAAAAAAAAAAAACTCAATTATGTAGGAAAAAATGTAGGAATCAAACAGAATAATTTAAAATTTTGTAAAAATTAAAATCCATGGGATCAAGAAACAATCAGGTGAACACATCCCTTATTACTTACGTCTTCATCTTCATAGTCTCCCATGTCTTCTCCACCAAAGGTCACTGTCTTCATGATTTTCACTTGTTCACAAAGACTCTAATGCAGAAGCGTTAATTTAGATCTATAAGATGACATGCTCTGATACCATGTAGAAACTAGAGAAAGGGTTTCGAGAAAAGTCCTTATCATTATGTTTTTGTCTTAATCAAAGATACATGAATTTATATAGCACCCAACTCTTAGGATTTACAACAATATTACAGTTTATAATAACCGATATCAATACAACCCAACATGGACTTGTCGGCCCATACACCAATAATATCTCTCATGTTAACGAGATTTTAAAGCATTTGAAAAGTTTACCATTTTGTGTGTTCTTTCTATGTTTTGAGAGTTAGAATACAAAGAATTAGCTATTTGAGGATGATGTAGAACAAAATACAAAGCAAGACCTCAAAGAAAAAAAAGAGTGGATCACAGTGATGAAAAATAGATGAATCCACAATGTATTTTACCATCATATTACAACATTCTCAACCATGAAACAAACACATTAAAAAAAAAAACTTTGATCTTTTGAATTTAAGAAATATTATGTATTCTCTTAAATAATGCTAAACTTTACAATCAAAATCTATGTAAGTATATTGATATATTATGGTTTTTAGGTGTTTTTAGCCATGATATAAGTCTTATTTATAGAGTCTTTTTGGTGCTTTTAGAGTCTTTGAGAGTCTTTACAGGTTTTACAGGATTTAGCATGGATGAGAGCATAATGGAGCTAAATATGAGGATTTGGAGCACATTCAAGCATTGAGGCTGAGTTGTGAAGTTGGGAGACGAATTCAGAGCTATGCATCGGTCGATGCAGATGATAGTGTCGATCGATGCAACATCCAACAGAAGAATTGGAAGTTTTCCCACAAGTTTTGAAGATTTACAAAGCTGCCCCAAAGTTTTCCATATTTGCATCATTAGTCCATGGACGTGTTTAGGAATAGAAATAGGTTTTCTAGGTCATTGTTTATGTAAGAGTCGATTAATCAAATACACTGCAGTAGCAAAGGCATATGGCCAATAGGATTGAGGAACAGAGGCGTGAGACAGCAGAGTTAGACCCGTTTCGACAATATGACGGTGTTTTCTCTCAGAGAGACCATTATGTTCGGGAGTATGAGGAGGAGTGGTAAAGTGTGAAACACCATGAGTGATGAGAAAGTCACGGAGTGCAATAAACTCTCCACCATTGTCGGAGTATAGTGTGCCAATGCGGGTTTGAAATTTGTTTTCGACCAGAGATTTAAAGGCAATGAAAGTGGTTTTAACTTGAGATTTGAGTTGGAGAGGATAGAGCCAAGTGTATCTGGTAAAGTGATCCACAACAAGATAATACTTGTAGTTGTCAAGAGAAGTAACAGGGAAGTCCACACAGGGCGGGTTTGGCTTATTAAGCGGTTTTGGTAGAGGAAACAGTGGTGTCAAAAAGAGGAAATAGTTGAGCTTTATAAATAAGAGTGAGAAAAAAAAGTGAGTGAAAGAAGAAAGGGAAGAGTAAGATTACTATTATTTGTATGGAAGTGGGATGTTTTTTACATAACTTTTTGAAGAAAATAGGAAGAAAAACAAACATGCTTTGTTATTACTGTACTAATTATCTGCAAAAAAATGTGAAGAATTACTTTTTTTTTCATATAATTTCTTGGTTTTTGTTTGGAAACAATTAAGTCCCACGTTTTGAACCATCCTTCACCTGAAAGTTTGCGGATAAAGATGCACAGAAAAAGATTAATTAGAAAGTCGATATTAGAATGTTATTTTCTGTAATTAACGATATAAGTTTTATATAACATCCAAAATAGGGTTACAACAATATTATAGTTTATAACCAGTAACGTCAAACAAGCCCAACATGAACTTGTTGGTCTATACACTAATATCTCTCGTACGAGAAATGTGGTGCGTAAAACGCAAACTTTGCAATCATAAGACACACATATGTCGTGGACACTGTCGAGGATAGAAAAATGATGTTAATGGATTCTTCAGGGTATAAACTCTAATCTTGAAAAGAAAGAGGGATGAAATTTCAGCTCATCTTTGGTCTTGGAAAAAAAGAATAACAACATCTTGTGGGTGCAAATCCTACACCTCCACAAATAACTATCCTAATCTTGGACAGTCCAAACATCGGACTAAAAGAAATTGACCTAAAAACATGTGCTCCAAACAACTCTCCCCTAATGGTAAAACTATTACCAAACAAAAAACTCTGAAAAAAAAATTCATTACTCAAACTCGTATAGACCATAAACCCTAAAACCATTATCATTAGTTTAAATGAAAGAAAGCCCAGACTAATTATTGCAAAGAAAAAAAAAAAAAAACTCAATTCTGTAGGAAAAATGTAGGAATCAAACAGAATAATTTTAAATTTTGTAAAAATTAAAATCCATGGGATCAAGAAACAATGAGTGAACACATCCCTTATTACTTACGTCTTCATCTTCATAGTCTCCCATGTCTTCTCCACCAAAGGTCACTGTCTTCATGATTTTCACTTGTTCACAAAGACTCTAATGCAGAAGCGTTAATTTAGATCTATAAGATCGCCTGCTCTGATACCATGTAGAAACTAGAGAAAGGGTTTGAGAAAAGTCTTTATCATTATGTTTTTGTCTTAATCAAAAGATACATGAGTTTATATAGCACCCAACTCTTAGGATTTACAACAATATTACAGTTTATAATAACCGATATCAATACAACCCAACATGGACTTGTCGGCCCATACACCAATAATATCTCTCATGTTAACGAGATTTTAAAGCATTTGAAAAGTTTACCATTTTGTTGTTCTTTCTATGTTTTGAGAGTTAGAATACAAAGAATTAGCTATTTGAGGATGATGTAGAACAAAATACAAAGCAAGAACTCAAAGAAAAAAAAGAGTGGATCACAATGATGAAAAATAGATGAATCCACAATGTATTTTACCATCATATTACAACATTCTCAACCATGAAACAAACACATTAAAAAAAAAACTTTGATCTTTTGAATTTAAGAAATATTATGTATTCTCTTAAATATTGCTAAACTTTACAATCAAAATCTATGTAAGTATATTGATATATCATGGTTTTTAGGTGTTTTTAGCCATGATATAAGTCTTATTTATAGTCTTTTTGGTGCTTTAAGAGTCTTTGAGAGTCTTTACAGGTTTTATAGGATTTAGCATGGATGAGAGCATAATGGAGCTAAATAGGAGGATTTGGAGCACATTCAAGCATTGAGGCTGAGTTGTGAAGTTGGAGACGAGTTCAGAGCTATGCATCGGTCGATGCAGATGATAGTGTCGATCGATGCAACATCCAACAGAAGAATTGGAAGTTTTCCCACAAGTTTTAAGATTTACAAAACTGCCCCAAAGTTTTCCATATTTGCATCATTAGTCTCTGGACGTGTTTAGGAATAGAAATAGGTTTTCTAGGTCATTGTTTAGACCTAAGCTTTATTTTTCCCTGTAACTTTTGAGAGAATACCCTGAAATATTTTTAGAGAGTTTTTGGAGAGAAGAATCAAAACCCCTTCAGAGAAGATTCAGAACTCCTTTTCTTCTTCTTTTAATCTCTTAATGCTATCTATTTTATTCATGATTTGTGTTCCTACAATTATGTCTGAGTAGATCTGCTTATTAGGTTTAGGGTTTCTCATTAGGGATTTCATAGATTGTAAGATTAATTGATTTTTTGGATTCATTATCTTTCTTGTTCTTCACCTAGGTTGTTTTTAATGCTAGATCTTTGATTAGTCATCTGAATTTAGATCTTAGGATTATTGATTGGTATGAGAATGTAATTGATTTTCCTCACAATAACATTTGGTGAGCAAAATTACTTTTTGTAGAGAGATTTGAATTAGTGATTTTGTGAACTTATCTAAACTTGATTTTATTGCTGTTTTTAACTTGAATTTTGCAAAGAGATTTGGATTTTCGGGTTTTAAAACTTAGATAATATTTGCAGTGAGAACTGATTTATTTTACAATTGTGTTTAGAGTTCAAGTACGGTGCTTAATTATTGAATCCTGCTTGCTTAATTAATTGATCTAATTTTCCATGATTTCCTGAGAATTTCCCTAGGCCTAACGTTTAATCTTCTGTATTTTACAACTCTTTTATTTTGTGTTTTATTTTGCAATTTAATTACAATATTTATGTTTAGCATAATTAAAAGATTATTAATTCTATTGTGTGAATCTAGAGTTCTTGTGGATTCGATCCCTAAAGTATTACAATTGATCTCTTAATTTGAGAGAGTAGCTCTAGGGTAAATTTGAGCATATCACCAACAATCTACTTGAAGATGAACACAGTTCTACAGACAGTAGTGTATACCGTATACCACAACAATTCATCAACCAATACTCATATCATGGCGGTGCATATCTCGGGATCTCAGGCAAGGCTAAGAGTTACAATAATAATGGATTTCACCAGTCTTACAGTGTATACATGCCATATTCTGCTTCTTCTTCACCATATGGGAATGGCAAACACAAACACAAACGCAATGGTAGATGGCGAACATGGAGTTGTCTTTACAGGCTATGCAGAATCATGATGATGCATCAGCATCTGCATCAACTATTTGTTCTTACGCTGATTTAGATTCATCAAACCTGAATTTGTGAAACAACCTGACCCATTTTTTTTTATATACAATAATAACTAGTGAACTCATACTCACTAACATCCTAACGCCAATCAATTACAATCAGCGGATAACAGTCAATAACATAAACATATATCATTAAACAAATGAGTTACAAAAGAAATCAATTTAGATAACTCACAGAATCACAAAAACAAAGTTCTTAGTTTAGATAAGCCATGTTCATGCACTCACCTTTGCAAAACATAGAGATTGACAACAAAAATAACCAGAGAAGAACCACAATAAGCTCCTTCCACGTCCTTAGTCTCAAATTTCCACTCACAAGGAGATATCTCACAAAAACAAGCAAGAGACTTCTCCAAACTCACAAGAACACATTGGGAAACTTCTTCTCTCTTTTTTTTTTCTCTCTGGGACGAAAAACAACTAACCAAAGCCCTTGGGCGTCGAACTCACCCTTAAATACGAGAAATCAGAATTAATCTGAACCCTAACCATGTTGTTGGTGTCGAGTGACACCCCTCATAGTGTCGATCAACACCATCAACCAAAACTTGGTTCATGGGCGTTACAATTTGCCAGCTGGAGTCAATGACTATAGAGACTTCAAGCCATTAGAGGGACTCTGAGTAGCGTTGGGTATGGGTTTAAAAAGTGGCTTTGCATTAGAAATTTAATTATTATATAAAAATGGAAAAGAGAACAGGAAAAATGTCATTTAAACAATGAACTTTCAAATCTTGACCATTTAAACCATAAACTTTGGTGTAGGTCATTTAAAACATCAAATTGACTAGCTCTTTTAATTATTATGTTTCGTTGACCAAGCCAAAAAATACATGGCGTTAGTTTTGATAACTGAGTAACTAATAACATTATTTTGTCGTTAACCACTTCGTTAACGACAAAGCAACATCATATAAAGAAAATTTTAATTCAAAAAATATATCATTATCATTTTCGTCCTCTTCGTTTCAAATGAGTAATTTTCTCTATTAATTTTTCTATTTAATAATAACAATTTCTAAGAGTATCACCATCCGTAATTCTCTGAAAATAGATTTTCAAAAAATATTTTAATATTATTTAATTTTAATATTTTTTTAAAAAGATCAACAAATCAGATTATGAGAGAGGGAAGTCTGAGAGTTGCTTTGGAGATTTCCGCTGAGATCTTGTGCCTCTCTCTCTCTTCTCGACTTTTCATTATTTTTTTGACTTTTATTAAATTGACACCCATTAGTGGATTGTTTTTTCTTAACTTGACACCAATTAGTGAATGACCAACGAAAATAGTCGTTATTTAACCATCAAATTAAGTTTCAGAGCCAACCTATCTTAACCTGGCGTATTTGTTTAATGTATGAATGTAAATGCAAATGCAAATGACAATGCGGCTGTGGAACTGTGGTAAAAACTATTCAAATATGTTGTTTTAGTTTCCACAAAAAAAAAACTCTTGATAAGAAAATGTATACATAAGATTTTAGATATATACGCCAGCATACACTTTTCTTAGATGAAAGACTTTGGTTCCAAATGGTTCGTTGTATCATATGAGAATAGTTGAAGATTCATCTCAAATTTTACCATTTATGATGGAAAATGTAAGAAAATATATATTCACTTCATTTATCCCATTTCATGTTAGATTGATGAATGATGAACATAAAAAATAAATTTGAAAATATATTTCATCCATTTAAAATGAGAGAAACAAATTAAAGAAGAATAAAACATTACTTATTTCAATTTATAGAAACAAATTATAGAAGAATAAAACATTACTTATTTCAATTTATTCCACTAGAATTTTCCCATTTTATTTATTTTAATATTAACCATTTGTACCTTTTACTACGGAAAAAATTATAATTTGTGGTCAAAGTCAAACCAAACGATGTATACAAAAATACAACTAACATTATATGTTATGGGGAAGAGAACTCCTAAATATTGAAATAATCTTTACATAATGATAAAATGGCCATCAATTTCAGAAATCTACGCTTTGAATTCACGAGAGCCAACGGTCTACATACCGTATCGAAACCACCCACGACTTGCTCGATAAGCATTACACACACACACACACATGACACATCATTATATTAATTTTATATTCTAAAGCCACCATATTGTTCACACATTTTCATGTGTCACATACCTTATCTGTCTAGTGAAGTATAGGTCAAACTCTTGACAATAACGTACGAACCTCTCTTTCTTTCTCAATGTTTTCACGTATAAATATCCTAAAGAAAGTGAATAGCCACCACAAAGTTCTCTATAAATAGCCATTTGGTTTCTTTTACAATTTTCATAAATCAATACCTCGATCCCAAAGAAGAAAGAGAGAATAAATAAATATTCAAAAAAAAAAGAGAGAAGATAAATGTCAGGTGGATGCTCAGGTATTATATAGATAAGCACCATCTTTCAGCATCTGCATGATAGAGTTTCAATTTTATAAAGCACTATAGATTTATTTTTAAATATGTATATTCTGAAACAATTCCTAAATTTTCTGTAAAAAGTTACTAACACATCAGATATATTTTTGTTAAAAAAAGTTGCACATAATTTAATTACAAATACTTTGAGACAATTATTACGTACGTCTATATGTATGCATGCATGATAACTGATGATGAATTATAAAGCGATCATGGAATAATAAATTAGTAATAAATAAATGTATTGTGTATATGTATAGATACTGCAGGTGAAGGGATGAAGAGCTCATGGCCTGAATTGGTGGGGAGAAGAGGAGAAGAAGCAAAAGAGATCATCGATCGAGAGAACACCAAAGTGACGGCTAGGATTATATCTGAAAATGCAGTTGTTTTGACCGTTGTGGTTTGCGATAGGGTTTATGTTCGTGTCAATGAGCACGGCATTGTCACACGAACCCCGATCGTTGGGTAATTTAAAGATACATGTGTGTAAGAATCAGTGTGGAACTTAATATGTAATGTGAAAGCCCTTAAAAAAAAAGCTTAATATATATGTAATGTATGTGTGAAATAAGATATACTTGTTGTTGCGAGTGTTGTAATAAAAAAACTTGCATATATATATGCCTCGATTTGTATGTTTTATGGTGGTCAAATAGTTATAACTCATATTCTATTTTATTCTTTGTTTTCGAAAGTCAACTTTTTGATATATGCCAAACTCCAAACTACATAACTAACCACGAAATCTCATGCACATCATATTTATTTGGCTTTCATAGTCTCATAAATTGGGATAAATTCAAACCCTAAAGGAATCAAATTAAGAACATGGTGAACTAAGTTTCACTGAAAATTGAACAATAATAAATACAGTATGTAACTAAATAATATAAAAATGGTCGTAATTCATGTATGACCTCTTTCCGTTACATAAAACTATAATTTGGATACATTACACATATACTAAAAAAACATTATAAAAAAAAACTAAAATGTCTCTTTTCAATATACCCTTAACCAAATGACGATTGCAAAACGAAAAAAAAGTATTAAAAAATTATTAGTGACATGTTATAAAACTGACTTGTTTATAAGTCATTCGCGACTTTGCAATGGATTATCAACTTCGTCGCTAGTTTCTCTAATTCTATCATCTCTCTTTCGTGTGTTTGAAACCATTTTATGAAATAAAGGGATGAAAATTGTCCCATTATTACAATCATTACAACATACTATAATTTTAGCCATGGAAAAAATCAAACTTAGTTATAAACTTATAACAAACAAAAAACCCATCACACAAAATAAAAGTATCACAATCTTCAGTTTTATTTACCAATAGCATGATGGTACACAACTAGAGACCATAACAATCTCTTTATTATTACATTGTCAAACAAACAATAGTAGCTATTTTTTTGGAGTACGTTTATAACGTACGTAACATTTGATATATATGCATATATATATATATATACCATATTATATAATAATCAACCGATGATAGGAATTTGAACAACGACTCCACAATCGTTGACCCAAACATAAACACGAGAGCAAATAAAGATCTCAGGAACAGCTGTTCCATCCAAAATGATAACTGCTTTCATTTTGGGATTCTCTCTTTCGATCAATTCTTTTGCATATTCTCCTTTTGTTCCCATCAGCTCTGGCCACGAGCTTTTACCTGGATCTGTTTATGAATTGATTAACACAGAAGAATTAGACCAAAACTTTAAGAGTGACATCACGTAATGCATGATGGCTAAGTATGTACTAATATGTCTATATTTACCTTCACATATGCTTGTCATCTTTACTTGAGTAAATGTATTGATGTGCAGGTTTACGTGACTTAAGTTAGTTCGTATCGTGGGTTCTTCTCCGGATAACAAACATGGTATTTATAGATCGTTGATTATGAAGATTTCAAGTACATTGGTTGTTCAATATTGACTTCCCAAGTTTTTTGAATTATAATATAAGATAGAATTATACCATATCGTATTCAAGTCACCCACAACTTACTATATATTAAACTAAACGAATTCAAATTTATAAAGCAACCGTATCGTGTATACCACAAGTAATCGCATCTGCATTCGGATGATGTTGATCTATGTGATGTGGCAACTTTCAAGTTTGTCTAATGACTAATATTACTCTAATAGATACGAAACTCCAATAATCTTATATATATTTTGTTTTATCCGTGTGCTTCGTTTCTTTAGATCTATTTTGTACAATGGATAACGTCGTTTTATATTTTGTTTTGCGCCGTAGGAGAGTACGTAGACATGGGCGCAAATACCTGTTACTTGCCACGTGCCTGCTTTAAAACAACAAGTACTTCGTTGACAACCGGATAATTGATAAGTACTAAACATTTATGACTTACACGTACAATGCAAGTATCAAGTCTTAAAAACAAATTCACTGATCTGGCTTTTTTTGTCCGTTATTTGCTTTAATATAGGGAAATTTCTAATAATTTATTTGAATGTATATATTTCTATATTTTATAACTTACAAAAATAAAAATGAGAAAGATAAAAAAATAATTAGAACCTAGAATGTTTTGTAATTTGTATAATATATGAGATTTTTTTGTATCTATGTATTTGGTTCAAGAAGTAAGTATCTTACAAATTAAATAACAAGCCGGATCAAGTTATTTGGCAAATGACAAGACGGGTCTAGTTTACTTGTAAGTAATCAGATTTTGAACAAGTCCTTATTACGGAAGAGAAAAAGTAAACAAATGCGTAAATTAAAGAGTGAATGTAAATGCAAATGTAGTTGTGGATAGAGCTATATATGACCAATAAAAGTCAACTTGAACTATTCAAATATGAATGGTCTTCTTTTAATTTCTACAAATTTAATTAAAACAGAAGGAAAAAGATATATACATATGACATATATCATATATCTACGCCAGCATACATTTTTTTAGATGAAAGACTTTAAAACGGTCGGAAAATATTATATATGTTTTGTGATGTAGATACAAAAGTACAACTAAAATTGTGTGAAAGAAAAATTCGAAATATGGATAATATCCTGCATAAAATGGCTACCAGTTTCAGGAATTGGATTCACGAGAGCCGACGGCCGGTCTACATACCATATTCAAACCATCCACGACTTGCTCAATTAAACATTACAAATTCGTATTAGTTACATATTTTAGAGCCTCCATTCCATATTGTGTTCAAACATTTGGATATACAAAATATGTCACATGTCCTTATCAATCTCTGACGTGTATCTAAAAGGTAGGTGAAACTCTTAGCAATATATAATTGACAAATCGGTGCATGTCAAATAATACGTAATTGACAATTTTGAAAACAACACCACGTTGGATCAAAAGCGTACGAATCTCTCTTTCTTTCTCTATGTTTTCACATATCCTAAAGAAAGTGAATAGCCACCGCAAAGTTCTCTATAAATAGTTATTTTGGTTTCTTTTACAATCTGCATAACTTATAACCTTCCAAAGAAGAAAGAGAGGAAAAAATATATATAAAAAAAGAGAGAACAGAAATGTCGGACGTATGCCCAGGTATTATAGATATACACCATCTTTTAGCATGTGCAAGATAGAGTTCAAATTTTACAAAGTACTATAGTCTATAGATTTATTTTGAATTTATAAATACAGCTATATATATTTTCCATAAGAAAAGTTATTAACACATCAAAGTTATTATTATTATTTTTTAAGTTGCACATAATTTACAAGTAGTTTGATTGAGAAGATTATGATATGTAACTACTTTAGACGTATATATATATATATATGAGTGCATGCATGATAGTTTTTTTTTTTTTTTTTCTTTTTGGAAAGAAGGCATTAGGCATGCATGAGAGTTGACAATCAGGATCATATTATATAACAGTTTTAGTAATAAATATTATGTAATGTGACAATGTGTATATTTATAGATACTGCAGGAGAAGGAATGAAGAGCTCATGGCCTGAATTGGTAGGGAAAAGAGGAGAAGAAGCCAAAGAGATCATCGATAGAGAGAACACTAAAGTGACGGCTGAGATTATTTCTGAAAATGCAATTGTTTTGGCCGTTGTGGTTTGCGACAGGGTTTATGTTCGTGTCAATGACGACGGCATAGTCACACAAGTCCCTTTCGTTGGTTAATTTAATTGTTATATATGTGTGTGAAGCAATATGGAACTTGATGTGTAATGTATGTATGAAATAAGATATGCTTGATTGTAAATGTTGTAATTAAAATAAAAGTGGCTCATTCATAAACAAGTTCTCATCGCAAGCTACCTGGCACTTGATTTCACAGCTCAACTCTGTGAGAGCATCTCCATCTTTCATTTTTAGAATAAAATATCTTTAAATTAAAATAATAATAAATAAATATCAACATTATTTTAATTATTTTGGTGTCTTTAAACTTAAGGCACTACGGTTTAATTGTTTTGGTGTCTTTAAACTTAAGGCATTATGGTTTAAACATTTAAGACAAGATGTCTAAAGTTTAAAGACATCAATTATATTTAAATAATATTTTTCTTTATTTGTTTTAACACATCTCCTCAAAAGATGAGGGATTGAGATGGTCTGAATAGTCTAAGTAAGTTTGGTTCACTCATTCAAACTCATAACTACATTTTTGTCACTTGGATTACTTTTCATAACATGCTTTCAACGGGAGACAGATTAGTAAAATGGAATGCTGGAGCAAATGGCGAGTGTGTTCTCTGTCAGGGACATGAGGAAACAAGGAACCACCTCTTATTCTCTTGCCCCTATTCATCCCATGTTTAGTCATCTCTGGTCCGCAGACTTCTCGACCTCTAGTTCACTACGAGTTGGAAAATGTTAGTCTCTAGACTCCTTAATTCTTCCACTCCTCAATTCCATCTGTTAGTGTTGCGGTACATCTTCCAGATTACGGTCCACAATATTTGGCGGAATGCTAGACGCCATGGTGAAGCACCAACTCTACCCTCTAAACTACTCGGTTTTATTGACAAGCGTGCTCGTAATCATCTTCTCACATTGACGACCTCTGCGGGCTATGAAGGCGGTCTTCAGTATTGGTTCCACACTCATCCCATCTCTTGATTCTCTGTTCCAATATAATTTTTTAAATATCTGCTAAAATGATGCATTATTTGTAAAACAGTTTTTTTAGTAAACTTAATATAACATTCATACAAAAAAAAGGTGTGTAATAAATAAGGAGGCATCTTAGGTCATCTCCAATGGATAGAAACATGCTAGATTTCTCAAACATAATTTTTATTATTTTTATTATTTATTTAAATTAAAATAAAAAATTTAATCAATGATAGATTAACACATGTAAGATGGATGTTAGCAACGTTTCTGAAGTTGCTCATTTGAAAAACGGTTTTTAGTCTCACTCCTTTTTTAAAATATTTTTTAATTATTTTTTTTGCTGAGCAACCTAATAAGTACCTAAGACCAACTCCACTCAAGGAGAGAACAGAAATAGAGGTGAGAAACAGAAGAAATGAGGATTAAGGTGAAGAATTAGATCAGAGGAAGGAAGAAAGAAGAAGAGAGAAGATGAGGAAGATGAAGTAAAACATTGTTTGTTGATTCATTCGATCAAGGATTACAAAGGATAGAGTGATACTTAAATACACACACAAAGATAGAAAAAGCCTAAATAACCATAGTTTCTTTCACTTATCCCGCAAGCCCAATACAAGCCCAAAGGCTTCTTAACAATCCCGCCCGATGAGATCTACCATGTCCTCATGGTGGAAGGAAATGAAACTCTCCAAATTTATTGTCTTGTTCGCTCCAACCATGGCTTGTGTAGATTTAAGTTCAGTCATTGTTGCTACTGCAATTTCTTTTCTGCTAGAGAGTGTCACTTCAATCTCTTCAGTGGTAACCTCAACTTGTTTCACTTCTCTCTCTGCACTTTGTAATCCCAACGTGAATGGGTCCACTATTGACCAAGCCAATCTTGACACCAACAACTCCAGTAGCTTGCCGTCTTTAGGTACAGTGGCCTGCAGTTTTGAGAGAAGTGCATACCTGCTTCCACTTGTCTTGGACCAAACGTATAGATGCTCTCCAATCTCTGCAACCCAGGTGATCAACCTTGACCTTTTACTATACAACAATTTTGGTGGCCTTGGAGAGTGAGAGACTTCATGAGTGGAGATTAACCGCTTAGCAAGACCTGATTTGATCTCAGTGTTCTCCGAGCTTGTTCCAACGAACCTAAAGCATAGCAAGTCCACTATTCGTGCAAACTGAATCTGATCCCAATAAGTATTGATCAGCTTGCTTCCTTTGAAGACTTCTTTCAATGCCCACACACCTTTGATGCGCTTGTTGACGGCCTCCATGAATATCATACAATCAGTTTGTATAAAGACTTTGTAATCCCATTTTTGTGATAGACGGATCTCACCAACGTCTTGATCATTAAACCCACTCAACCTTGGTGCCTGATCTTATGATTCATCTGCACTTAGCTTCAACTCTTCACTACCGCTCTTCTCAAACAGTAGTACACCCTTTACACTTATACCATTAGTCACCCCTTTTAAAGCTACCTTGTCCTCAAGGTAGTTATTAGCAACCCATGCACAGTTGCCTCTTTGCTCCTCTTCTGCTCCTTGCTCCTTATTAATCCTCATCTTCACCTTTCTAGTACTCCGTTTCAGCTTTTCATCTTTATCATAAAGAGTGATCCAGTCTTTACTGTCTTGTCCTTGCAATAGCTTTTAAGTTGGATTAGAGTTGTTAAATGTCTCGATCCTTTCCCATTTAACTCGGTTAACTAGTGAGATGAACTCTCCCGGCTCCCACACTCGAATTGCCAGAGGATCAGAAAGTTCATAAGAGCAACAATTTGGAAACAAGACATGACTTGTCTGCATCTTCTGACTCCTTAACCCATGGCTTTCATGAGACCACCGCCTCTTCATCAGCATTCTATCACCACAGTTTAAACTCACTATCCAGTCTCGTAGAACTTGTTCGGCTAAAGTCTTTCCAGGATCCCAAACTTGGCTTAAAACATGTGAGTCAGAAAACTTATTTCCAATCGTATGAAGCTTCAGCCTTAATCTTAACTCTCCAAAAACTTTGTTATCCTTCTCTAGCCAATACCTCATAAATTTTCTTAACTCTAAACCACCACAATCCCATACACGATTAGCTTTTCCAGGGTCAGTTAGTTGTTTATTACCAGCACAAACTCTAAAAGCGAGACACACATCATCAACAATTCTACCACAGCCATAAATTTCCACTAACCAGTATTTAGCCAAAAGTCCGCCAGGTTCCCAAACTTGGTTAATGACAAAAGACACTCCAGATTGTTCTCCACTGATGAATTTTGCATCAGTGGGAGAAATCACATCATCAACGCAATCAGGCAAATAGTTCTGAGGAGGATACCAAAACAACTTCACCACTGTTCTCTTCTCTTGAGAAGGACTTCCATGACCTCTTTTATGCATTTTTGAAAATGATTTCTAGCTTCAGAAGAACAAGAACCAAAACGCATACCATAATTTGCCAAACATGTTGCTAACGCTATGTTCTTCTTTCTAGACCCCTTCTCGGAATCGAATCTTCGTTTCATTCCACTTGCTCTTACCTGTAAAAACCAACTTTGGAGATCTCGCGTAAGTTGTAGAATCTGGTGTTGATGAAGAAATAAGGTCATCAATACTCACATTCAATTGCTTCAAAGGTGGGAACGAGAAGGTATGAGAGCTGTTTCTTCTCTTAGCAACCACCCAAGAGTAATGCCTCGATTTTAATGATGCTACCACAACTCGATATCTCTCCTTCCACCTTCTTTGCTGAAACTTGTGGAATTGATGTTTGAATCGAGCTCTTCGAGTTCCTCTTTGTTGCTTTTCCTCTGCCATAAGAACTGCCATCGAACGGAACCTATCATCTCCTAGGTACGACTGATTCCGTGGTGAACAAACTCGGAAGGCCAGATGTAAAGAGTTATAACGATGATCCTTCTTCATACTTCTTCTCCGAGCCTTGTGATAGCTTTGCCTGAAGCGCATCCTTCGCTTTCTGAAATTTTAGCAACAAATGGATCCTTAAAGGCCTAATCTGTGTAATAAGCCTTTTGGACTTGAACGCCCACCACTTGTTCGACAGATGTCCCAAAAGATATTTCTGAGGTCCTTCGCGGTGTAGATCTGACGGTGGAAGATATAGACTTGTCGTGATGGTTTGTTGCCGATATGGTGGAAGATCCGGATTCGTCATGGTGATTTGAGGAACGGCGTTCTTCTACACCAAGTTCTCGCGTAACCAGCGCATATCTTCACCGAACTGCGCCCTTTGCTTCAACCGGAGCTGGTCAATCGTCTTGCCGAGCACCGCAGAAGACGACGACTGAAAGTGTAAAGATTGAATGAATTGTGTGTGTTATTTACGGCTGCCTCACGGCTTATTTATACAGACTCGATGACCTCGACAAACCCTAAACAAAGAGTGCTAACCAAGTAACGGCACACAAGTCGGCCAAACTATACAACGAGGCCCAATATGCATACGCAGCCCAATACTCCCCCTCAAGATGGAGCGTGAAGATTACAAACGCCCAACTTGGACATTAAAATACTAAACTGAACTTTGCCTAAAGCTTTTGTTAAAAGATCCGCCAATTGCTCCTTAGTACCGATGTGTGCAGTTGTAAGAACTCCACTTTTAATAGCATCACGTACCCTATGACAATCGATCTCTATGTGTTTCGTTCTTTCGTGAAAAACAGGATTAGCAGCAATATAAAGTGCAGACTTACTATCACAAAAGAGACGAGAAGGAGCAGTTGGTGGAAAACCCAAATCTTTAAATAGTTGTCGCAACCACATTATCTCACGCGTAGCAATAGACATGGCACGATACTCAGCTTCACAAGACGACTGTGACACCACCTTTTGCTTCTTAGTCTTCCAAGAAATTGGAGAGCCGCCAAACAACGCGACATAGGCGGTTAAAGAACGACGAGACAACGGACATGTACCCCAGTCGGCATCGCAATAAACCGAGAGTTCCAGGTCTGTACGTGAACTAAGTAAAATACCTTGCCCCGCTGTTCCTTTAAGATACTTGACTACACGTAACGCAGCCTCCAAGTGCCTCTCTCGCGGCTTTTGCATGAATTGGGACAAGATGTGAACAGAATAAGAAAGATCAGGTCGAGTATTGGCAAGATAAATGAGACGACCAACGAGTCTTCGATACGATGCGGGCTCCGGAATGTAAGGACTAGTATCCGTAGCTAAGTGATGATTTTGCTCCATCGGTGTAACAGCAGGCCGTCAACCCAGCAACCCTGTTTCACTGACAATATCCAAAGCATATTTTCTTTGTGTCAACATAAAACCTTCTTCATTACGGGCAATCTCAATGCCGAGAAAATATTTAAGCTTTCCCAAATCTTTCATACGAAAACACTCTCCGAGATATGTCTTAAACTTGCGAATGGCCTCACCATCATTACCACAAACAACGAGATCATCAACGTAAACTAAAACTCGAATCTCGACACGTCCACGTGTGTAGGTAAATAAAGAGTAGTCTGAATAAGATTGAACAAAACCAGCCTTGGCGAGAGCAGTAGAGAGCTTTTCATACCAACATCGGGGTGCTTGACGTAAGCCATAAAGAGCTTTGTGTAATCGAAGAACTTTATTCGGAGCTGAATGCGTAAAACCTTGCGGAAGCTTGATATACACCTCTTCACGAAGATCACCATGAAGAAAAGCATTGTGCACGTCCATTTGATGCACTTCCCAATTATTTGCAGCTACAATACGTAACAAAGCTCGCACCGTAGTCATTTTGACCACTGGTGCAAAAGTTTCAGCAAAATCCCGACCAGCAACTTGTCGATTTCCCAACACCACGAGTCTTGCCTTATACCGCTCAATGCTCCCGTTAGAATGATACTTGATTTTATAAACCCACATTGTATCAAGGGCAACCTTTCCAGGAGGCAAATCTGCAGCACTAAATGTGTTTGTTTCCTCAAGAGCTCCTACCTCTTGACCCATAGCATTCGTCCAACGCTTATCTTTTATAGCCTCTTTATAACTTCGTGGCTCCACTGTTGCGCTTACAGCTGCAAGAAACGCTTGATGCCGAGGAGAAAACCGTGCATCAGTAATAAAATCAGTCAAAGGATAGAGTGAATTACCTTGGACCGTGTCGTGAGACGAGCTGATGGAGAGACCGGGAAGAACGTGATGAGAGGAGTCACTTGCTACTGCATTGTACAACACATAATCATTTAAACGAACAGACGGTATCTTAACACGTTTGCCTTGTCCCATTTCAGGTTCGGGATGAGGCACGATAATATGCTGGTTAGTAGAACTAGACTCGTCAACAACAGGCGACGGACTAGTCGGAACAATGGGACCAACTTCAAGAATTGCACCATCAAGCTCAGCCGGACCAGCTTCTAGTACTTCTGGGTCAGCGACATCACCAGCCAAACCACCAGTCACAAGACTCCCCCTGTCGTCGGAGTCACTAACACTCCCCCTGTTTCCAATGAGTGCCGACTCATGAATAAGCCAATCAGTATCACTTGTGCCAACTAGATCACCACGAGATGGCTCTACTTCCGTCTGAGTAGAGAAAGGAAATTCACCTTCCTTGAATATCACGTCACGCGAGACAAAGAATTCATTTGTGTCTAAGTCGTATAACTTCCAACCTTTCTTTCCGTAGGGGTAACCCACAAACACACACTTTCTACTACGAGGAACAAACTTGTCTTTGTCTCGTATCTGCTTGTGTGCATAACACAATGAGCCAAACACTCGCAAATCGTCATACACCGGCTGTTGTCCAAACAACACCTCATGAGGACATTTGTTGTGAAGCAGCTTCGTTGGTGTCAAGTTAATAACATGTGCTGCGGTTAAGACCGCTTCTCCCCAAAATTTTGTAGGTAAGTGTGCTCCAAACAACAAAGATCTTGCGACATTGAGGAGATGCCGATGCTTTCTTTCCACTCGACCATTTTGTTGTGGTGTTCCCACACAAGTTGTTTGATGCACAATACCTTTTTCCCGAAAGAAAGAAGACAAACATAGAAACTCTGTTCCATTATCACTCCTAACCATTTTAACTGCTTTTCCAAACTGTTTTTCCGAGTAGGCACAAAAATTTTGTAGAACATTCTTAACTTCTGATTTTTCTAACAACAGAAACGTCCACACTGTGCGTGAAAAATCATCCAAAATTGTCAAAAAATAAGCTGCACCATTTGAAGCTTTGATACGGTACGGACCCCAAACATCAACATGAATTAAAGAAAAGCATTCGCTTGTTTTATTAATACTATCAGAAAACATCTCTCTAGTTTGCTTAGCTTGAAAACAGGTCTCACATGAACTTGGACTAACAGAAACACCAGAAAACAAAGGCATAGTAGATAGTACTGAAAATGAGGGATGTCCTAACCGCTGATGCCACAAAACCGCATCAATTTTCCGAACCGTCTTGTTTACTCGAGCAGCCTGAACATCCGTAAAGTAATAGACTCCATCACGTTCTTTCCCGGCTCCAATCAGCGTCCTCGAAAACCGGTCCTGTAAAACACACACCGCATCGGTCAAAAAAGCAAAACAATTGGAATGCTTCAAAAGTTTTGAAACCGAGACTAATGAACAAGTCAAGTCTGGGACATATAAAACATCGTATAAGCTTATACGATCTGATAAACGGAACACGCCCGTTTGTGTCGACAATGTCGTACTTCCATCTGCAAAACCAACTGTGTATGGAGAAGTATTTTTAAGATTCGAAAGAACCGACAAGTCTCCAGTCATATGATGTGAAGCTCCTGTATCAAGGATCACATCTCCACGTATCTTACCCATTAGCTTGTCACTTCCACCACTTGATTTGTCCTTAAGCAGCTGCGAGAGTGCTTGCATCATTTGCTCCGGGGTAAGATCCGTAGAATTTCCGGTAGGATTAGGACTTGTTGCATATGCAACATTCACTTGTCCTCGTCCTCGTCCACCGGAATAACCACCGCGGCCACCACCTCGTGATGAACCACGTCCTCCTCGACCTCCTCTCTCTGAAAACCATTCGGGATATCCCA
Organism: Camelina laxa; assembly: GCA_024034495.1. Taxonomy (NCBI): domain Eukaryota; kingdom Viridiplantae; phylum Streptophyta; class Magnoliopsida; order Brassicales; family Brassicaceae; genus Camelina; species Camelina laxa. The sequence goes on from CM043881.1 coordinate 31,080,209, forward strand.
CAATCTGCCAACATGAACTCTTTTCATGCCCAGCTCTGCCACAATTAGAACAGAGTCGATCACGTCCTCTGTTTCCACCGGAGGCATGTACTCCAAAGACATCTCCGTTACGAGATTCACGACGTCCTCCACTAGTTTCACCACTTCCTTGCTCTAGACGAGTCACAAATCCTACAGCTTCTTGTTGTTGTTCACGTGCTTTAGCTGAGTTGAGTCTATCTTCTTCTCGGATAACTTTGCTATAAGCTTTTCCGAGATCCGGCAACACGTCCGCTTCAATGATGGCAGTCACAACATGCCCAAACCTTGACTCATCCAGCCCCATCACAAACTGATGAACTCTTTCTTCTTCTCTCTCCTTTTCATATGTCGCTGCTGCTGCACACGTACACGCCGGTAGGGGTCTATATGTTTGGAGTTCTTCCCACATCTTAGCAAGGCGTCCATAGTAGTCAATGACTGCTTGTCCATCTTGTTTACACGACGCCAGCTTAGCCATCAGTTGATGCACGCGAACCTTGTTCCCAACCGAGAACCGTTCCTTCAAGTTTTCCCACAATTTATGAGCATCATTGATGAATGTCACCGTCGATCTTACACGGGGTTCAATTGACGTCCTCAACCATCCTACGATCATTGAGTTCACACTCAGCCACAACTCCAGATCCGCATGTCCCTCACACGGCTTCTTTAGAGACCCGTCAATGAATCCCGTCTTTCTTTTTGCTTGCAGAGCATTCAACATCTCCGTAGCCCACTCGTTGTAATTATCACCTTTTAGTTGCACCGACGTGATCAACGCCCCTGGATTGTCAGACGAAAACACCGAATAAGGAGATGCAACAACACCTTTATCACCGGTCACGCCGGTTTCAAACTTCTTATCATCCTCCCCCATCTCACGAACAAGAGAGTCTCGACACTAACAAAAGAAAAAGAACTAGCAAGAGAGCTAAAAGAAATCCAGAAGCTTAGATCAATTAGAAGGATCTATGCTCTGATACCATGTAAAGATTGAATGAATTGTGTGTGTTATTTACGGCTGCCTCACGGCTTATTTATACAGACTCGATGACCTCGACAAACCCTAAACAAAGAGTGCTAACCAAGTAACGGCACACAAGTCGGCCAAACTATACAACGAGGCCCAATATGCATACGCAGCCCAATATAAATAGATGAGCAGCTTGAGTAATATGGTTCTCCATTTTTTTTTTTTTTTTTTTAAACTCTCAATGAAAGCACCAATTGATAAGCACCACTGGCCCTGCTCTAAGTAGCTTATCAAGGAGAGAACAGAAATAGAGGTGAGAAACAGAAGAAATGAGGATTAAGGTGAAGAATTAGATCAGAGGAAGGAAGAAAGAAGAAGAGAGAAGATGAGGAAGATGAAGTAAAACATTGTTTGTTGATTCATTCGATCAAGGATTACAAAAGATAGAGTGATACTTAAATACACACACTAAGATAGAAAAGCCTAAATAACCATAGTTTCTTTCACTTATCCCGCAAGCCTAAATAAGAGCCCAAAGGCTTCTTAACACAACCTTCCAGCTTCTCCTATTGGAGGTGCTTATACGCCTTAATTTGATAATAATAATAAATATTTGCTATATATTCATATTAAAAGAATATATTCATGATAACACTAATCTCGATATAGTCGATTTCATCGATCTCCCAGTATCTCAGCTTTCAGTTATATTTATTTATTATTGAGGTTTTATGAACACAAACGAGAACATGATGATGGTGTACATTTCTTGTTTATTTATGGTACTGCAATTTGTTCTTCTACGTAACATAAAATCAGACAGAATGTGTAGCCATAGCTTTTCATCGTTTTCCTCGGTTGAACATCTTTGAAGAAAAAGAAGATTAAGTAGGGAGAGGAAAGACAAGACATTAGGAAAGAAACAAAAAAAAAAAATGAAACCAAAAGACAGTGCCACTTCATTATTATCTTGGCCAGGTAAACCCAAATAGATTCCAAAAAGACAAAACAACCATCTAAGGAAGAGAGTAAGCAAAGCATGTCTCATCTCGATCCTAAAGCTTATCTGATAACTGGATAAACCCTAATACCTTATCCCTCTAGTGAACAATGAGATGATAAATAACGAAACGGGCAACTCATACTCTTTCATCAACCACTCATATTACAAGGGCAACATGTTGACTGCACATAAGGCACACTGCAAGTGTAGGTTAAGCCTCACTTTATTAGAAAAAAGATTTACAAGGTATGTATAAGCTTGTACATAAGGGTTTAGCTATCGACTAATTACAAATAGATCCCTAAATATACTCTCCTTTACATGTACCTTCAAGAAGGAAGAAATCTCTTGATTCCAATCTTGTTGTTGAGTTCCTGGAACCATGGACCAGAAAGAGGCATGGTGAGCGCATTGGCGAGTTTTTCATGAGTGGAGACATGACCAACACATAACATCCTGGAGCGTATGTGTTCACAAACAAAATGGTAGTCTATGGCAACATGCTTCATTTTGGTATGAAATACGGGGTTCACACACAGATACGTAGCTCTGATATTGTCGCAATATATGACTACTGCGGTAGGTAGTACAATGCCCATATATGTGAGCAAAGAACAGATCCAACGGATTTCGTATGCAGTGTTGGCTACAACATGGTACTCGGCTTCGGTTGAAAATCACAACACACTTCGTTGCTTCTTCGATGACCACGAGATTGGACCCCCTCCAAAGTAGACGATATACACATTGGTAGCGACAAAAATACAGTGGTCACGATACAGTCTGCATCAAAGAAGGCATAAAATGGTTAAAGGAGCATCTCGGTGGAGGAAAATGCCTTAGGAATTTGTGCCTGCTAAATAACGCAAGACCCGTTTGCCTGCTTGCCAGTGTTTATTGGTGGGACAGACGAGTAACCGCGAAGACAATGTCAGGACGCATGAAGGCAAGATACTGGAGGCTCCCAACAATCATTTGATATTGAGCAGCATCATCAACTGTTGTGTCGGAGAAGAGCGTGAGTGACTTCTGTGTCATAGGTGTAGAGACCAGCTTTGCCGCAAGCATGTTTGTCTTGGCTAAGAGGTCTGTGATATACTTGTGCTGGATCAAATGAATCCCCTGAGATGTGCGAGTGGCCTCAATGCCCAAGAAATAGGTAAGGGGACCGAGATCTTTGAGAGATAACCGGTGAGCAAGACTAGCATTGAATATTTTTACCGCCGCAGGATCTCCAGAAATGATAATCTCATCAACGTAGACGAGGACATAAATGTAAGAGTGACCATGTTTGCAAATAAAGAGTGAAGCATCCGCAAGAGATGCCTTGAGGCCAGATTGAATAAGGAATTGTCAGAGTTTATGATACCACGCTCGTGCCGCCTGTTTGAGTCCGTCTAGCACTTTATTAAAGCGACACACATGATGAGGACGATCACGATCAACAAAACCCAGCGGTTGAGTAACGTACACCTCCTCATTTAAGGTTTCCTGAAGAAACGTATTATTAATATCAACCTGGTGAAAGTGCCCAGTTCCGTTTGACCACAACCTCGAGGACTAGATGAATTGTCATGGATTTGATGATGGGACTGAACGTCTATGAGTAGTCAAGGCCGTACTGTTGATTGAAACCTCGAGCAACCAGCCTCGCTTTGTACCTGTCAATGGAGCCATCAGGGCGATACTTTAGTGTAAATATCCACTTAGAAGTAATCACATACTTTGCAACATCTGGTGAAACCAGATTGAAGGTGTTATTTGGTATCTGGGCATTCATCTCCTCAGCCATTGCATTACGCCAATTAGGATCCTTTAGTGCCTGAGCCACCGTCATCAAAATCATCGGTGTTATTGCCGTAGCCGTGAGATTCCATCTCTGTTTCGGTTTGGTGGTCTGATTTTTTGGCTCTTTTCTTCATAGGATGAATGTTTTGTGGTGGTGGTGATGGTGACGCATCAGAGACGGCTCCAGGCAGGAAATCGGAGATGGCTCTGGGAAGTGCATCAGAGATGGTCACAAAGATGCGGAACCCAGAGAAGAGATTGAAGACGATGAGGAAGGCGTATGTAGCAGCGAGGTTAACAGATTCAGCGAATGTGGGTCTAGTGTTGATGGGACGGATTCGTGATGTGGAGTCGGATGTTGTTGTAAACGAGCCGTAGTGGAATCTTGAGCCCCTTTTGTTCTTTGCTCATTATCGACATAAGTGGAGACTGAAGGTGATAATCGTGGGACATACTAAACTTGTGGCAATATGGAATCCAACATTGACGAGTGAGCGGATAGAAGCAGCGAACACAAGTGAAGGAGCAGACGGCAACGGGAGTTGTATCATTGAAGGACAACTAGAAGAGCTGGAGCTAGTAATCGTAGAAGACAATGGTGAGTATCGGGACAGCCATGTGGTGGCAAACGGAAAAGATGTCTCGATGAACTAAACATGTCAGGAGATATATATCCGGCCACTTTGTTCCTCCAGACACAGGTATACACTTTGTGTGAGGGAGTAACCTAGAAACACACACGGCATGGAGCATGTTTTGAGCTTGTTTTGCCAATACGGAAGAAGCCACAGATAACACACACAACCAAACACCCTGAGTTTCAGGTAGTTTAGAGGTGTGTGGAATAGCTTCCGGTAAGGGGACTCGCCCGATAAGATGTCGGTGGGCATACGGTGGATAAGATACAATGCTGTAGCAAACGCATATGGCCAATAATGTTTCAGAACATAAGTATAACCAAGCATTGTGAAACCCATTTCGACAACATGGTGATGTTTTATCTCGGAGACACCATTATGTTGTGGAGTGTGTGGCGGAGTTGTCAAATGTGAAATGCCATGGGACACCAAGAACAATCTCAAGGCAATAAATTCACCCCCATCATCTGTATAGAGACTTTGAATTTTATGTTGGAACCGATTCTCGACTAGGTTTTTGAAGGTAATGAAAACTTCTTTAACTTGGGATTTTTGTTTTAAAGGATATAGCCAAGTATAGTAGGGAAACTGATCAACAAGGAGGTAGTATTTGTGATTTTCTGAGGATAAAATGGGAGAGGACCAAACATATGTATAGATATATTCAAGTGGGTGAGAAAAAATAATTGTGTTTGTAGAAAATGGCAACTTGTGACTTTAATTGATAAAGCAATCAGAACAAGAAAAATATTTTTGTGGAGAAGGAGAAAGTGGTAATGAAAATTTAGAAACATTAGTTTTTGAAACAGAAAAAGAGGGATGCCCTAGTCATCGATGCCAAGAGGAGAGATCAGTTCTTGATGTAGGGGCGGCTGAGAAGATGGAAATATACTGACGATTCACCGTCCATTCATAAAGCTCATTCTTAGTTATGCCTTGGAGTAACCAGACCCCATGCTCATATAAGACCTGAAAGTGTGAAGGAAAGAATTCAACCAGACACTTGATTAGTATTGCATAAACAATAGACGTAAATAAAGTTTTTGCAAACATTTGGAACATATAAGACATCTTTAAGGGCAAGAAATCAAGATGGAGTAGGGAGCAAAGCGGAACCGTGTGTGTTATCGGCATACCGAAACACCGGCTATCGTAACCTCTTCGCCGCCGGTGTATGGCTGATGAAGCACAAGGTTAGAGAGATGAGTGGCCCCACTATCACATATCCATGGAGTTTTCCAGGACACAACAGCTACATTTGCTCGTGGTTGCCACGGCGTGGAGGGAGACGATGGATAACCACCACCAGAAGATGTGTATTAGCGTCCATATGACTGGAGCTGTGAGAAACGCTGTGCATTGTGTCTGTAGACATCAGAGAGTTGGCACCATCCCTGATAACCTCGACCTTGAGATCCACGAGAAAAGCTTTGTTGGTTAGCCCATTGTCCATGAGATGAACCACGGTTCTGGGTTAGGAAATTGTTGTTGCCACCAGATTTCTTTTAAGAAGCAGTATTAGCGGTCACCGGAACGGAGGAGGGGATAGAGCGAGCAAAAGCCTAAAGCTTAAAGTAATAGTTGATCAGCTTCTCATGAATCGCAGAGACTGAGGGAGGTATGTCACGACCATCAGTCTGATCAATCACGGGTTTGAAATCCTCCGAGAGTCCAGCAAGAATATAGTCAACTTGATCTTCGTGTTCCAGATGCTTCCCGAGCAAAGCCAGTTGATCAACAAGGGTGGTGAAGCCTTGGACGTATTCATCAACCGAGCGGGCTTCTTTCTTCCATGGTTTAATATGCTCACAGAGTTGTTTGATATGGCCGATATGGGTTTAGCATAGGTATTGGAAAGGGTGCTCTAGATCTGAGCAGATGTCGATGCCTTAGACAAGAGAGGCTGCACTTCGACGAAGATCGCACCAAGAAGACTAGCATAGTTGAGTTTGTCTTGCTGCTTTCAGTGAGAGTACGCCGGATTCATAGAGACAGTACCATCAGTGGTGATGGTTGAAGGAGGAGAACTGGTGGAAGCATCAAGATATCCGGCGAGATCATGGCCATCCAACAAGGCATGAACCTGACGATTCCACATCAGGAATTTGGTGGCAGTGAGCTTGGTCACATTAGCCATGTTGACGTTGTGAAGAAGAGATGCATTAGAGGTAACAACGGTCTCACTTCGAGAAGAAGACATGATGGAGAAGAGAGACAAAGAAGCATGAAGAGGAAGAAAAGAGAGATCGAGGATGACGAAGAAGAAAAGATAAGAAAAGAAGAGCGACTTAAAAAACAATTCTTAGGATTTAGGTCTTTTGGATACTATAACTTTGATACCATGTAGGTTAAGCCATACTTTATTATATGAATGATTTACAAAGTATATATAGGCTTGTACATTAGGGTTTAGCTATTGACTAATTACAAATAGATCCCTAATATATATTCTCCTTTACAGCTAGAACGTAGATTGAAGAGTCTCCTCTCTCTGGGTAATAAACTTCTTGTAGTAAGAAGAGGGAGGATCAGTGAAGAAGAAATATCAAAGTAGCATAAAATGTTGTGACACTAACAAAACCGTCTCGGAACCGAGCAGATGACTCTCCAAGTGGCCATAGAAGATTGAGGGATATGTAGAGACCAAAGACCAAAAGTATAGTGATTAGATACCATGCATATTCCTCTGCATAAACATCGAAACTAGATCAATAGAGATTTGAGAACACTCCATTGATCTAATCGTAGACGGTTTGGTGATTAATAATTGTTGATATATCTAAGCGGTGTGTTTAAAAATGGATGAAAGTTGAGAATCAGTCTTAATAGTCATAATATGTAGGCTTATAATTTAAAGTCAAAATTTTAAATTTTATTTTCTTAAAACTATATCTTAAATGTAAAACTAAGAACATAAACTTAAAAACAAAATTAAAACATCATTTAAAATACTATAATTATGTTAAGTAATACTATTTTCAAAGATTTGGAGAATCTATGTTTTTTAATATATAAAACATGTTTTAGTGTAATTTTAAGATATTTTTCTTTTTCTTTTTAAAAGTTGTTTTCAGAAAAAAATGTAAAGTCTAGCGCACTTAACAAAAAAGGTCTTATCTGATCATCCCGCAAGCTCTATTTTAACAGAGACTAGCAAAGCAAGTGATCCACCGAATTCGGCCTTTTCAGATGATGAAACAGGCCGCTATGAGATTAAAATTTCTGATACCTATCATTCCCACTAACGGAGGTCACTGAAGTTGATAAATCAAAGAGACCATCGAATGATACAAAAAGAAGAAAGATTTCTAACCATATCAACTCAATTTTTAATGGGGAAAATGCCAAAAAAAAAAAAAAAAAAAAAAACCCGATGTTATTTTTATTTGGACGTTTAATATCCAATTGTTTTCGGTTGGAAAACAAATTCCTGATATATTAAATTAATGTCAAATAGAACCTTGTCTTTTAAAGATTGGTTGAATTGAACATACGACTTAACAGACGTTAACTTGCGTAACGGAATCGCTAAACCTGGTTAATTTTTAGGGACATGTTTCGTAAATAGATATATATGATATGTTTACTTAATTAAACGATTATGTTAAAGTAGTCTAGTTGTATAGGGTAATTTTATAACATCTGAATGCCGGTTTCGAATCCCACCTCCTATACTTTTTTTTTTTGAAAGACCATATTGTCGCCTCACCTGCCAGAAAACAAGGAGGAAGTCAGCCGCCTCACCTGCCGAAACAAGGAAAAATTCAGGTGCTCCGTTGAATTCACAACCACCGCTAACCGAGTCTACTGCTCCGTCGAAGTCGCAGCCACCAATTAACGATCCATATCCAGATCTGCTGCGGAATTATTTGAGTTCAGCATGAAAGCCTCTGTATGAAGCTCCGGACCGTAGCAGCATCAATCTAAGAAGGATGTTTCCGATCAATCGATTTGGCAGCTGTCGTATCAACTGTGAATCTCCTCGCCGTTTTCAGATCCGACATGGGAAATAAATCTCGAGTTTCCAAAAAATAAAAAACAAAAACAAAAAACATTCGGTTGTTCGAACCCGCGTGCGATTGATCATAATACAAACCGTTATTAGACTACTTCGACACAAAAGTTTAGTCATGTAAACATATTGTATAAATCCATTTAAAAACGTCTGATTTAAACTTAATCCGGTTTAGCGATTCCGGTACCAAAGTTAACGTCTATTAAGTCGTATGTTCGATTCAACCAATCTTTAAAAGATAAGGTTTTATTTGACACTGATTTAATACAGGAAAATTGTCACAAATACAATAGTTTTATGATTTTAGGCCAAAGTTACCACAGAGTTCTCAAATTTCCATTTGTAACATTCGCTACTAACACAATTGACTAAAATAACCTTACTCAAAGCACTTTTGTTTCTCGTCTCAGAAACTTCAATATTCTCTCGGCTTGCCTCTCGACTCGGCGCACGAACTTCGATCTCCTCATCATCGCTGTGTTTGTCTCGCCTTGTTCTAATCACAAATATGTCATCTCCTCACCGTGTACTTCCTTTGCTTGTAAGGATCGAATTTGCTGTTACCTCAAACACTCGTTGTTTCACGTCATCTCCTCGCATTCCCTTTCCTGAAGAGATTTGATACAGAGTTTTCTCATATTCTTTTCCCCTCGCCAATCTCTTGTCTTTGGTCTAACGTCATCGGTCTATCACCATCTCCGGTCTGTTTTTATGGTTCTTCTTCTTTCTCAATCCCTCACACGACGCTTTATCATTGTGTCTTCCTAAGTAAGGTTTGTATCTATTTTCACTTGCTATTCTCGTTACATTGTAGAAATTGTAAGTTTTAGGTTTGTGTAATTTTGAATTATCTAATCTTTCAAAACCCTCAATCAATTGGGTGCAAAATTTAGTAGATTCTTATGGATTCTACTAAAATTTCAGTAGATTTTAATAGATTTTCTATTGTGGATAGTATTCTTTGTGTAATGATTTGGTTTTCCTAAACTAGTATACTATTTGTGAATTTTCGTCTCTGTATAACAATGGTGATGCTAGTTTTGTTGGATACAATGGTGATGGTAGCTTTGCTAGTTTTGTTGGATCTAATGGTGATGCTATAGTTATGATAGAATTTGGTCGACTTTGGATTCTTTTGTTAGGTCTCACTAATGATTTTTTTTTTTGTATGATCTTGGTTTTCAAAGAGTTGTGCTACCGTAATTGTTAATATCATACCATGTTAACAACCCTTGTTGCTTGTGTACTGATGTGTTTTTAGCCACTTATAGTCTTACACCACATTATCATTTTTATTGCTTGTTGCTTGTGTTTTGCTTATTGCTTGTTGCTTGTGTTTTGCTTATTGTTTGTTGCTTGTGTATTGATGTGTTTACAAATCACATTTGAAAATTCAGGAAGCGTTGCTGATAATTCATGAAGCATTTATTGAGAATTCAGGAAGCATTATTGAAATTCAGGAAGACTTTTCTGAATAGATTACTGATTTCAATTTTTATTGCAGGACATGGGAGATTTTTTTCTTACAAATGCCGCATTGCCTAAGCTCATTTCAAAATTGAAGAGGAACCAAATTGTACTTCATAAGCACAATTGTATAAGTACACTAGAAAAACAAGAAGATATCACATGATGTTGATATGTTTGTTAATTATTGTATTAAGATATTGTGGTAGGTAGCTATGTTTTCACCACAATCCCATAATTGTCTTGAATTAAACATTTAAGAAGGTTATGAAACAAAGGCTTCCATAAAAGGTTGGTTTAATAATTCATAATAGAAATAAGTCTGAACTAAACATTGAGGAAGGATTTCTTGACATTTAGGAAGACTTCTTTGAATTTCAGGATGGTCTTCATAATACAGAAACAAATGCTAAAAGCCATCAACCAAGACACAAAATCAAACCATTTACCTTAACTAATGGATCAATCTGTAATAAATTGAAGCAAAAACAGAAAATAAGGAGAGAAACACATTTTAAAGAAGATTCCATAATGTTCATAAAAGATATCTTAACATTTATGATGACTTTCATAAATTCAGGGTGACCTTCACAAATTTAGGACGACTTTATAAAGCTTAAGCAATTACCTGCGCACCAAAACTACGAAGCTCATCTTGAAACTGAATAACCAATAGAGTTATATCACCTTCGACAACTCTACAAACAACCTTGAGCACAAGCGTACCTATCATTTGGCATGTTACCATTTCTGAACATGATCTCTAATCTTTTGCAAAAGCCTCACACTCACTTTCCATTGGTCCCTTAGAATAAGCGTCCATATCCTTAGTATTTGCATCACCTTAGGTCTTTCTCATTGTTACACACAAACGATTCAACTCAAGTTCTTCTTGAAGCTTCTTGGAAAATGTATATATGACGACATTCCGCACATACATTGGTGTAGAATCTTCTAGCATCCTCTTCATCCTTGGAGATAGACAATAGCTATGTTTGATATCATTGACTAAACAATCAAGTCTTATCAGCTAAAACCTTATATGTGTATTCTCATCTACTTCACTAAGTGATCTTTTTCTTCTCGAACAATTGCAAAATCTCAGCCTTCTTTTTCGTTGTGTTTCCACTCTCCATAAACTGAGTACAACTCAACCATATACACAAGAATTCAAACAATCACAACTTGATATTTACAAATGTAACCTAAACCAAATATCTAGGATTGATAAACATTAATCAAAATTGATATCACCTTACAAATCCAAAGCAACATTTAAGAATCTGAAATTGCACTGTTTAAGCTGATATTGGCAACGTCAAAGCTAGACAAAGCTATCATAATCGTTAGAGAAGATAAAGCACAACGGCTAATTAAACACAATCGATTGAGCATAATCGATTTATTTTTCCAAATAGTAAACCTCATGATAACTAAGATACGAGAGTAACAAAGAAGAGATAAAAGAGAAAACTAAAATTGACGATATCGAAAAGAGACGAAGATGGATGATGTTGTAGCTAGATCGTAAAAGCTTCGTGAGATCTCGCCGGAGATAATAGAGAACGACGACGAAGAACGTAGAGAGGTCGAGAACGATGAAAACACAAAAGCTTCGTCGGATCTCGCTGGAGACTATAGATAACGACGTCGTAGCTAGATCGTAAAAGATTCGTTAGATCTCGCCGGAGACCATAGACGCATAGAAAGGCTGAGAATGACGATATCGCAAAACCTTTACTTATTTTTTGTGTATAACATAGAGACAAAATATTTTTTTTTATTAAATAAATAATGGTATTAATGAAAAATTAATGAATGTGTGGTAAATTAGGAACTAAAACTATGATTGATGGAACTAAATTAGGAGCATTTCTCTTTAATATACCACGTGTTTTTTTTCCAACTAAAAATAATTGGATATTAAAAATTCAAATAAAAATAACATCAGCATTTTTCTCAATTTTTAATTTAAAAGAGTATTGTACTATTTTTAAACTCGAGATGATATCAGAAGCAGTAGAATACAACAAAACTCTCTGTCAGATTCCCACTGAGTTTTGAGGATTCCCCAAAAAACAATTTGGACAATACTAAATGCTATCATAATTTAATCATACGGTTAATTAATTAGTTTTCCCAAAATAAAGATACCGAAAATTATTTGTGTTCTCTTCTCTCGCTCAGAATCAAAAACACTCAAAGGGAAACCAAAAAAAAATGGAATCTTTGGAACGCTTCTGCTCTACTGCTCTTGTTGTTATCAGCCTTCTTCTATCTTCGAGCTTAGCTCAACAACAACAACATGAATCAATTAGAACAATGGAGGATTTTTCCGGATACCCAATTCACGAACCGGGTCAATTCGGTTCCATCAATCTCGCTTCTTCACTCTCCGTTGATGCTCAAGGACTGCAAAAACAGGTTCATTAGGAGTGTTATTTGAAATCTTAATCGGTTATGTGTTAAGCAGAACAGTAGATTTCTAAAGTTTTGATCTTTTTTTTGTTTTGGTTTGGTTTGGTTTTAGATAGATGAGCTTTCTAATTTCTCTGATGCTCCTTCTCCATCAGTCACCAGAGTTCTTTATACTGACAAAGATGTTTTAGCTCGACGGTAATTTGAATCAGTCGAAACTTAATTGAGTAATAGATAAAGTATAGTTTTTTTTTTGTTAATCTGAATCCTTGGTTGATTTGGTTAGGTATGTGAAGAACTTGATGGCACTTGCTGGTCTTACTGTTAGAGAAGATGCTGTTGGTAACATATTTGGCAAATGGTTTGGCTCTCTCTTTTGAGTTGCTCATTGTTTCGTTCAGAAGATAAGTTTTTCTTGATTTGTATGTTTGATTATCTGATTCATTTGATGTGTTGGTTTCATTCTTAGGGATGGTTCAGAACCAAATCTTCCTGCTGTAGCCACTGGTTCTCACATCGATGCTATTCCATATTCTGGCAAGTATGATGGTGTTGTTGGTGTTTTAGGTGCAGTAGAAGCTATCAACGTTCTGAAAAGGTATCAAGAATCTTTGGATTATAGAAACTGAAGTCTAAGATTGTGTCTCCTTATGATCTTTGTTTTTATAAGGTCGGGGTTTAAGCCGAAGAGGTCTCTGGAGATAATCTTGTTCACATCTGAAGAACCAACCCGATTTGGGATCAGTTGTTTAGGAAGGTACTCTTATTTTGATCTTTATGAACAAAGAAATTATCGATGTTTTGTTGCTTTCTTGTCTTACTTGTAAATGTTGTTGACACAGCCGCTTACTTGCTGGAAGCAATGAACTAGCAGAGGGACTAAAGACTACAGTTGTTGATGGCCAAAATGTGTCTTTTATAGAAGCAGCTAGATCAGCTGGATACGCAGAAGACAAAGATGACGACTTATCTAGTGTGTTCTTGAAGAAAGGAAGTTATTTTGCCTTTATAGAGTTGCATATCGAACAAGGACCTATACTTGAAGACGAAGGTCCGGTTAATTTCCCTTTTCTGCATTTAATAGTTTCTTCCTTTTTCTCTCTTTCATTATAAGCTAATATCAGATCATATTTGACCACAGGTTTAGATATCGGTGTAGTAACCGCAATTGCTGCTCCAGCAAGTTTAAAAGTCGAATTTGAAGGCAATGGGGGTCATGCTGGTGCTGTGCTTATGCCATATAGGTGAGCTATATTATACGACTGAACTGTCTACTTAATCATTAGTACACTGATCAATGTGTAATGGTGGTTTTCTTAGAAATGATGCTGGGCTTGCGGCTGCAGAGTTGGCTCTAGCCGTGGAGAAACATGTTTTAGAATCAGAGTCAATAGATACTGTAGGAACTGTTGGTAAGTTTTGGCTCACTAATTTAGAAAGAACTTACTCTCGATGGAACTTAATCACAAGATGAATCATTGCGGCTTAAGGTATTCTGGAGCTACATCCTGGGGCTATCAACAGCATTCCAAGCAAATCCCATCTTGAAATCGGTAATTCCTTATGTTCCATCACACATACTAATAGAAAAAGTCTGGTTAATATCCATGCTTTAACTGAGCTCTTGAGGAAGTTGAGAGTAGTTCTGAGTGTTTTGGTTTTGATCGTTGAGACTAAGTTCCTGACTTACCTGTCTTGTGTTCTTTAAAAGATACAAGGGATATTGATGAAGCGAGAAGAAACACTGTCATCAAGAAAATTCAGGAATCTGCTAACACGATAGCTACAAAACGAAAAGTGAAGCTATCAGAGTTCAAGATTGTAAATCAAGATCCACCAGCGCTCTCAGACAAACTAGTAATCAAGAAAATGGCAGAGGCAGCCACAGAGCTAAACTTATCACACAAGAAGATGATAAGCCGAGCTTATCATGATTCTCTCTTCATGGCCAGGTACTACAAAAGTCACACGTTTCATGTTTGGAATACAACCCTAGACGTTCAAATGGAGCATCATCAACCCTGTTAGCTTGCAAGTTTGCGAAAAGACAAAAACTCTTTAGTTACTCCCCTGGAGAGTCCTAACTCATAACCTTAGAGCAGTTCAAATTGAAACACTAAAAAGTTCTTTGTCCATTTTTAGCCGGTAGATCAGATCTGTTAGATGCATTTGTCTACTATCTACTATCAATGTTCTTGCTTAGAGTGATTCTGAACTTTGTTGCATTACTGTTTCCAGGATATCGCCAATGGGTATGATATTTATCCCGTGCTACAGAGGTATATATGCGAACCAATGACATTGTGAGCTTGATCGAATCAGCATCCCCCCCCCCCATTAAGTTTTTTTTTCTGTTGTGTGTGATATTTTGCAGGATACAGCCATAAACCTGAAGAATACTCATCTCCTGAAGACATGGCTAATGGAGTAAAGGTACTCTCCCTCACTCTAGCTAAGCTCTCTTTAGACTGATGCAAACCTTCTTTCCCATCCAGAAGCTTTGCACATTCTCTTTTCTACCTCTTCTTCTCTCTTTGTGCTCAAATATGTATCTTTGACAATGTAAAGAAAAGTTAATAAATGATGTGGCTTCACTTATGAAGTTATCAGTCGCACAGTATCTTTAAAAGTTATTGTAATTATCAAGTTTAGATACGATACTTGTTAACTAATAAATTTGACGTTTGATGAAGATGATGACACAAGTTGTGATATGTTAGTTAGTTTTTAGATTGTGATGGGGAACTAATTTTTCTGCAGCTAATAGTATTGTGGATGGTTTACAAAAGACACTTTTTCTTTCTTTTTGACTTGTAAATAGAAAAAAATTCTTACAAGTGGAAATGTTATTGTTTAAATGGGAATACGTCTTTATTTGACATACCAAACTTCTCTTAATTTATAACTTTCCGATCTTAAAACCAATCATGTAAGTTCAGTTCATACTTCATACATATAACTTGACACTTTGGTGTACCAAACTTTATCCATGCTTTATAAAGATCTGGATTTGGAATACACACACGACAAAAAAGTGGTATCCCATGTTTCAGAATTTGAGCGTAGTGATTTGTAGTGACACCGATTCGACTTGTAGTAACACCGTTATCGTAGCCAATAGCCAATTCCTCGAAACGGCTACATAATGGTTACATAGTGGACAATGTTGTCATAGCCAATTTATTGAATTTGTTATGCATTGGTTCTAAATTGGCTTTTTACCGTAGCCAATTTGGTGAATTGGTTTCTACCAAAAAACAAATCTGTGAATTGGTTCCATACTGGTTATAAATGACAATATTGTCATAGCAACTTTATAATTGTATCAATATATTTATCGAAAAAATGTTGATCTCTCTGAAATAATATATATATTTTTCGTAAATAATCTCTTTCTGAAAGTTGTTAAATATGTAAAATTAATTAGACCATGTTGCTTGTTATAAGTAATTAAGTAAAACTAATTAACTATTTTATGATACAATTCTTAAATGTAATATAATTTGATTTTAAAGTAACTATTTTTTTCACATCTCCTAAAAGTAACAAAACATTAATAAGTGTATCTATATTAACATTTTTGAATTATATTTTGTATTCGACTCATATAGTTATACTTATTTAAAAATTTATTTACAATGTTAATTACTACAAAATTGCGCAAAATATAATAAGTAAAATATGGTAAATTGACCAAGTCAATTAAGTTTATTCTCATAAAATCGACAATATCTACAAGTTTTCTAAAATCGTTGTAAATCTCTCTACCATCACCCTAAAAATTTGACAAAATATTTCTACAATCGCTGTGATTGTAGGAGACGCTGTAAGATTCCTACAATCAACAACATATCATATAGATGCAAACAACTTTTCTTTTAAATTCTCTACGATCACCCTAAAAATTTGACGACGTCAAATTTACACGCAAAAATTCCCAGAAAAACAAATTTTGATATAAAAATTTCCAAATTCTCACAAACAAACACAACATACAGCTTAAGTTATAAAAATTTAAAATAATAACAGTATAGGGTCATGGTTTACTGCGATATTTTTATACTCTATTTAACAAACCATTTAATAAAGAGAAATACCCTAGGATAGCACTACTCTAAGTTGTTGTTCCAATATTAGCACACACGCCTAAATATTCCAAACCAAGCATTTGTGAATATTAAGTATTTAATTAAATAACACAATTTATTGCTTAAAAGTAAAAGAAAAACAAACACACGATCTTTCTCCCGTGAAACTTGTGAAAACTTCCAAGCTGAGATTTTCACTTTTTGATCTCATATCTTTCAATTAAGTTCTAAATCGATCGTGATAATCTTTAATCAAATGATTTAATCAGAGTTTCATCGATTCCATTGCCAATCGGATTTAGATTCGTAGTTCTTTTCGGTGTTGGTGATTTTAAGCATCGACAAAGTAGAGAGACGAGCCAGTTTGGTGTTGTTAGCTCAGTCTTCTACTCCAATGGTGAGATCGAGATCTCAAGAAACCACTAGGTGCGTGACTCCCACACCTTTAGGTGACGTTGAGAAGCGCTTCCCGAAGGAGATCTCTACATCAGAAGTGAAAGACCCCGACCCGGATGTCTCGGCGTCCGCGATCACGGCTTTTTTTCGGCTCCATTCCCGGCCGAACATCCATTCTTTTGACCCGTTTGGCTCGCAGCCTTTATTTGTAAACCCTTATATGCAGCGGAATATAACTTAGCTCTTGACCCATCATGTAACGCCTGCGTCCCGCGCTCCTAAAGGGGCGCAATTTATTTAAAGGAAAATGATAGCTAGATGAGCTTAAGTAGCTAAGCTACTAGCACAATCAGCTGCAATATGAACTGAACGAGCTCGATGAACAAGTTAGCTCAGCTGCGGACAGCTCTCGGCCAGCTGCGGACGGCTATCAGCCAACTACGGACAGCTATCGACAGCTGCCAGTCAGCTATCACTAGCTCGACCAGCTGCCAAGGACCTCAACCCAGCTAGGCCAGCTGGACGGTGGTGGAAAGTGTGCGGGTCAGCTGGGGAGCTCGTGGGCGGTCAGGGGATGCGGTGACCAAATAAGCATGACCGAACAGGCATGACCGAACGGGCATGGCCAAACAGGCACGGCCGGACAGGCACGTCCGAACGTGCATGATTGAAGGGTCTTGACGGACAGGTGCCTTTTGGGGCCTAGAATTCGGTCAGGACCCTATAAACAGAGGGCGTGGCCTTCATTCCAAGACACCATCCTCCATCCATCGTCCATCTATGCCTAAGAAGAAAAGAGGGTGCGGCTTGGCGAGTACTTAGATACTCGTCCGAATTGATATGCATGCTACCTCTCTATCGATGGTACGATGAGACGAGCGACGGTTCGACAATCGGGTCGAACCGATCGAAGGATAAGCGGTGGTTCGGCGATGGAGTCGAACTGATCGCAGGATGATCGGTGATGGAGTCGAACTGATCGCAGGATGATCGACGGTTCGGTCATAGAGTCGGACCGATTGAAAGGTCATCGATGATCCGTGCTAATGGACGGATCGATCGAGGGTTGATCAATGATTCAATCGCTAGTCGGATCGGATGATCAAAGGATCGATGATACGAGCCATAGGTTGGATTGATCGGTCGGGTGGTCGACAAGTTGTTTAAAACTATCAGCCTGGTCAGTGGTTGATCGGCGATTCGATTATGGGGTCGGATCGTTCGATCAAACCTAGCTCTGATACCAACTTGAAAGACCCCGACCCGGACGTCTCGGCGTCCGCGATCATGGCTTTCGTTCGGCCCCATTCTCGACTGAACATCCATTCTTTTGACCCGTTTACTTAGCTTTGGCTCGCGGCCTTTCTTTGTAAACCCTTATACGTAGCTGAATATAACTTTACCCTTGACCCATCCCTTTGTGCTTAGCCATACAACCAATCAACCCCACATGCTTTGCACATTAGAGATGGAGACTTATAGTCCCTTTGGTAAACGGTGATCGGTGGCACTATCGGCTTTCCGAACAACTCATGCTCCCGAAGCTTGGTACCAGACGTACCGTTAGTTGACCTATCGGTTCTACCTTTGAACCTTGATCGACTCGTCGGTCTTGGTATCAGAGCCAGGTCTGATCGAATGATCCGACCCCATAATCGAATCGTCGATCAACCACCGACCAGGCTGGACTTCCGAACGACTTGTCAACCACCCGACCGATCAATCAAACCTACGGCTCGTATCGTCAATCCTTTTATCATCCGGTCCGACTAGCGATTGAATCATCGATTAACCATCGATCAATCCGTCCATTGGCGCGGATTGTCGATGACCTTTCGATCGGTCCGACTTTATGATTGAACCGTCGATCATCCTGTGATCAGTTCGACTCCATCGCCGAACCACCGCTTATCCTTTGGTTCAAACCGATTGTCGAACCGTCGCTCGTCTCATCGTACTATCGATAGAGAGGGAGCATGCGCATCAGTTCCGACGAGTATCGATGTACTCGGCGAGCCGCACCCCCTTTTCTTCTTAGGCATAGATGGACGATGGTTGGATGATGGTGTCTTGGAATGAAGGTCATGCCCTCTATTTATAGGGTCCTAGCCGAAGTCTAGGCCCCAAAAGGCACCTGCCCGTCAAGACCCTTCGATCATGCACTTTTGAACGTGCCTGTACGACAGTGCCTGTTCGGCCATGCCCGTTCAGTCATGCATGTTTGGTCATGCCTGTTCGGTCACCGCGTCCCTTGACCGCCCACGAGCTCCCCAGCTGACCCGCACACCGTCCAGCTGGTCGAGCTGGTTCAAGCTCCTTGGCAGCTGGTCGAGCTGGTTCGAGCTCCTTGGCAGCTGGTCGAGCTAGTGACAGCTGACTGGCAGCTGGTTAATAGCTGTCCGTAGTTGGCCGATAGCTGTCCGCAGCTGGCCGAGAGCTGTCCACAGCTGAGCTAACTTTTTCATCGAGCTCGTTCAGCTCATATTGCCGCTGATTGAGCTAGTAGCTTAGCTACTTGAGCTTATCTAGCTATCATTTTCCTTAAAACAAATTGCCCCCCTTTAGCAGCGCGGGACGCGGGTGTTACATGAAGCTTCTCCGGCGAGTTTACACTGATCCGACAAGTATCTTTGGAAAGATGGGTACATATATGGAGGTGATTGGAAAATAGGAAAAGCTTCAGGGAAACACAAATTCTTGTGGCCTAGTGGAGCTACTTAACGAAGGTGAATGCAAACTTGTTTTGTTTGTGGCTTGTTTTCAAGTTGCGGATCAAAATGGTAGTGGCTTCATTGATAATAAGGAGTTTCAAGGAGCTCTCTCTTCTTATCAGTAGAGATTCAATATGATGAGAACTGTTCACCTTCTTATGGATCTTTTCACCAATAGCAATGCTATGAAATTTGGTGAGCTTTCTTCTCTATGCTTTTGACTAATTCGACAAAGATTGTTGTTATTTTGTGAAGTTATCCATCTCCATGATTCTTGTTCAGTAACGTTATTATGTCCATTTCTACATTTTATTATTTTTCTAAGATGCAAAACTCAAAAGATTCATACTTTGGAGCATATTGTCAATGTTTCTTCTATTACCATGCTGTCAATTTTAACAATTTTTTTAGACTTCTCGGTGAATAATGTGCTACTGCACAGTCTCACTATCATCTTGTTGAATCTCTTGATTTTATTATTTTAGTTCTAGTTGAATTTATAAATAATCATTCCAAATACATTTATTTCTCTTGGTAGCCTAGTTTTGAATTGGTGTACTGTACTAAACTTGAGAAGCTCCATTGTGTAGGACCTAAGGAGTTTACTGCACTTTTATACTAGTTCAGAACTGGAGGGTAAGTTTTAAATGTTTTCATGAATCTATTTGGGTTTCCGCTAGTGATATAGCATAACAACATTGTTTGGAAGTTCCTTCATGTGGTTTGTATTGGGAGTGGTTCAGTCTATTTTGAGAAGTCCCACAGGGACGTGAGAGGAAAATAGATGTAAATGAGCTAAGATATGCGCTTTTGACCCTTGGGTTTTCGGTTTCTCCTCTGAGTTTGACAAAAATGGAGGAAAGAACAATTTTATGGGATTTTTAAATATTTAGGAAGATCTTCCTAAATATTAAGGATGTCTTCATAAACATTATGAAATCCTTCCTAATTTTTTTAAAATTGAGTTTTTGTATTTTTTTATTTATGTTTTGTCTTAATGTATCACAAATTACATTAAGATTTTATCTGTGCACATCCTGATATTTTATGTACATATACAATAGGTGTAATGATTTGATTTTGTGTGTTCCTAAATATTTATGAAGGATGTCATGAATTTTAAGATGTCATTCTTAAATATTATTGAATCCTTCCTAAATTTAAATAAATGTGTTTCTAATTTTTTTTCAGTGTTTTGCCTCAATATATGAAAGATTACTCCATCAGTAAATGATAAAAATTTCATTTTTATGCATATCTTGGTGTTTCCAATGTCCAGACTTTTTATGAATTTTAGGATGAAATTCAAAAAAGCTTTCTGGAATTTCGTGAAATTCTTCTTGAATTTTCTTGAAAGTGAAGAGAACCAATAGCAATAAATATGTTCAGGAAAGTATTCATGAATTTTAAAAGATCTTTCATAGACATTGTGCAATTATTCCTGAATAATTTTGTTTGCATCCAGCCTGGTGTTATTGATTATACTCTCTTAGACCTTTCGTAAAGGCTTCGGGTTCGAATCCAGACATATGACAAATACTTACTTTTGTTTTTATGAAAACCATCCTGAGTTTTAAAGGATATTTCCTAAACATTATTCAATCCTTTCCTGAATAATTTTGTTTGCAAAAACGAGAATGCTTGTTTATTACAAGCATCATTTTTCTTTCCTCGGATCTTTGAGTCATACGGTCTTGTGTTCTTGGAACCTGGTTCCTGCCCTTATGAAAGTTTGTAGTGTCCACCTATGATTAATCAATGGTCACAACATGTTTACAAGTTGATGTTCATATATTTTACCCTGTTTTCCCTTAGTATATTCACATCTTTTGCATCTTTTGCTATCCATTTAAGCCATTATTGTGTAGCTTTAGGACTAATCATGCATTAGAGTTTAGTTGTATTGCATTTGCATCTTTGCATGCATAAACAGGTGATTTTGGAGCTTAAGGAGCATGGAAGCAATGCTGAGGAGAAGTGAAGCAATCATGAAGGGAAAAACAAGAGAGTTAAGGCTGAAGCAACAAGGTCCGAAGTCCAACTCGACCGCACACTCGACCAGACACTCGACCGTGTGCTGAGGAGGACTCGACCGAGTGGAGGATGCACGAGAGAAGCCAGCTCGACCAGCCACTCGACCGAGCATAGGTCGAGTTGACCGAGCCGTTGACTATTTTGTCTTTTAGTATTTTTAGGGCTTCCACTCCCCTCCTATATAAAGTCTTGTACCTGCAGCCACCAAAAGAGACCAGCTTTTAGATATTCTCTAGACCTAGTATTTACCCTTTTGGGAATTATTCTTTTTGCACTTTTATTTTTCTTAGATCTTGTACTTGTTTTAAGAGAGAAAGACTAGATTCTTGTATTTTGTTGGTTTCATAACTTTGAGAATATTAAGAATTCGAGTTTCATTTCTCTTTCAATATTGTAGATCTCTGTTTTATCTTTCTAGTGATGCAAGTTTCATTATTTTCTAGGTTTTTGACTTTGTTCACCATGTGTTCTTGTGAGTAGTTTGCTTAGAATTTTGAGGATGGGTTAGGCTGGGTTGATCTTGTGGTTTGTTTGATTTGGTCAAGCTTGATTGTTGTAGATCTCTTCTAGGCTAGATGTTCTTAATGCTGATCCTATATCTGAGAAGGTAGGGTTTGATTTCAAGCATCTTAGCATCACACCAATGTTTAAGAAGCATAGATAAGGCTAGATTTAGAGCTTACCATTAGGCTTGCTAAGAGATTAGAGGTCTTGTTTGGTATGAGATGTATTGTTTAATGCCTGCTTGTGTAGATTCTTTACTATGTGAGAACAAGTCTAGAAATGCATAGGTTTGATTGTTTCTTGCCATGAGAGTGGATTAAACATGTCTTAGAATAGTATGTCTAGAGATTAGCCCAAAGTTTGTTTGAGGTTGTTGACCAAGTTAAATAACCACAATGATTAGTTCAGCCCATGAATCCCTCCTTAGGACCTTCTTTGTTTATTGATATCTTAGTCTTAATCTTGCTTGCTTGTTGTTTGATTCGTTTTTACATTGCTATGTTTTTATTGTGTTGCTCTGTTTTCACGTATAGTCCAGCTCGACCCTGTACTCGACCTATACTCGGTCGAGTGCTTGCTCGAGTTCTTCCCCAGAACTTGTGTTTATGATTTGTGATTGTCCTGTTTCATTCATGTTTCATTTATGTTGCATTCATTTAGTTTTCTGTTCATTACTTATCTTGCATTAGTTTATTTCTTGCATTATAGTAGTTTCTATTTCTGTTTTAGCTTCATTACTGTTACAATCATTCTGTTCATTTACATTTAGCATCTAGTTCTTGTAGTTTTATTTTCTGCACTTTACATTTTCATCATAGGATTGTTAGGGACAAACATCATTTACATTTGGCTTAACTTAGTCTCATATACATATCTTATTTGTTCACAAACACTCATTTAGGATTGACACCTCTTATACTGCAACTGCATAAGGGGAATTGAAAAATCTTACCATCCATCCATTCATATCTCACCATTGCATACATTCATCATCTCACATCCAAATAAAAAACTTGTATCAATTTGGCGTTGTTGCCTATTTGAGTGTGTTTTTGTGACATTTATGATCCATATTAGTCTAAGATTAAGTTTGTTTATACACTTGCGAAGTTGTTGTACTCGAATCTTCTGTTGCTGGGTTGTCTTGAGTTTCAGGTACCCACTCGACCAGTCACTCGACCACCACTCGACCGAGCAGTGATCGAGCACTTGATCGAGTCTGAAGCCGTGTACATTTGGACACCACTTCCCAGTCGACTCAACAACCCACACGAGCCTGAGCTCAATTGTGCACATGTTCGAGTCTGTACTCGTCTCTGTTGATGCACACAAGGTCTAAAGAGAAAGACAATCTTCAAAGGCCTATTGACAACATCCACAAGCTGCACAAGGGTTTGGGAAATCAGAGAAGAAGAGTAGTTCAAGTTCAACAAGAGGATCAAGTGATCATGGAGCAACAAGCTAACCATGAGCAAAGACCTAGGCACATGGTGTTGGAGATGCACCCAACACCCACAACCAAAGAGCTGGTATTGTGCCTCCTATAGTTGCAAACAACAATTTTGAGATCAAGAGTGGATTGATCTCCATGATTCAAGCCAACAAGTTCCATGGGTTGCCAATGGAGGATCCCCTAGATCATCTTGATGAGTTTGACAGAATCTGTGGTCTTACCAAGATTAATGGAGTGAGTGAAGATGGATTCAAGTTGAGGCTCTTTCCATTCTCACTTGGAGACAAGGCTCACCTTTGGAGAAGACTCTTTCTACTGGAGCAATAACCACATGGGATGCTTGCAAAAAGGCTTTCTTGGCCAAGTTCTTCTCCAATGCTATGACAGCAAGATTGAGAAATGAAATTTATGGGTTTGCTCAAAGGAACAATGAGAGCTTTTGTGAAGCTTGGGAGATGTTTAAAGGGTTCCAGACTCAATGTCCTCACCATGGCTTCAGCAATGAGTCCCTCCTTAGCACCTTATATAGAGCAGTACTTCCCAAGATCAGGATGCTTCTTTATACAGCTTCTAATGGCAACTTCCTCAACAAGAATGTGGAAGAAGGATGTGAATTAGTTGAGAATCTTGCTCAGTCTGATGGAAATTATAATGAGGATTATGATAGGACCATAAGGAGCACATCAACTGATCAAGAAGACAAGTATAAGAAGGATTTGAAGATGGTCAATGAGAAGCTTGACAAGATACTCCTAAGCCAATCCAAGTCCATCCATTTCATTGGTGAAGAAGAAGCTCCAGTTCAAGAAGGGGAGAATGAGTTTTCTGAGTTGTGCTACATACAAAACCAGGGTGGATTCAAAGGCTACAACCAAGGAGGTTTCAAAAACAACAATCTCTCTTATAGGAGTACCAATGTAGCTAATCCACAAGACCAAGTCTACCCACCTCAACAGCCTCAACAGCAACAAAACTACATTCCCAAACAACAACATCAAGTGTTCCAGCCTCAGTTGTGTCCCCCACTAGGGTTTCAGACTAACCAAGGCCAAGAACAAGACTTAAGAGCAATGATGCAACAGTTGTTGATTGAGCAAATACAAGGAAAGATTGAGGAAACCAAACAGTTTACTGAGTTGAATCAAAGGCTCACATCACAGTACAATGATCTGAACATGAAATTTGAGGGTCTTAACTCAAGAGTGAAGTATATGGAGAGTAACATTGCCTCTACTTCAGCTCATAAACCCAACCAACTCCCTGGAAAAGCTGTTCAAAATCTAAGGGAGTTCACTGCAAAAGCCATTCATATCTCTGTTGGGGAAGTCACTGAGGACAGTGAAGTCCAAGTTTGGGGGAATTCATCAGTTACTGAAGCCCCAAGTGACGTTTGTGTAAAGCAACTGGAGTCCGCTATTGCACTCGACCAGGTACTCGAACAGCCACTCGACCGAGTGCATGCTCGAGTGGTTGATCGAGCTGGAGACTCCGAAGCTGTCAAGCCTGCTAAGTACATTCCTCCTGCTTACAAGCCTCCACTACCATTCCCAGGGTGTTTCAAAGCACAGAGGATTAAGGAACTAAGGGGGATCATTGAGAAAAAAGAAATGTTGGCTAAGCAACAAGAGGATGAGAGGGTGTTGAAGGAAAAAGCTGTGGTTGAGAAACAAGAGGAAATGATGGTCATTCAAGAGGTCATCATTGCTTACCAAGAAGAGGAGAGAGGACCTGCCTTGGAAAAGTATGATCCATATCCTCTCTATAGGGATTTCTTGCTTGATTTGTCAAAGAAGAAGGCTCATGATCAAGATGAGAAGGATCTTGAGAACCTTGGAGGAGTGATCATCCCAATCAAGCTTAAGGATCCAGGTCCATTCTACTTACCATGCACATTCAATTACCTCCACTACAACCAATGCCTATGTGACCTAGGAGCTTCAATTAGTGTCATGCCCTACTCCATTGCACAAAAGTTTGGGAGGACAGATTTCAAACTCACAAACCTCCATGTATGCCTAGCTGATGGGTCAAACAGAGAGGTAGTTGGTAAGTTGGAGAATGTCCTGTCAAGATAGGGAAGGCAAGGGTTCATACAAATTTTGTGGTATTGGAGATGGACAAGGAACCTGAAGATCCAATCATCCTTGGGAGGCCATTCTTAGCCACTGTTGGAGCAGTCATTGATGTCAAGGAAGGTCTTGTGACCTTGAATATTGCTGAGGGTATAGTTATGAAGTTCAACATCTATAACCCAACCAACCTTCCTACCATTGATGATCAGCCTTTCACTATCAAGGACAACGGTGGTCAAGAGGTTTTAAGTGATAATAAGGCAACTCCAAAGGCTGAGCTAGCACTTCAAGAGGATTATGTGGAAAAGCTTAAGAGGTCAGTTCAAGAGCTGACTAGTATGGTTGAGGATCTCCAAGTTAAGTTGAACAAGAGGTCTTTGAGGAAAGCAAGACCAAGACTCAAAATTAAGAAGAAATATGGTTTGTGCGTTAAGGGTAAGGTGATCAAGGATCAACTTCACAGTGACCAAGAGGTTCCAGGGAGGATTTCATCACCTCCTTGGTACCTAGACCAAGTCTAAGAAGGAAACCAAAGTCAAGCTTAGTGACTCTAAACAAGCTCACTAGGGAGGAAGTCACTAAGGTATCCTTTGTAAATATGGTTTAATTTCTTAGTAGTTTTGATGTGTTTTCTTTTATGTTTGTGTTGGACAGGCTTTTTAGTGAAAATGTAGTTGGGTAAGGAGAGATTTGGACTTGGAGAAGGAGAAACGCAAACCCACGAGAAGTACTTGACCGAGTTGGAAAGGAACTAAGGTCCATTTGATCTTCAAATCGCTAGAACGATCGAGTGGAGGGAAGAACAAGAAGAAAATTTTGAATTTTCAAAATTTGGTCAATGAGCTCGACCGTGTACAGTCGAGTGTGGGGTCGAGTGGCAGCAAAAAGCAGGTCAAAGATTCCCAAATCAAATTTGAATGGTATGGACGCTCCACTCTTGTCCCCTTAGCTTCTTTATATAGAGCTTGCACGAGATTATACCTCTCACACTCTCTCATTTGCTCAAAACAACTAAATTCAAGTTTTAAAATCTCTCTCAAGCTCATCTTTTGCTCAAGCTTTGTTCTTTCAAGTTTTTGGGTCACTAACCTATTAACTTTGAGCTTTGAGTCTATTCCTTTCAGTTCTTTTTGAAAATGTCTTCAAAGATCACCAGGAAGTCTCAACAAACCGCTGCAAGCTCCATGGAACGTCGTGATGCTGGCCTTGAATCAAGAGGAGAAGCTGGAAAATCAACTCGATCATGCACTCGACCGAGTGGTGGTTCGAGCAGCCGGTCGAGCCAGATGCCGTGTCCAAGGAGAGAGTCAGTTGAGGAAGATCCTGAGAGGACTGAAAGTGAGGAGGAAAGGGAGCCAACTCTCAATGAGTTCATGAGGAGACACAAGGCCAAAGGAAAGAGGCCAACAGTTGAGGTTGAGCAAGAGGAGAGTGAAAATGAGAGTGAGGAAGAAAGTGAAGAAGAAGAGTTAATGGATGATGGGGAAGCAGAATCTTGTGGGTTGTCAAAGAGGCAGCTTTATGATGCTTTTATGAGAATGGAGTTCTTGGGGACTAGATATCCTCACAAGGAAACCATGGAGAAGCTTGCCATTGATGAAGATGTGGAGTATCTTTTTGAGAAAAGTAACTTAACCAAGTTCATGGGGCTTTGCATGGAGGGATACAAGGAGGAAAGTTGTGAGTTTCTAGCCACTGTCAAGCTGCATACATATGCAAGGAAAGATCCTGAGGTTGGAGCTGGTCACATTTCCTTCACAATCAAGGGGAAGAGGCATGAGCTTTCAATGAAAAAGATAGCCAATGTGTTTGGTTTTGAAGTTGGGAGCAATAGAAGCTTGATGATACAAAGAGAGGAGCTCTATTCAGTTTGGGATACAATTGGGGACAACAAACTCTACTTATCCTCCAATTTTAAGAGCTCAAGGATAAGGAACCCAGTCCTAAGGTACTTTCACAAAGCTCTTGCAAACACCTTCTTTGCAAGGAAGAAAACTAGGAATATCAATGAGGGAGAGCTTAAGATGATTGACATGGCTCTCAATGGGATCATCCTCAAGGCAAGAGATGGAACCATCATCCTTGGGAGCACTGTAGAGACTGATGATGGTTCCATCTCTTGCCTTGAGGATGATCCCATTGAGAGCCATGTCAATCATCTTAAGCTCTCCCTCATTGATATTCCCAGTTTCCTTCCTTGCAAAGAAGGTGTTTGCAAAAGCTTTATGGAAGTACCTTAGGACTTGGCTCCTTATCCTTGAGCTCTTGGAATTGGAGGATGAGTAGAGTTTGTTGTCTCCAATGGTTTCCCAAACTAAATAGAGTTCCTCTCTTGTTATCATCAAGCTCCTATTGCTCCCAACTTCAAAACCAAACACAGCAGCTATCTTGTTAATTGAAAGCTCATGCCTCTTCCCCTTGATTGTGAAGGAAATGTGACCAGCTCCAACCTCAGGATCTTTCCTTGCATATGTATGTAGCTTGACAGTTGCTAGAAACTCACAACTTTCCTCCTTGTAGCCCTCCATGCAAAGCCCCATGAACTTGGTTAAGTTACTTTTCTCAAAAAGAAACTCCACATCTTCATCAATGGCAAGTTTCTCCATGGTTTCCTTGTGAGGATATCTAGTCCCCAAGAACTCTATTCTCATAAAAGCATCATAAAGCTGCATCTTTGACAACTCACAAGATTCTGCTTCCCCATCATCCATTAACTCTTCTTCTTCACTTTCTTCCTCACTCTCATTTTCACTCTCCTCTTGCTCAACCTCAACAGTTGGCCTCTTCCCTTTGGCCTTGTGTCTCCTCATGAACTCATTGAGAGTTGGCTCCCTTTCCTCCTCACTTTCAGTCCTCTCAGGATCTTCCTCAACTGACTCTCTCCTTGGACACGGCATCTGCTCGACCGGCTGCTCGAACCACCACTCGGTCGAGTGCTTGATCGAGTGGGGCGTCGAGTTGATTTTCCAGCTTCTCCTCTTGATTCAAGGCCAGCATCACGACGTTCCATGGAGCTTGCAGCGGTTTGTTGAGACTTCCTGGTGATCTTTGAAGACATTTTCAAAAAGAACTGAAAGGAATAGACTCAAAGCTCAAAGTTAATAGGTTAGTGACCCAAAAACTTAAAAGAACAAAGCTTGAGCAAAAGATGAGCTTGAGAGAGATTTTAAAACTTGAATTTAGTTGTTTTGAGCAAATGAGAGAGTGTGAGAGGTATAATCTCGTGCAAGCTCTATATAAAGAAGCTAAGGGGACAAGGAGACAAGAGTGGAGCGTCCATACCATTCAAATTTGAATTGGGAATCTTTGACCTGCTTTTTGCTGCTACTCGACCCCACACTCGACTGTACACGGTCAAGCTCATTGACCAAATTTTGAAAATTCAAAATTTTCTTCTTGTTCTTCCCTCCACTCGATCGTTCTAGCGATTTGAAGATCAAATGGGCCTTAGTTCCTTTCCAACTCGGTCGAGTACCTCTCGTGGGCTGGTCGAGTGGGCTTGTGTTTCTCCTTCTCCAAGTCCAAATCTCTTCTTACCCAACTACATTCTCACTAAAAGACCTGTACAACACAAACATAAAAGAAAACACATCAAAACTACTAAGAAATTAAACCATATTTACAAATGATACCTTAGGGACTTCCTCCCTAGTGAGCTTGTTTAGAGTCACTAAGCTTGACTTTGGTTTCCTTCTTAGACTTGGTCTAGGTACCAAGGAGGTGATGAAATCCTCCCTGGAACCTCTTGGTCACTGTGAAGTCTTGGTCACTGAGAGGTAGTTGATCACCTCACCCTTAGCACACAAACCATATTTCTTCTTAATTTTGAGTCTTGGTCTTGCTTTCCTCAAAGACCTCTTGTTCAGCTTAACTTGGACATCCTCAACCATACTAGTCAGCTCTTGAACTGACCTCTTAAGCTTTTCCACAGAATCCTCTTGAAGTGCTAGCTCAGCCTTTGGAGTTGCCTTATTATCACTTAAAACCTCTTGACCACCTTTGTCTTTGATAGTGAAAGGCTGATCATCAATGGTAGGAAGGTTGGTTGGGTTATAGATGTTGAACTTCATAACTATACCCTCAGCAATATTCAAGGTCACAAGACCTTCCTTGACATCAATGACTGCTCCAACAGTGGCTAAGAATGGCCTCCCAAGGATGATTGGATCTTCAGGTTCCTTGTCCATCTCCAATACCACAAAATCTGTATGAACCCTTGCCTTCCCTATCTTGACAGGGACATTCTCCAACTTACCAACTACCTCTCTGTTTGACCCATCAGCTAGGCACACATGGAGGTTTGTGAGTTTGAAATCTGTCCTCCCAAGCTTTTGTGCAATGGAGTAGGGCATGACACTAATTGAAGCTCCTAGGTCACATAGGCATTGGTTGTAGTGGAGGTAACTGAATGTGCATGGTAACTAGAATGGACCTGGATCCTTAAGCTTGATTGGGATGATCACTCCTCCAAGGTTCTCAAGATCCTTCTCATCTTGATCATGAGCCTTCTTCTTTGACAAATCAAGCAAGAAATCCCTATAGAGAGGATATGGATCATACTTTTCCAAGGCAGGTCCTCTCTCCTCTTCTTGGTAAGCAATGATGACCTCTTGAATGGCCATCACTTCCTCTTGTTTCTCAACCACAGCTTCTTCCTTCAACACCCTCTCATCCTCTTGTTGCTTAGCCAACATTTCTTTTTTCTCAATGATCTCCCTTAGTTCCTTAATCCTCTGTGCTTTGAAACGCCCTGGGAATGGTAGTGGAGGCTTGTAAGCAGGAGGAATGTACTTAGTAGGCTTGACAGCTTCGGAGTCTCCAGCTCGATCAACCACTCGAGCATGCACTCGGTCGAGTGGCTGTTCGAGTACCTGGTCGAGTGCAATAGCGGACTCCAGTTGCTTTGCACAAACGTCACTTGGGGCTTCAGTAACTGATGACAAGTATAATCACAACATAACATATCAGATACAACTACCTTAAACCAGAAAATAGAGTTATTGGTCAATCTTCAAATACACTAAAACCATCTTAATGACTTTAAAGAAATTATATTTGAATAGTAGCAGTCAAGTTGTTTAACTTTTAATCCAGCAAAATGGGTTCTAAAGACCAAAATGTTCAGAAGCCAATTCACAAGAAATTAATAGGAAAATTAAGATGAAAATAAGAACTATAGAGCTTAGAGAGACAATATATTAAGAAGGGATGGAATTTTCCAGTACCGGGTAAGCATCAAGAGCACATGGAGCAACACAAGTCCTTAAGCAAGAAATTGTAGCCTCATGTCTTCCTTATCTCAGCAGCTCAATAAATTTCTTCACAGGAGAAAACAAAATAGAACAACAGTTACATGGTTTATAATCGATCATCAACATTTAGCTATGGCCAAATATAAAAAAGATACCTTTAAGTCATTTCATACCTCTGCTAATAACATTTCACAAAACTGTGGCTTGAACATTTTGAAAAGTGAAAATCCCAAGAGAGGACACAACCATCATGTTTCTAAAACTCTACTCCGACTTCTGACTAAAAGCTTTAAGAAACGAAGGCACAAAGAAACTTGTAGGGTTTAGAGAATAGTTCTTTCCATGTAGACGCTGCAAAACCAGATTAACAAAAAGCAAAAATAATTGAAATAACCAATTAAAGGTTAAGACTTTTAAACCCAACTCAATAAAAGAAAATTACATGGCAAGAAGACAAGATTTTCTTGTTGTGCCTTATAATCTGAAAAATGAGATACAAATTCAAAGCTCAAGTCACATAAATGAAACTCGAAAAGTAATAAAAATCAGGTAAAAAGGAGGAAGCTTATACTCAAACTCGCTCAGTGTCAGGAGAGTACCAGAGAAGAAGATCTCTCATGAATAGCTTTATCGATTTGAGTGGAATTGAGAAGCTGCTCAGGTAAGTAACGCTCAAGGGAGCTGAACAGAGACGAGCTGGCCCAAAGGTAGATCTTCATAGTTCGCAGGCTCATGAAGGAGGTTGAGGAGATTAACACACATACCTGTTTCTGGAGCCGAAATAGAATACAATGATCATTGAGGACGAAAGGAGCGTGGGAGAGCGAAGGATGTCGATGGTGGTCTCAATGTCACCAGATTCAATCGAGTTCCAGATCCGGCAAATGACAAATCTGGAGTTGTAAGACGAGGAGGAAATAGAAGGAGAGGAAAGAGATGATGATATAGATGAGGATGATGAATTGGCGTCGTCTTCAATCATGTCTCTTCGTCGATCTCTTATTGTCGGCAACGAGAATCGGTCGGCGATCACACAACTCCAGTAATTTTAATTATAATGGTTTAAGTATTTAATTAGAATGGAAAATAGTAAAGTTTAAGTATATAATTATAATGGTTTAAAAAGTTATTTTATTGACTGAAGGGAAAATAATAAAATGGTCTCCAGGCAGTTGGCGTAATAAAAGGGCAGCCCTTCTAATAAACTAAAGATGGCCGTATAGACTTCTCTTCTAGTCATCTCTCTTCTCTCTTCTTTCGTCTTTTTTACTTCTTTGTCTGAGACAAAAGTTCAGGTGGATGATGCCTGGCTCGAGACCATTCCATCTCATGAGGCTGATGATGATGTCGGACCAGGCTTCATTCCCCTCAACTTACACGTTTTGCTTTGTCAATCTTGATTTCTTGAAGACCAATCGTTAAACCGATAACCTAAATCTTCGGCAAGCCAAGAAAGAACATAACACTCTCATGTGTCTGTGTCATCCGTTCCATAAGGTAGATTCTTCGAGATATCAAAAATATGGCATATCTAGTTTTCATAATTTAAAACCTTGATTAGTAAATAAACTTATTTTCTCCCACCTAACAATATAAACGATTTTTTTTCTTTTCACAAAAGTATATACAACTATTCGTTATTCGTATATCGGTATAATATACATTGGTGTTAATATATTGGTAAGGTTTACAGTGTTGTCAAATGGTTTATTAATTATATTTTCTGACTAACGTGAATCGTTAAAAAGAAAAAAACAAGAACTGATGATACAGTATATTATTTCAGCTCGAAATAATATGAGTTGGTCAATGGTCATGGTAATCAAAACTATAAATATTGTAACGTCACAACTTTATACTACCAATATGAATTGGTCTTTAGTAGCTGATTAATTGTAGGAAGAAAGGTAAGTAGATATCGAAATTAATGGCAGCTTTAATTGATTAGGCACATCTCTTTTTCCGTTTCCTTCTCTTTACCACTTTCGTTGAAAAATCTTGTTGAAATTAGTGTGGAAGTTGGCTCAAAATTAACTGTTTTCTTTCTTTTCACTATTTATATATCTTCCCATGCACTTGTTTTTATTTGGTCAATAAGATTTGTTGTGGAAAAAGTAGTAGATATAATATAGCCTATTAATTATTGAAATAGTTCAATTATTAGAGTATAATACATATGTATACTTGTATATCAATACTAGCTACTATATACAGCTATAAAACTCGAAATAAAAATGGTCGACCAAATTGGAATCATCAGATGAGAAAATAATCACCGAAATGATGATTTGAGAGGGAAGATGTGAAAAAGTGAATTCGATACAGCAGTATTGATAAACAGTAGGACAGTACGATTTATTGATCATAATTATGCAATTATTAGTGGATTTATAATTAAATCATAGAGACAAACAAAAAGATCGTGATTTAATTACGTAAGTAGTACATTTATTTTATACTTGCCTGCCTGCATGATCGTCACTTTCACTTTCCTTTTCTGACTTGACCGCATAATTATCATATTTTCTTTTTAACTTTCTTTAAAGAGCAAAAAAAACATGTAATGTGTTCATACTTCATACTTTGGAAGAGATCTTTACGTGCAGTGCAATTTTCGTTTAGTTTTAGTTTTTGTAAAAAGAAAAATAGAAACCTGTAATGAGTAAATTTAATATACCATTACAACAAAACATTTGATTTCCTACTTGAAACGACCGACCCCTTTTTTAAAAAAAAATAATAAATAATAATATAATAGTTAACTACAACTAGTGGTCCCATACCCACTAGCCACCTAACCACATTCACAATCCAACAGCGGAACAACATACCAATAAATATCCAATAAAACAATAACCAATAACCAAATAAGTAATATCCAGCATAAATTCCAAACAACATAAATCAAACAACCAGCAATCCTAACAATGCCAGGTAACCATACAATCAAGTCCCTAGAACATCCTCCCCTTCATTGCCTTTGATTCCACGATCACATTTTGCCTTTACCTGCACCACAAACAAAAATTGAGATGCATGAGTATTTGATAAACACTCAGTGAGGCAATCCTCCCATCTACTGGGCTATACACACAAGCAATAAGATTTCTACATGCCACAAACAACAATCAATAAAACAAACCAGGCAATATACAAAGCATGCAACATCCATCGTAACTGAACAAGGGGTGTCGACCGACACCAGATGGTGTCGATCGACACTGACTATCTGGTGTCGACCGACACCAAACTGGTGTCGACCGACACCCTGCCCGACACTCCCGAAAACCCTAGTTTGTGTCGACCGACACCTCCACATGGCATCGATCGACACTCGCCAAAGTCCCGAGCCGTCCTCGCGTTGGTGTCGACCGACACCCCAACTGGTGTCGACCGACACCGATACCGAGCAGCGATTTTCCTCGATCAGAAACTCCGAATCTCGCCTCCAATCTTCTCCAATCCGCTCCTTGCACTCCCAGAAGCCAAACCCAGTCCAGATAGCGACGAAATATCATAGAGAACTCAAAGAAACAACCACATAAGCACAAAATCACATAGAATCTAGAGATCTTAGCTTAGATAAGCCATGGTCATGCACTCACCTCTTTGCAGGAAGTTTCTGACCAATAAGAACGAATCTCTCACTCCTAGCAAGCTTCTAGCACCTTCCCAGCCTCCAATCTCTCAAGAACAGCCAAGAAATCTCCCAATCTCACTCACCAACTCAAGAACACTTGTTTTCTCTCTTTTCCTCTTTTTCAAACAAAAACGGCGACCACAACCTCTGGAACACGACCTAGGTCGTTTCCTTCCTTTTAAGACCCGGTTCAATGGTTTCCTTAAACCAAACCGAACCAAATCGATTAAAAACTCATTCTGATCGAACCGAAAAATAAGTGGTGTCGACCGACACCCCCTTGGTGTCGATCGACACCCATCCCCAAAAACCAATTTTTGGTTTGCGGATGTTACAATTCTCCCCCACCAATCTAGATTCGTCCTCGAATCTCGAACAACCATCAGTCAAGGACTCTCGTGCAACCGTCTCCACGGCCCGCACTCCTCCGACTGATCTACAGAAGGTCACCTCTAGGCGATAGACTCACGCTCCAGGCGTCATTTGCTCTTGACTTTTTGGACTTTCCTTTACTCATAGGCCTAAACCTTGAGTTTTTATTGGCTCCTCATCAGACCTAAGTCTGCATGCCAAATGTTGGCTCCTCATCAGGCCGAAGCCCGCATGCCATAATATATAAGGAAAAGTCCAAACTCGTCTCTCGGGTTGCCACCCTACAGCGCGCCACTGGATCGTCATCCGAAGTCGATATACCAACCATACTCCCGAGCCACAAAGTCTCTGAATATGGCAGTACTAGGAGAACCTAAGTCCAACTCCCGCACTGACCGTGTCCCCTGAGACAACTGAAGGAACTGCACCTCCAAACGATCCAATGCCTCTCTAGGAAAATACTTGCGGTTGAACTCCAAAACGAAGTCAGCCCAAGTCATCTCCCGCTGCACCCTCCTAGCAGCCACAGATCTCCACCACAACTCAGCATCACCACTCAAAAAGTAGACCCCTATGTCCACCCAAAACTCCTCAGGACATCTCAGAGTGTGGAAGTTACGTTCCACTCTCGTCCTCCACGCATCCGCAGCAGTAGGACCTACACCTCCTGAAAACTGCTCAGTACACAACCGACCCATCTCTGTCAACATGCTGAGATAACGAGCATGGACCCCCGCATCCGCAGCCACTGGCTGCCGCTCCTCCGCCACCACTGGTGGCACTACCTGAGCCTGAGCCGGTACCACTGGTGGTAACCGCTCGAACACCTGTGCTAGCAAAGCCGCAAGTTCAACACCAGGGACTCCACCCGCTGGGACCCCCACACCCGGGACCCTAGCATCACCGGCCACTGGAGCATCAACACCGCCCCCTCCTGCCACACTCACGGAATCCCCCGGAACACCCTGCGACTCGCCAACACCCTCAGCTGTCACACTCTGGTCCTCGGTCTCACTAACCACTGGGACTCTACCCCTACCACGACCACGTCCGCGTCCACGACCACGTCCGCGTCCACGACCTCGACCAGCCACAGCATCCTCTCTAACCATCTGCACTACCATGAACAGAAGGCTAAGCAAACAATTCCTATTATAACACAGAAACATAAACTCACCGTGGAATCACACACTCGGCTCGAAGAGGATGTTCTAAGACTCCATGCCACACACA
This sequence comes from Camelina laxa, assembly GCA_024034495.1. NCBI lineage: Eukaryota > Viridiplantae > Streptophyta > Magnoliopsida > Brassicales > Brassicaceae > Camelina > Camelina laxa. The sequence goes on from CM043881.1 coordinate 31,116,287, forward strand.
ATTGACTAACTCACATAATCAATCAAGACATGCAATCCCAAATATTTACAACAGAAACCTAGTGAACCCAAACCTAGAACCGTAAGGGCTCTGATACCAAACTGAAACGACCGACCCTTTTTTTTTCTAATAAATAAATAATAAATAATAATATAATAGTTAACTACAACTAGTGGTCCCATACCCACTAGCCACCTAACCACATTCACAATCCAACAGCGGAACAACATACCAATGAATATCCAATAAAACAATAACCAATAACCAAATAAGTAATATCCAGCATAAATTCCAAACAGCATAAATCAAACAACCAGCAATCCTAACAATGCCAGGTAACCATACAATCAAGTCCCTAGAACATCCTCCCCTTCATTGCCTTTGATTCCACGATCACACTTTGCCTTTACCTACACCACAAACACAAATTGAGATGCATGAGTATTTGATAAACACTCAGTGAGGCAATCCTCCCATCTACTAGGCTATACACACAAGCAATAAGATCTCTACATGCCACAAACAACAATCAATAAAACAAACCAGGCAATATACAAAGCATGCAACATCCATCGTAACTGAACAAGGGGTGTCGACCGACACCAGATGGTGTCGATCGACACTGACTATCTGGTGTCGACCGACACCAAACTGGTGTCGACCGACACCCTGCCCGACACTCCCGAAAACCCTAGTTTGTATCGACCGACACCTCCACATGGCATCGATCGACACTCGCCAAAGTCCCGAGCCGTCCTCGCGTTGGTGTCGACCGACACCCCAACTGGTGTCGACCGACACCGATACCGAGCAGCGATTTTCCTCGATCAGAAACTCCGGATCTCGCCTCCAATCTTCTCCAATCCGCTCCTTGCACTCCCAGAAGCCAAACCCAGCCCAGATAGCGACGAAATATCATAGAGAACTCAAAGAAATAACCACATAAGCACCAAATCACATATAATCTAGAGATCTTAGCTTAGATAAGCCATGGTCATGCACTCACCTCTTTACAGGAAGTTTCTAACCAATAAGAACGAATCTCTCACTCCTAGCAAGCTTCTAGCACCTTCCCAGCCTCCAATCTCTCAAGAACAGCCAAGAAATCTCCCAATCTCACTCACCAACTCAAGAACACTTGTTTTCTCTCTTTTCCTCTTTTTCAAACAAAAACGGCGACCACAACCTCTGGAACACGACCTAGGTCGTTTCCTTCCTTTTAAGACCCGGTTCAATGGTTTCCTTAAACCAAACCGAACCAAATCGATTAAAAACTCATTCTGATCGAACCGAAAAATAAGTGGTGTCGACCGACACCCCCTTGGTGTCGATCGACACCCATCCCCAAAAACCAATTTTTGGTTTGCGGATGTTACACTACTGCAGATTTCGAAGGAAAACGGAAAGAAACAAGCATTTCCTTCCATTTTCCTACAAAAACTTGTAAGAAAAGAAATTGGTTTTGGAAGAAATTTTGTAGGAAAATTCTTACCAATTTCCTTCAAAATCGTTTTTGAAAAAAATTCGTAGAAAAATGGTAAAAAACTTTTTAACCATTTTCCTACCAAAATATTCATAAGAAAATCATTCTTACTAAATTCCTACCAAATCTATATTACAATTTTCCTACCATATATTTCCTTCTATTTTTCTACCAAAATATTCTTATGAGTTCCTATGATTTTCTTACCAAATTAATAAATAATATAGAAAATAATTGTTTTCAATAATAATATAAATTCCGAAATTGAATTAAAATTAAATAGTCATTAATGATTAATTTGAATAATATACATAAAATCAATTTATTTACAAACAAATAAATCTAAAATCAAATTATTATTCTTTTAAACATAAAAGATAACCAAATGAACCCAACTGGTCTGGTTAGGTCTACAAACCGGCCTAAACTGAAATAAACCACCCATCACCAGAGAAGTTATCGCCTCCGTGAGGATTTCCTTCCTTGCCATAGATTCCTTTGCTTCCTTGCCATATATTCTTTAGTTTCCTCACCGTAGCTTACTGGCCTCGCCACATCGGAGCCGCTATCCAAGCTACGCCGCCGCTGGGAAGGGAGTTTCAACCAACGAAACCAAATCTTCGATTCAAAGAGATCAAAGTTTCAGGTAAGATCATATCGAAATTGAACAAATGAATCGATACTAAGGATTAGAGGATATACCAAATCTCCCGAAACATACTGAATCCATGATCTCCTCGTCTCTCCTACCGCAACCTCCATTTTTTCTCGATTAGGGCGCTTCACGCGTTCTTGCTTCAAAGCCTTAAAAATCTAATAAGGAAGAAAAAAGACGAGAAGAGAAGAACTCAGGCAAAGAATAAAAAAAATAAAGAGACGAAGATTAGTAGATTTAGGTTTGGGTGGAGGCGTGAAATGTTTTAAGGGGAGAAAATAGATCTAGGTTTATTTAGTTTGTAGGAATTCTGTAGGTTATGTTTTTTTCTAGGAAATTAGTAGGAATTTAGTAGGAAATAAATTTAGTAGGAAAATGGTAAGAAAAATTTCTTACCATTTTTATTCATTTTCATTACGAAATTGTTTCGGCACAGTTTTTGTAGGAAATTAGAAGGAAATTTTCCTACCAAATTCGTACCGCTTTGATTCCTATTTAGTTCCTTCCATTTTCCGACTAATTTTCTTATGACTCTAAATTTTGAAAGAATTTCAAAAGAAATTTCCTACGACTTTTTCAAAATTATACTTGGTAGAAAATTTTACACTAATTTCCTACGATAACTGTTTTTCGTGAAATAATCGTAAGTTTTTTGTAGGAACGTTTCCTACCAAGATTTTCGTAGGAAATTTGGTAGGATTTCACCATGTTTTCTTGTAGTGTACAGATTGCTTTAGAACTTCGAACTGTTACTGTTTTATATATCTTTGTAAAACTAGGGTTGATTAATAGAAAGATACCCTAAAATAACCTTAGGTTTAGTATTTCAAAGTTTATCGACATCTCCAAAATTGTTACTCATAAAAACAATGAAGAAAGCTATATTATAATAGATTTGCAAGAAAATATTTTTAAAAATATGCTTATTGTAATTTTGATGATCATTCGCTATTTTGTAAAGTTTGCAAAGATTGAAATTTACATAGCAATCATTTGTTTTATATTTTTGGTTTTACTCTCACAGTCTCGCAGATGTATTGAATGGAATATTAGAGAGCTCTACAACCAATGACAAAAATAATGTGTACTGAAATCGTCTCCACACCCTCTTTTGGGTGTTTGTAGACCATCTCCACTAGAGAACTTGTATTAGGTTGCTCATAATTAAACTAATCATAGAAATAATATTAAACTAATCAAAGTAACCTATTAACAATGTTAAACAAAATCATTTTTCACTAGAGAACTCCTATCAAGATTGCTTCTTTATTAAAATAATATTTTTAAAAAAATTTAGACAGCCTTATTCAAATGGTTGCTTCTCACAATTTTAGAATTTTTACAAAAATTGGGGGTTTGTTACAACAAAATCTCAGGTCAAAGTACTGTCTGCATACTCCATTGCCCTCTGCTTCACGTATTCGATTCTCTCCTCATCACAAACAGATTTCTCATATTCCAAGTACTTCTCACCAAGAACTGAGAACACACAATACTTGATGCGATTGTTCAAAGGTTATGGAATCGAATCGAGAGAGGAAATTGACAATGATAGTTTGATTGACCATGGATAACTAAAAACAAAATTTGAAGGAACAACAAAACCAAGCAATTGAGAAACAGAGAGACCATAAGAGAAAGTAATCACTTTACTAAGTAGGCTTCCTACTAAACCACATACAAAGACTTAGAGGCACCAACCAGAAACACAGTCGGATAAATTCTCTGAATTCTTTTATCTATTTGTCTTTCATTACCATTATTCTTCCAAATACAAGCCAATAAAGTATTTTGTATTCTTGCAAACAAGACAGTGCAGATACATTGACACAAGCAGTCGTACACAAACTCCTAAAGGTACCTCAAAAATGCTAAGACCAAGAACCTAATGTGAGAATGTGAGCTTCAGCGAGATATGGTATAGGCTGATAAATTATACTCTTAAACATATCCCTTTGTATGTAATTGGTATCTAATGTTTAAAAGATAAGGTAGATCCTGCGAATTACATGTAACATACTAAGAGGCGGTGGGAAAAGCCTCCCACCAGCACCTGTTTGACCAAATGAAGGCAGAAAAAGAAACCTCCCAAGCGAATAAGCCCTTGCAAAACAATAATACCAGAGATATAATCAATCAAACAAAACAAAACATTAAAAATTTGGTACTGTGTATAATGCAGCAGAAAGATCAAAACTAAAAGCTTTTGATTTGCCCAGTCTTACAATTTTTTGGCACACTAGACCCTAAATTTTACACAAGATCACAGAACAGATCCATGCAAAGAGAAATTAACAAACCCTACACAAGCTTCATCGGAAATCAAAACAAGATAGAATGTTTTTCAACCTAACAAATTACAAACCGATGCATCTGCGTTAAAGTCACACCAACCATTGAATCGTTTATGAAAAAATAATAATTGAGAACATCAAACAGAGCTCTGGAAAAGCCATCGGTTTCATACACCAACAACCATCCAGTTTAAGCCGGAAAAATCAAAAGATTTGAGGTGAATCGATTGATTTATTTCGGTTTTCAGATAAATTGCCGATTGATTCGCCTTTTGAATCAAGAGAGAAGAGAGAACGGATAGGGAAAGAAAGGATAGGGAAAGAAAGAAAGAAGAAAATGCAAAAAGAAAAAAATAATCCTTTTATATTTATGCATCAACTAATTATGATACGCCATATAGCGTTGCTACTGCGTTGCTCAAGTTCCTTCCCACAGAATCGATTCTCTTTTTAATGGATATAAAAATAGGGTTTTAATTAGGTTTTTGGGCCCAATTACAAGAAAAATCATGAAAGCAACCCTCGATAAAGATGTTTTAGCTGTTACTAGAAATTAGAGACCCATAACTCACAATCAAATACAATAAAAATTGGTTCAACTTTGTAGTTGGGGTTAGTGTAAAGATTTCGACTTATAAATTTGGCCCAACCAAAATGTGTTAAGCATTAAAGATAAGCAGAAAAAAAAAATCTCATGCGAGCTAGGTTTGAAAGTTAGTAATTTGGGGGTACTATTCAAGACGCGAGAGCCAAGGTGCATATATATATAATATTAGTCCTATGTGATTTAACGATTATCATTCAACAGTCCAATTAATTCAAGTAAATATCAAGAGATGTATGTGACTATGATTCTATCACGTAGTTGGTATATACAAAAAAGGTCGGTATAACACCCATGACCAAACATTGAATATTTGGGACCTATTGCTAGCTGTTTTCAATCCATCAGCTTCCAACTTTTAAGTTTATATAAATGCTTTACCAAATTAATTTACATTTTTTATTTTATTTATTTATGGAAATTTAAATGGACTACAAGCGAGACTTGTGATTTGTAAGTAATAGATTTTTTTCTTCTAAAAATGAAGACAAAAATTTGAAATAAGGTCTTTATGATGAAAGAAACTTTTATAGTCCGTGACGATGTTTCATCGTATCCCCAACGGTTTCATTTTCTTTTCTTGGTTTCTTTCTCTTTTGGATCATTGGATCCTAAAAAACGGATATGATTGATTAAGGTTGTAGCTATAGAATATTTGAAATTAGTATCTATATACTTAGGTTATAGTTTTAAATTTGTTATTGCAGAAAAAAATACCCTACATCACTTAAAGATGTAAAATATTGGTCAGTAAAGGAACATGACAAGAAAATATGGCTGTAGTGTTACATTTAGAGTTTTCACTAGATAGAGAGATGTTGATGTTGAATCCGCCTGATAACATAAACTGGTACAATCATAAAAGTTAAAACGGTACAAACTAATTTTAAACCAAAGCGATAAAAATAAAAAATAAAGTAAAAAAGTAACACTTTTGTGTAACCTTTTTGATATCACTTAAAGATGTACACCCCCCTAGAGTTAAAATTAAATCATTATAAAAGATGTAGTTTTAATAGATGCATATATTTAAGTTTGTTAAGCAATCTTTTTCCAAGTGACATAGCATGTCTAGAGGGTAGGCATGTGGAATGTCTTTATAAGCATAGAGCCATAGACCACACATTTTATTTAAGATGGAAATTCATAATTCCTCATTTTATTTATTTATTTATTTTGCAAAGCTTGTATAAGTTTTCACTAGATTGATAACCTGTGTTTGCGCTAGATATAATATTTGTAATTTATTAATTGGTACTAGATGAATACTCGCGCACTGCGCGGGTTATCTTTTAGCAATATGAATAATTACATTTTCACTGTCATATCAAATCATATATTGAGTAGTCAAAAACGAAAATACAAACCATGGTGATCAATATCATGTGACTAAAAATTTGGAGTAGCCACCACACATAATTGAATTTTTTTTTTTCTCTGGCACTGTAACACTATGAAAAAAAACTGTAGTAAGTTTGGCCAATTCCCAAGTCTTATAATCTATTCTACCTCTTAAGAATCAAACACAAAATAACCAATTTCTTCTTATTTTGTAGTAAGATTACATTTTGCAACACACATACCCGTCTTAGATACATAAAATATAAATTTAGAAACAACATCACTCAAAGACAAAATCATTAACGTTCACCATAGTGAGAATGAACTTGCAATCATGTGTATAGTTGAACAGATAGAGTCATAGAAAAAAGTTTTCAGAGAAGGAAAACAATACAACAATGTAAAATTAAGAGAATTTTGTTTTTTCTTGTTTGTTATCGAATGAGAATGAATATAATCACTTACAAACTATAATTAAAAGAACTAATTAAATATCTTTCTCTATATATTTAAGATTTCTGCCACATAAGGATTTGTTTTTTTGAACCTGCTACACTAAAGCAAGATATATAGAAATAAATAAAGAAAACAGTAAACAAAACATAGTATGCAATTGAGAAAAGTGTTGATTATGCCATGAACAGTACCAATTTTTCTCTTCTATGCCACTTTCGCCAAATCTTTTTCCCGCCTGCTATAGAGGGTTCCAAAAAGTACCCTTTTACCCTTGTCCCATCGTTCACGACACTTAAACAATTGAAGGGAAAAAAAAATTTGTTTCTTTTTCTCTCTCTTGTATTATCATCTTCTTCTTTGTTTCTTCTTTTCTCCTCAGATGCCTCTGTCCAGATTGGAGATGATCGATGGGAGATGATCCATGTGTTAATTGAAATTCATGTGTGAAGTCAAGGTATTATACACCATGGATTGTTTTGTACTTCTAATTTCCATTATTAGGGTTTTGTCCAATTCTTCAATTTTGTTCTTCATCAGTCTCAAAAAATCTATTGGGCCTGCAACAGAGGACAAAAGACCTAGGATCGAAATGCAAACAAAGGCTCTCTTCTCGGAACCCACCATGTAAGTTTTTGATGGACCAGATCTACTACGTACCAGCTTGTCTACCGTTATTTTGTCCATCACTTGAATAACTCGTCCGGTGGACTAATTATGATGTCATGTCCATTCTTCTGTTTCCTAATATGTTGTCCATCCTATATGTTTCATGTCTTATACTTCATTCAAGGATGTGCGTTGCATCACCGATGGACCAAATCCACTTTTCAGCCAGGTTTTGTCTTTTCTCTCTCGATGGACCATAACCAATAAACCAAAACTTGTCCATTTTTCTAACTAATTTTGTCTATTCTGCAGATTTTTTGAAACTAGAACTGTTCGACCAGAAGATGAAACAAGTGATGCACCTATAGAAGACGTCATTCACGATCTATCCAGATTTACACTATCGACCACACATTTTATGTAGATGGACTAGATCCGATGGACAAGATCCAATGGTGCAGATCCTGTGGACAATATTTGATGGACAAGATCCAGTGGAGCAGATCCGGTGGACTAGACATTTTTGTTCGTCGTCAACATTGTTCTCAACCAAAACCAATTAATTCTTTGTTTTCTCTCACATTTGTTTTATTCTTGATGTTATTTATTTAAGATTAATAGTATAGATTAATGCACATTTCTAAGTTAATAGGCCAGGGTTAATTTAGTCTTCTTACATCTTCCCCTCTTGTGAAAAATGGCATTTCTCATAAAGAATAAGAAAAATGGCATTTTTGAGAAGTTTTTTGAAAAAAATGGCATTTCTGGCCAAAATCCCTATGCAATTCCCATAATGAATAAACTAACTTGTAATCTATTTTGAGCAAAAGAAATAAACCATTACTAATGCATTGAGATAGTATAGGTAAGCTACAAAAAATAACCAGTTAGAACTAATATAATTTTGTTCATGTGTGGATATAAACCCTTGAGAAGCCTAAAAAGCCACAAGCAGTACCCATCAGCAATTTGGAAAAATAAGCATACTAATCAGTTTCAATTAGACAATTTCTAGATGACATTAAGATTGTCTTAACATTAGTATAAGACAATTTTTTTCTTTAGGAAATTGAGTCCTATGTTAACTTCAACATTCTAATATATATTCTAAAGCCAAGTTCCGTTGCTGATTTCTTCAAAAGAGTACTCTCTGAATATGTTTGATCTTCAAGTTCTCACTTCTCTATAGTTGACCTTCATCTTCCACATCTTCGTTTACTACAAAAAAAAAATAGCATGATGTGAGAGATATTATAAAAGAACAGTTACTACAAAAAATTAAAGCAAGGGAAGACGAAAACGGTCGAAATAACAGTTACTACGAAAATCAAGTAAGGGAAAACGAAAAATATCAGTCAAACAACATAAAATTTTCAAAATGATAGGTTGAATTTAGTCATGGACATGTGGCACTCTCTCCATTGCTGACGTGGCAGAAGGTTGGAGAGAGTTGACCAACTTTCATAATATAGATTGTTTTTTTTTTTTTTTTTTTGAACAACTCATAATATAGATTGTATGAACTAATTATGTTATATTATTTCTGTTTTACAAAAAATGTTATTTTTTCTTAAGACTGTCATTTTATGTTTCGATGTTACGTTTTAATTTTTTTTTTATCTCTAATAATTTGAGCTTATTAATTAGAAAGAAAATTTTTTATAGTGTATTTTATAAAAGATAAAATAGTAATTTATATAGTTTTGTAATTTGTGTGCATTATGTCAAAATGACATAGAGAGATTAATTTTTCAGTGTTAAATATAATGGATGTGAATTGTTTGGAATATTAATATTGGTTAGTTCTCTCCACTTAGTTCCCTCCCTTGTACGTTCAAATTTTGGTTTTGAATTGTGGCAGATCAACTCGCATAAACATGCAGTTTTTAATATGATAACCCTAATCCATATTTAAGTTTGAGACAAATGATTCAGGATTCGATCCACGATCCGTTAAGAAAAAAAATATATTCGGTGGATGGATCTAAATCCAGATATTAGAAAAACTGAAACCGCATAATCATATATAAAATATTATATATATTTATTAACTATATTATATTATTGTAAAAAGACATGTTAAAGTTTTCACATTGAAAATAACTAGAGACCAAACCATATCATTAGACAATCATATGTGTTTCCTCTCTCATTGTTCAATTAATTTTAGCATGCAAGCTTGTACCTTCATTTCGTTCATGGATCAACAACACATAGACATAGTTCAAAATACACTATGTCAGTTGTCAAATGCTTTTCGTTAAACTAGCCCAAAATTGGGAATAAGGTACAACGTTTTAATATAAGTCGAAAATGAGACTAACGAACATAAAATTCATTAAAAAAAAAAAAAATTGAATGGTAAGAAAGAAAATAGACCGACGTGTTCTTTTATTCTAAAAAAAAAAAATGGATATATATATATATATATATATATAACCTACATGGACTTAGGGCATCTCCATTGGTAAGTTTTTTAACAAGTTTGTTAAAAATATTATAATCACCAAAAATACAAATTTACTTACTAAAAACTTTTTAAAGATTTTGTAAAATTTATCCCTCCAATGGTAAGTTTTTTAACAAGTTTCTTAGCATTACATTTTAAAAAAACAGAACTTGTTTTACAAGCAAAACAGAATTTGAAAGGTGAAATGGACCGATCTGAGGCTTTCCCCTTTTGTTTGTGAATGGGCTCATCCTCCTAATGTGAATGAGAAGAGCATTGTTTGCCTTCATAAACGAACCTGCATGCATATAGATGTGGACTCATATATAAATCCAATAACAAACACTCAAAACACTTAACTACAATTCAATATGAGGTATCACATGAACCAAACATATGAAACATATAAATGCATACCAGCTCTGTTATTTCAGTGGCAAACCCATTCTGTAGAAGGCGGTCTGCCTCATCAAAAAATAAGACGGCTAGTTCATCTAAATCAACAGACATGGAATTACACAACTGATCTATCATACATCCAGGAGTCGCCACAACAATATCTGGCATAGGTAAAACCAAACTTTCAATTTCTCTATAAAACAAAATTCGATGCAAACTAGAAAAGAAACCGAAACAAAAACATAACACAAACTCAAAGAAGAACACATACCAAACTCAAACTGAAACAAGAACACAACACAAACTAAACAAAGAACATATTCATTCAAGAACACACAAACATACAACCGATCTTGTCAAAGTACGTAAACTGAAAGAAACAACATACTACATAAACTCTTAAACTGATTAGTGTGACAACATGTCATTAATTAACTTGTCCTTTAGAGCCTTTTCTGTTTCACTTAGTGTTTCTGTTTTTGAAATTAGGTTTTCAAGCATAGTATGCTTGGTTTGCTTCTCGTGCATAGCAAAAGCCTTCTCTGTCAAAGCAAAATCCTTTTCCTTCATCTCATACATCCTTTGGAGCTCCAACATCCGAAATTCCAAGAGAGCCTTCTGTTCATCGCAAGTGCTTGTTGTGCTTGTTGCGTTGTTGTTTTTTCCTTTTCCTTTGCAGCCTTAACACCAGGAGGACGACTAAGCGATTCATCCTCTCCATGAGTTTTCCCTTTGGAGCTTGTATCTTGTGCGAACCGTCGTTGCACTTCCTTCTTTTGTCCCTGCAGTACCTTTAGTCGAAGATGCAATCCATTTCTGATCATGTCGAAGCTCTCTCCAAGCATGCTCAAGGGTGAACTTTATCTTGTAATCGTTAAAGAAGATTTGGTATGCCAATTTCATGACATCATCCTCATTCTGGCCAGAAGCTCTCTGTCTTGTTGCAGCCTCATAGCTTCCTACAAACTTGCAAACGTGTTCATTGATCTTCTGCCACCTTTGCTTACAGTGAGTGGGATCTCTCTTGTCCGCATCAGCTAGCTTAAGACTTGCAGCATAATAAGCTGCAATGCGCGCCCAAAACCGACCACCTTTTTGATCATTTGCAGTTATAGCATCCTTACTAGTATTGAGCCAAGCGCTGATCAGCGCCACATCTTCTGTGTGAGACCATTTCCGTCTGCTAAAACGCTCCTTAGGTTTGTCTTGATCTAGGGTTGGAACATCAGTACATTGGGTACTAAAGACTGGGATATCTGTTGATTGAAAACTCTCATACATTGAAGGTTGTTGACTGGTTAAGAGGTTTAAATAGCTTGAAGATTGATTATAAGAATCCATAACCGTGTCAAAGATCAAAGGAGAGAGGAAGGGTTTAAGTGTGAAACTATAATGAAAAGATCAAAGAGAGAAGAAGGGTTTACGTGTGAAAGCGGAATGAAATATCAAAGGAGAGAAAAAGGATTTATATGTGAAAGATCAAAGTGTGAAAAAGTGATGGTTTGTGTTAAGGGTCGGGTTTAAATGTGAAACTACAAGTTGTGGTTAGTGTAGTTAGCAATCAATACCAAATTACTAACAAGCATTTATCACACATACAAGTATTAAAGAGATTAAGTATGATGTAGACATATAGTAGTCTAAGTCTTAGTAGTTGCAACTAACAAGCATTTATCACAATGTCTTAGTAGTTGCAACTAACAAGCATTTAACAAGAATCCACTTCTTTCTATCACATCAGCTAGTAGAAGCAAGCAACATAGTTCAGGAGCAATATATACACGACGACTATTGATCTTTCTTTTTAACTAATCACTTCATTGAAGTAGATAACTATCAAAGTAATAAAGAGTAAACATAAGAAACAAAAGAAAATACTAAAAGACGCACATAGCACACAAAAGTTCCAAGAAAGAAACTTAACAAGAAAACAAGATACCATGTCGATTAACATTTTAAAGTTAAGAGAGTGAACTAACCGTTTCTGTGCTGATTCGTGATATATCCACTTGCAGTGATTGTAAACTGCCACTGCAAGCACCTGCATCAAAGAGAGAACAAAAGAATGCATTAAGAACTGGGTAATAACAAGCCACTGAGACAACAGTTTGATCACAGAAGAAGATATGATGAAGCGTAAATATGAATATAAAGATTCATAAGAATCGAACAAAGCTGTGTCTCAAACGGTTACCATAAATTTTGTCTCTCGCCTCCGTTTTGTTCAAATACAAAACAACCAGACCAAGCTCAGCTCTTGTACTCTCATACATTGGATTCTCATCTTCTCACCTTTAAGATCAAATTTGATATCATTTGTGGGGTTAATAATCCAAAAAGTCAAAACCAAAATAATACTACAAGAATCGAAAAAATAAACCAGATTTATGCATCAATCAATCCACAACAACATCGAGCAAAAAAATCCTACGAAATTTACAGAGAAATGCCTAAAGATTTCAAAACAGTAGATAATTTCAATTGAAAATCAATTTTGAAATGCATCACTTGTGAATCATTAGAAATAGTTCACAAAAGCAGATCTGTACGACATACATCGATTGAAAATCAATTCAATAAAACAAGAAATTGAATATCTTACCCCAATCAATTCGGTTTCTCTTATCCCAATTTTTGTTTTCTTTAAAAACAGAAATAAAACTATAGAGCATCAATCAGAGTATGAAGAGGAAGAGCTAGAGTAAAATAGTGGCGGCTATGGTGTTTTCTGATTTCTCCATAGGAAATAACGAGAGGAGACATCAAGAGAGAGGAAGAAGAAAGAGGAAAAAACGCGCAAGATTTTTTTTCTTTTTTTTGTTTTCATTGCTCAAGTAGGCGACACGTGGTAGTAAGAATCAAAATAAAAACTCCTTAGCTAAGGATTGATTCTACACTTAATTAACATTTTTGATTTTTTTTTTTTGCTTTATACGCTAAGAAATTTATTAACATCTCCCCGATGGAGATGACCTTAATACATAACACAAATATAAACATGTGGCATATATAGCTTGGGGACTTTATACTTGATTAAGATTGATATATACACATCCATTTTATACTGTATCAAGAATCAACATTGGATTTAAATGGAAAAAATTGAATGTATATCTATTATCTATTTTAAAGCTGTAAGTGAAAAATTCAAAGCAGCCGTACAGTTACAGAAGCAAACAACAACTTGACAGCAGAAGAGGACATAACTCATGATGCCCCTTTTTTATTTTATGAAAAAAAAATTATATATATTTAATCTAAATTTGTGTCTACAAAACTCAATTCGTAACTCAATTTCTATCACAAGCATTTTATTACATATCTAATCAGTATTCATCCGGATTGACTTTATATATAGTAAGTTGTTGGGAAAAAAACACAACACAATTTATTTATAATCGAATATTAATAAAAATGTAGTATAGAATAATATGATTAAGAAGAATTTAGCCGGCTTTCGCGATTTATTTGGAGGACATTCAGGAACATAAAAAAGAATTTGTTTCTTTTTTTTTGATTTTAGATATGGTAAATCAGATAATCTGGCAAGACGTGTACGGTCCGAAGCACAATTTACTAACATATGTAAACGACATTCCGTCTCATTGGCTTTAAGTCAATCTTGTATTTTGCTGTCAAAAAAAAAAAAAAAGAATAATATAATTTTTAGATTAAAAATAAATTGTTTTAATCACTAATGAAAAAATATTTTAGGGTAAGAGAAAATCTTTGAAGAATCAAGAAAAGAAAACAAAATATCTCCCATGACTACAAATCTTTTGGTATAATTATCTTACTACTATTTTTAAACTATGTTCTAAATACCAAAATACTCCATAAAAACGTAGCCCATAATCAGAAAAATTGAACTAAAAAGTTTTTTTTTTAATAATTTGGGGGAAGCGGGAAACGTATGGAGAGTAATGTAAACACGTGGCGGTCTGGGGGCCTTATAACAACCAAAATGCAAAGTTAATTAAACAAAAAGCTTTTGAAGCAAGTTAGTTAGCCATAGCCGCTTGGCGCTGTCCTCTTCGTCTTCTCTCGTCTTCTCTCTCTCTCTCTCTCTCTTTCATTTTCCTGTTAAGTGGTGAATTTGCTGGAGGAGTTAGTTGTGGAATCGTTTTACTCGATGGAGGTAACTTTTGTTTTTCTTTTGTTTCTTGATTTGGTGTTTTTCTTCTCTTAAAGTTTGATGCTTTGTGTTCTGAGATTTCTGGGTTTTTGATTCCAACTTCTCTGGATTGGTTTCTGAGTTTAGGGTTTCAGAAATTGAGAAACTTTTCTCTGTTTTGTGAAAATTTATCGCTTGAGATAAAGTTTTATCATTTGCTTTTGATCTAATTAGCTTATGGGTTTATGATTTGATACTGTGTGTTTTGCCTAATTTTCTAATTGGTTTTGAATCGATGTGTGTTACTTTTTTTGTAAGCTAAGTGATGTGTTGATTATGGTGGTTGAGTTCAATTTTAGTATGGGTTCTGGTTCGTTATGTCTCAGGGTGGTTGGTTTCAGGAGATATGGGAGATGGAGATGAGCAAAGTAAAGAGCTAGAGAATTCGTCTTCCAGTGTTGCAAATGCAGAAGCAAGAATGAAGTTTGCTTCCGTGGATGCTTTATCAGAGTTAGTTTGGTCTCCTCGGAACGGTCTAAGCCTAAGATGTGCAGATTTCAGTTTCACTGGAAAGGCAAAATTACTCTCTCCTAACTTCTTTGATTCAGGACAAACCAACATGGAGCTTCATTCCAATAGCACAAGTATCGAACAGCAACAACAACAAGAAGACGAAACGGTAAATGTCCAGTTGAGAACACAAGATCAAGTTAACCAAGCGTGTAGCGGGATGAATAGACCATTGTCAGGTTGCTAATTAAAATGATAAGAAACAGTACCAAAATGATTGTAGTTCCGTAGAACTGTCTTTTCGATAACGAGTTCTTGTTTGTTTGCAGGGATTGGTGGTTCTGGTGAGGAGAAGGTTGAAATCAATGCTGATATAGAGAATGAAGAAGCAGGAAGTTCCAAAAGATCGTCAGGTATTAGAAATGATTACATGAAGTAAATAGTGTCAGTCTGTTTACCATTAATAGGCAACTATGGATTTAAGCTGTTGTGTTTGTCTTCTATGGTTGTTTTGGATACTGAGTAGATTCTCCACGAGCTATTGGAGTAAAAACAGAAGCTTTGTTGGCTAATGAACAGTTGATGATGGAGAGTGCTGGATCTCAAGAAGAACCGACTAACCGTGGAGATAGAGAAGAAGAGGATAGAGCAAATAATCGAGTTGATCGTTTAGAATCAATGGATGAGAACAACCTCACAACTCTTGCAGTTGTAGCATGTGAAGGCAAAGGGGAATACTCTCCGGAAGGTGAGACAGATGTCGAGAAGGCTGGACCAAGTGTCTCTTATAGTCGTCATGCCAAAGAGAAAGGGAAAGAAAAAGCCTTTTCTGATGAAAACTTTGAGGGTGATGAGAACGATGATGAGAGTTTTGGGAGTGTAGAAAGTTGCAATAGTGCGGGTTTGCTCTCGAGGGGAAAGAAAAGACCAGGCTTTGAGCAACAGCTGATTCTTGGAAGCAAACGGCTCAAAACGCTAAGTCAAGAATGTTTGGGGTCAACTTCAAAGCTCAAGCAAGATAGTTCTTTTATGAATTGGATATCAAACATGACAAAAGGAATCTGGAAAGGTAATGAAGAAGACGATTCTCCTTTTGTAGCTCTCACTTCAGATGCTAATGGTCATGGCCATGGCCAAGTCAATGTGATTGTTGACCAACAAGAATTGAATCCATGCTGCGTGAAGGAAAATAGCGGATGCAGAAACACCGGTTTCCAGTCTTTTTTCCAGTCTATATATTGTCCGAAGAAACAAAGTCAAGATGCCGTGGAGATGGATATCTCGAATGATGCTAATGCAACTTCTTTGCAGGAACTTCCCTGGATACCTGAACAATGTGACGTTACCAAAGGGGATCACTTATCTTCATCTGGTAATGAGATTGGTCCAGTGGCTGAACCCAACATTTCATCAGGAAAAGATGGATGTAATCAGACAAGCGAACCGCTCTCTTCAGAGAACAAACATGAGGACAAAGAGCCAAACATCTCTTTGTTGCCTCTTAGTAAGTCTAAGCCGAATGAAGAGCTAAGAGTCCGCGGTGAAGCTGATGGGAAGGTTAGTCCGTGTGTAACCAACAGAAACTCTGGTCTTGAAAGTTTGTGGATAAGCAGATTTTCTTCTAAGAGTTCATTCCCTCAAAAAAAAGCCAGTATAACGACTAAAGAGGGCAATGATTCAGCCTCAGACGCAGCTAAAACCCGTGATTCGCAGATAATGCCGGCAGACGATAATGTTGTAAAACAGAACACGGCTCCCACAGTTTCTGCAATGAGAATAGAGTCTTCAGAAATAATGGCTTCTTTGTTTGAAAGAAAGTTAGAAGCTGTGAAACGTATCATTCCAAGTTCTTTAGCTGAGAACACAGACGAGGAACAGACGAATCTAGTTTGTTTCTACTGCGGTAAAGAGGGTCACTGTTTAAGGGATTGTCTGGAAGTAACTGATATTGAGCTCAGAGATCTAGTACAGAACATAACTGCTCGGAATAAAAGAGAAGAAGTGTCAAGCCTATGCATTAGATGTTTTCAGCTAAGTCACTGGGCTGCAACATGCCCGATTGCTCCACTGTATAGTTCAGGAGTAGAAGATAAAGCGATAAAGCACGCTTTAGCTTCTACCTCTGGCTCAAAGCTGCTGCCTCTAAGTGGTTTCACAGACGTACCAAAAGCAGTCTTTGATGCTGTTCAAGTTCTTCGCTTGACCCGCACACACGTACTCAAGTAAGGTCCAGTTCACACTTTAAAAGACTTTCTCCTGCCACATTATGATGCTCTAATATCTTCTTGACGTTTTATTTCAGATGGCTAAATACCAAGAAGTCTGCATCGGGTCTTGAAGGGTTCTTCTTGCGGTTAAGGCTCGGGAAATGGGAAGAAGGGCTTGGAGGAACAGGGTACTACGTAGCCCGCATAGATGGTTGGTACATTTGTATATAAATCAATCCTCGAAATCGCGTATTTTTTTCTTTTTCTTTTTTTCTTATCGCAACTTAAATATGTTGGTTTTGAACCAGGGACAACAGAGGTGCAAAGCTCAAGGAAACATTCAGAGAATAGCTCAATTTCAGTGAAGGTTAAAGGGATGACTTGCCTTGTTGAGTCTCAGTTTATCTCAAACCATGACTTTCTTGAGGTATATAATAAACCACGACCTTTCTTGAGGTGTTATCAGGTTTTCATATCTGAATATTTTGCATTAATTATCTTGAGCAGGAGGAGTTGAAGGTGTGGTGGCGGAGCGTCGAGAAAAGTGCCGGTAGAAGCGGCGATGGCATCCCGTCGGCAGAGGAACTTGTTCGGAAAATTCAGCAGAGGAAGATGTTAGGCTTTTAGGATCTTTATTTCATTTCAAATAGATAATACATGTTTTTGAGGACCAAATGTATATTTATTTAATAGGATTTACGTCGACACATGTATTTTTTTTTTTCGGTGTGGTGAAAAATGAGAGTATAAATTTCTGGCTAGTTCAGAGGACATCGAATGTCTCAAACCAGACAACAATTTAAAACTGGATGTCCAACTTCTATAGACTTGCGAGTTTTGTTCGCATCTTTCTGTCTCTATAACTAGTTATTTAGCTTATGTTAAGGATGATATCGTTTCTCAAGTACGTCCGGAGGACAAGTATATTGATATCCACGCATAGTATTGTAGTGGATCTATCAATCCCATCCGTGTACTATGGTCATTTTTGCTTTGCGCATTTTCAAAGTGTCATAAAATCAAAGACTAGTTCATTCACATGAACAATCACCAAATTGGAGACTAGTTCATTCACATGAACAAGGATAGTTGCAAATGTAATAGTCTGAGCTCAGTAAATTCACCAAACCAACCTTTAAACTTTTGACAATTGGACTTGACAAGTTTTAAAATGATACACTTGTATCTCAAAGAATCCAACATGATTCTGATTCTTGGGTTATCTAGCTCTTTTTATTTAAAATTTCAATCATATTCCTTATTTTCCAAATATAATGAGAAAAAACAAAAAAAAAGCCTAATTAAGGACCAAAAGTGAAAAAACTAAAAATAAAATCTAGGGTTAGGCAGTGTTACCTATTTATTTGGTGCTTAAGTAAAGTCGTTTGTCGCTTCCGCAGACACTTTGGTTTTTGAGTCTCCGTAGAGTTTTAGAATTTCATCAATCAAACAATGGTTTGTTCCTCGATCTCTGTCTATCTGAAATTTGTTTTCGTGATTATTAGTTTTTCGAACATTATGGTTGTAATTTCTCGTCATGTGAATCTGTAGGCGGGTGTAGAACCAGAGGTTGCTGCGGCTGGAATCGTGAAAAAGAGAACGTTCAAGAAGTTCTCTTTCAGAGGAGTCGATCTCGATGCTCTTCTTGACATGCCAACGGAAGCTCTTGTCAAGCATTTCAGTGCCCGAATCCGTAGAAGGTTAAATCTCTTTGGAACCAAGAAAATTAGCTTAGCTTTCGTCTCTTGGTTTTGTGAGACTGATGTGTTTTGTTATCTTTTAAAGGTTCTCTAGAGGATTGACCAGGAAACCTATGGCTTTGATCAAGAAACTGCGCAAAGCGGTAAAACCCTTATCTCCCCTCATCACTCAGTAGATCTTAATTTGTTGAACACACACAATCGTCAGAAATGTAGGAATTGTGTATTTTTTCCTTGTAATGCTAAGAGATTTTGATGATTAGATAACTGTTAGTTTAGCTTATGTGATGCTTTGAACAAAAAAAAAAGAAAAAAAAAGAAGAAGCTTATGTGATGCTTGCTAATAGAACCATTGTTATTCGTCTTATAGTTCAAAGGTTATCAGTTTTTTCTTGTACTCTTTGTAGTATCAGTTGTGGGTGAGAATGAAGCCATGTTTTTGTAATGATTCAGATTCTCGAGATACCGTATTTTCTATAGTGTTACTTTTTCATCTCTTTGCAGATATCATTCTCCCCTTTGCAATTTTGTGTTTGATCTTTGCTAGCAATCAGGAATTGACTATATTTAAGACACTAAAGATTATGAATTTTAGTTTTACTCAAGCCTCTTATGTGCAACCATAATATCATATCTTTGTTTAATGGGTTTGAACACTAAAGAACAAAGGTTTTGTGTTTTTGAGCAGAAATTGGAGGCACCAGCTGGTGAGAAGCCAGCAGCAGTGAGGACACATTTAAGGAACATGATCATTGTGCCTGAAATGATTGGAAGCATCATCGGTGTTTACAACGGAAAGACTTTTAACCAAGTCGAGATTAAACCGGAGATGATTGGACATTACTTGGCTGAGTTCTCAATCTCATACAAACCGGTTAAGCACGGTAGGCCTGGTGTTGGTGCTACCAATTCCTCCAGGTTTATCCCTCTCAAGTGAAAGCCAATGCAAGAGTACTACTCTATATTGTTTTTTCTTTTTCTTTTTTCGCATCTGTTTTGTTTTGCTACTAATCTCTATCTTCTTTAGATAACCTTTATGTCTTTTAAGGTTAAGACTTTGACTCTGTCTTAATTTATTTTATATTGCTACTCATTTGCTTATGTTGAAGTTTTCAAATATAATCCACAAATTCAGAAAAAGTATTGATTTGTTCTTTCTCGTTTCGACTAGGTAGCTAGGTGTAACAACTCTATGGTCGTCCTCTTTGACGATTTCAGAAATTGATGTATACTTGATTTTCCTAATAGCTCAGTGATAAAATTATATTTTTCAGATGTGTAATATTATTTTTATTATCTTTAAAAATCAAAACTAGTGCCCAGTTATATGTTTTTGTTTGCCAAAAAAGTAGAACCAATTGAATTACATATCTACAAATTATATATATATATATATATATATAAGAAAAAATGAAATGAATGAAAAAAAAAGTCAACACAAAGGAACTGATTAGTAAACTTTGAAAAAAATGAAAAGCTTATGAGAGAAATAGAAATTTCCATTCATTTTCTTGGAGTCTTCTCTCCACTCTCTTTTCCACCTCTTCTCCTCTTATCTGTCAAGAAAGTAACAAATATCATAGGCACAAATACATATTTATATGTATCGTAACTTTATAAGCCAAAACCCGATCAAACCAAGTAAAAAATCGGATTGTGTAAATGTATGTACCTGAGTCTCGATGTTCATGGTTGTAGAGAACTCGTGAGGAGAGAAATTGGCGTTTACAGTTTTGAGTTTTGTCCCCATTGATTTAAGACATTGAAGAACTTCTACCATTGAATCAAGTCCAGACAAAGGTTCTTGTAGACCAACCCTAACCTTTGTTTCACTCATATCATTACGACCATCATTTGCTGATTTTGCCTCAATCACCTTAATTCTTTTCTCTAGTTCTTCCTTTAATCTTTGTAATTTCATAATCTCATCCACAGTTTTTTCAACAATTGTATTTTTGTCATTCTGAGAAGAAAAAACAAATTGTATAGTTGTTGAAAAAACTTGTTTCCATATCGATCCTATACAAATAAGTAATGTAGTAAGAAATTTATCATATTAAAAATATATATATATATATATATATTTATCATATGCAAATACCAAAAGTCACTAACGTTTATACAATTTTTGCATTGTGAAATTTTGAATGTGTAATATTTACTATGATTGTTTTTTTTTTCAACTCATTAATTCTGATTTAAATTTTAGTATAACACAATTAATTAATGTACCTTAGTGGAAAATGGTAGTAGAGAATGGAGAGCTAAGTAACTCTGTTTTTGTTTCTCTCGTCTCGTTCTCTCTTTCAACATATGTCGCCGGCATCTTTCTTTCTCCGGCGCCACCGCGTTTTTCTTTTCCTCCCAATTCTTTCTCAGCAAATTCACCATTCTCTTCTTCACGTTCACTTTCGATGAAGAAGATATCAACAAAGGTCCCGTGCCCTTCACGTATGGCCTAAAGGCGCTTCTGTTCGGTACACTACTGACGCTTTTGTCATCGTAAACGGAGATGTCATCGGCGATTAGATCCCATAAGTTGTCTTCTTCTTGACAAACCGAATCAAGAAAGAAGTCATCCATCGTCTCTCTCTCTCTCTCTCTCTCTCTCTCTCTCTCTCTCTCTCTCTCTCTCTCTCGTAGTGTTTGATGATAATCTTGAGTTGTGATCTCGATGTTGTGTCTCGCGTGTGTGTGTTTATATCTTATGATTAAATCACGTGTGGTTTTGTTGAACTAACACACGTGAAGCATATTAAGAACGTGGACAATGAATGGTTGTCTCAACTTCTTGGTTAAGATAAGTGACGTATATAGGCGAAAACTAGAGACAGTCAAAGTGATGTATGAAAGATGAAACTTGTGGAAGTCAAGTGACGTATAATGGCACCAAAAATTAAACATTATGTGACGCGTAAACATATTTTTTTTGTTTGTTTTTGCGCAAAGTGACGCGTAAAAGCTATATATAGTTATTTCTATAGGTTTTCTTCAAAACAAAAAAAATCTTTTAGTGCAAAATCTCCTTTAATGTGAGTTTGAGAAAACACAAGACCCTCGAGAAAAAGAGAGAATATATGTGGTTAGAAATAGAACAAGTTTATGAAAGTTAATATTATCAACAAAACACTTAAATTTACATAAAAATTCATCTTTTAAAAAAATATTATTTGTTTAATCATATACATAAAAATAAGGTTTCACTCTCATCTTATTGGTCGACTTGGCAATGTAACTTTAACAAAAAAAAATTTATATTAAACCACAAATTAAAAAATATTTAATTTTGACATTTAACTCACATTTTAATATAAAACTGAAATTATATAAATTATACATTAACTATATTATTTCTTTCAATTGTATTAAAATAAATAAAAAATTAGAATTGTAACTCTCATTTTCTAAATGTAATTTTCCATTACTTTTTATTTGTAGAAATTTTCCATTACTTCTCTTCATATAAATACTTATTCTCTTAATTTCTCATTCTTTCATTCTCTCATCCTCTTACACTATATCTCAAATATTTTTTATTTTGTGTTTTTCTTTTGTTATTGTATGGGTTTAAGAAATTAATTCAAATATCACTATAAAAGTTTAATTTTAGAGTTTGTATGATATGTATATCTTATATATTTTTTTTAATGTTTTAAAAGATTTATCTCCATTGTCTATTTTAAATTAACATCTTATAAGTCATTATTTTTTTTTACTCTCAACGATATTAACCATACAATACAGGTCATAAAGTTGAAAAGATTAATCTATATTATGTATTCTGATTATCTCACATATTCATCTATCATTTCTAATAATTTATAAAAATTAATATAATAATATTTAAAGATCAAATATAATTATTCATTTATAAAGTCTGTTTTATTTTGTCAAGTCTATATAAACTCTATTTATAAATTCTATTTTGTTTTGTGATCCAATAGATAAATATGTAAAGATCAATATAATATTTATTTTATTTAAGTTTTGAGGTTTCTGAAAACAAAAATAACTTAATTAAAAAAAATTGTTCTTTGTGATTTAAGCAAAATGAAAAAATGATCACAAAAAAATCATATTTAAATGGGAGTGAAATATATAAAAATAATATAATTTAATACTATTTAACTAAATCCTCTAAAAATGAAACCATTAGTATGAAATCTAGCACTATAAATTAAATTGATGAGTGAAAAACAAAAAAAAAAATAAAAAGATAGAAGTTATCCTTGGTGTTTTAAAAAATCTTTAGATTGGAGTTCATATAATTTTATAAGAAATCTAATTTAGTTTGTCACTTCAAAAGTAATATTTTCAATATGAAAGATTATGTCTGAGTGTTGAGTTTATATTAACAAAACAACCAAATCATGTGTAAGTTTGAATTTGATTAGGCCACTTGGTATTCTTTTTCTTGAAAATCAAAACAAATTAAAATATATATTTATATTTAACTCACTTTTAAAGGCATATGTAACTCCATTTAACTCAACATCAACTCAAATGTAACTCCTAACCAATAATTCTACATTCATTCCTCCCACTAATTTATTTATCTTTCAAGAAAAAATGTTTTTGGTTAAGTTTTATACTTTTTAATTATTTTGGTTAGCTAAATTTATAGTCACTAGTTGTCAAAAAAAAAAAAACAACTTATCGTCACTATATATATATATATATATTTATATTGCTTTAAACTTTGAAATAAGGAATATTGTATATTTTATACGTAGTTACTAATTTTTTTGATAATTTTTTGTTTATTCAATTTTACTATATTACAGTCTTATGTTTACAATGACATTAAGAAAAACTCTTTATTCAGTTTTTAACCTCTATAAAACATGATAAACATAGATTCACTCATATTAAAAAAATGTTTAAGTTTCTATATTATTATTTATATTAATATAGCTTATCAATTTGTAATAATATTTATTGTTGTATTTGTTAATTTTTATTCTATAACAAAATTTATATATTTTAAACTTTGTATAATAAATAACCATACCAAAAAACGTTGACACAAGTGTAAGGTTTATAAGAAAATAATCATACCATTATGATATTCATATTTTATAAGAAATTCTGATATTCATATTTTAGTAGAATTTTGTTTTTGTTTTTTGATGTTATTGTTAATAAGAAAAGAATAACATTTTATTTTAACATAACTTCAAAAATATAATAAAAAGTATTATGTATGTAACCACGGGTGAACTAATACGTAATATGATAGTTAAAATTGAGAATTAGTTGTTCTAATAAACTAAATATATTTTACCTTTTTATCACCCGATCGTTGAGTAACTTACTCCTTAAATATTTTTAATAGACGTAAACATGAAACCATTTTGATTAGCCAAATAAAAGTAGTTAAAAAATTTCATGTTTTATAATTAACAGCAAAAACTATTTTTATTTTCCGCGGTATGACAAGTGGATTAGTGTGTGTATGGGCATTAGTTTATTCTTCTGTCTATTAGTATATTGTAAGTTGTATGTATAACACACAGTCTTTGAGATTTTCTTTTTGACGTTTCCTAACCTTTTTTTTTAGGAAACTTCTGTGTGTAAACGACTTGACTTAACAACATTGACCGACTCCGATTCCTTTATGCATTTCCAACTAGGTATATTTATCTTCATTATTACATTCTTATAACCTGACCAACTTCGATTCTTGAAAACGATGTGTGAAAAACGTATCAAGTGATCGATCTTTTCAAGAAGAATCAAGTGTTACAATATACAGTATTAGGTGGACTCATTTAAGTGGGCTTTTAATGGTTTTGGGCCTCTTTAAAACTCTAAAGTTCATGAATGAATTAGACTTTTTTTCTCATCCGCAACGATGGCGGCGAATCAAGTAATATCCGGCGTCAAACAATCATCTCCGGCGCCGCTCGTCCGCTTTACACTACTTGAGAATCAATGACATGACAGTATCATCCGCCCCATCGTGTGTGCTTTAAAGCGAATGTTATGAGGTTTTGAAATGTGTGACATTCCCCATTACACACACAACACATTCGATAACAGCAACACGGTGATGGCGTCGCTTATACTTGGAGCTCCTCCGCGATTCACCGTCGCATTATCTTCTTCACGGTTGTCATCTCTCTCTCTCTCTCTCCGCTTCCTCATTTCAGCTAAAGGAAAGCGTTTCAATCATCTCTTTTGGGAATGTAAGTAATCAAATCTCTCTTCCGATTTTTTAACTTTACTTCAGAGCGTAGAACTCCACATCGTACGTACTATCACGACTCCGAGCACCCGACAATTTCTCACTAAAGTAGGCCACGGGACGAGACTGTTGACTTAGAACAGCACCGATGCCCAATTTAGAAGCATCACAATGGAGTTCAAATGGCATTTCAAAATCACGAAGAATCAAAATTGGGGCGGAAGTCAACTTGTGTTTGATCAAGTCAAATGCATCTTGTGCTGCTACGGACCACATAAACTTGCTATTCTTCATACAATCAGTCAAAGGAGCCACAAGAGAACTGAAATGCGGCACAAACCTTCCATAAAAAGACGCCAAACCATGGATACTACGGACGTCCGTCACCATTTTTGGTACTGGCCACGACTTGATTGCTTCGACCTTCCCTAAATCCATTGACAAACCCTTAGAAGAAACCACATATCCAAGGAATAACACACGATCAACTCCCAACTCATATTTTTGCTGTGCCACATAAAACGCCTCACGACGTAACCACCAAAATCTTTCGCAAATGGTCTTGATGTGCCGTGAGAGAAGAGCTAAAAATCAAAATGTTATCAAAATAGACAACCACAAACTTGTCAATGAATAGTCTCAAAGCTTGATTCATCACCCGCATGAAGGTACTAGGGGCATTCGAAAGACCGAAAGGCATTACCAATGACTCAAATAAGCCGTCTTCCATTCATCACCTGGACAAATGCGAATTTGATGGTATCCACTCTTTAAATCCAGCTTCGAGAAAATTGTTGCACTCCTTATTTGATCAAGTAGATCGTCGGTCGGGAAATGGGAAAACGGTAACGAACTGTGATATTGTTAATAGCATGACTATCAACACACATTCGCCACGAACCATCCTTCTTAGGAATAAGGAGAGCAGGAACTGCACATGGACTCAAACTCTCACGTACGTGACCTTAAGCCACAAGCTCTTCAACCTGACGTCGCAACTCCTCATGTTCCTCAGGACTCATGCGATAATGCGGTCGATTTGGAAGAGCTGCTCCGGGCACCAAATTAATTTGGTGCTGAATATCGCATAGGGGAGGAAGTTGGTGAAGGAGTTCATCCGGAAACACGTCAGAGAACTCTGTTAATAATTTAGCCACCCATGGAGCCAACAACGACGGACGTTCCAGCGAAGTACTTGCTGACAACAACACTACCGCAAAACCCGTGTTTTGAAATTCTTCTTCAAATGCTGATTCCGAACAGAACAACACTTTATCTCCTTGAGAAACCACAATCTCCTTTTCAATACTTCCTTGATCACGGCAACCCAACAGTAAAGAAGTGGTCATCGGATTGGGAACCAACACAATACGCCTGTTCTCAAAGACAAAACTATAGACATTAGTCTTGCCACTATGCGAGACGTAACAATCATATTCCCACGGTCGTCCCAAAATCAAGTGTCCCACGTCCATTGGTACAATATCACAAAAAAAAAAAAATTTGTCTTTATAGTACTTGCTGATGGATAAGGACACAAGAGCACGCTGCGAGATGCGTATTTCCGTTCCCTTAATAAGCCAAGTGAGCTTGTATGGCAGCGGATGCACTTCTCGTTGCAGCCCTAGTTTTTTAACAGCCTCCTCGAACACCACATTGCGACTACTGCCTGAATCAATAACAAAGCGGCAAACCTTGCCTTTTATCGTACATGTTGAATGAAAGATATTAGTTCGAAGCCAAGGCGCTTCAGCAACCATTGGTGCCAGACAAACTCGAGCTACCATCATAGCTCCCGTATCTCCTTCGTGTCTCTCCTCTTCCAAGTTATCAGCATCACTCCTTGGATCATCCGCGTCATCCCACACAACATCGACATTGTCCATAAGCAAACACCGACGATTTTTTTGTGAACAAGCTGTCATGAGGTGCCCTGTTCCCCACAAGTAAAACAGCGCAAAGCGTTAGGTCGAGTAGAACGGCGAGGTTGTTGAGCCTCCGGTGCGGTGGTACTAGTCGTCGCTCCCACATCTTCAACTTCCTTTGCGAAAGTTTGTGGATTCTTGCCGCTATCAACATTAGGTCCTCCCATAATGCGTAAACGGTTGTTTGTTGCCGAAGCCACTGCCCTCCGATGAGCCTCTGCAATCGTTGTAGGATCAAACTGAGTCAACGAATTCTGGATTTGTGGTTTCAACCCACCAATAAAACGAGAGACCAGTTGAATCTCGCTATCAAAAATCTCATTTCTTGTGATTAGCAAGAAGAATTCATCCGCATATTCATCGACATTATGAGCTCCTTGTCGTAAGTTTTGTAGTCGAGTATACATCGTACGTTCATAGTTTTGTGGAAGAAACGAAAGCCGTAGGTGTTTCTGTAATTTTTCCCATGACTCGATTTTCTCCTTCCCGGTACGTGATCGTGTTGCCTTCGGCTGTGTCCACCACGACGCCGCACGTCCTCGGAATTCTGTCGCCACCAAAGCAACCTTCCTATCCTCGGGAACATATTTGAATTCCATCACTTCATCCACAGCGGTGAGCCAATCTAACAGCTCATCTCCGCGAATGCCACCATGGAACTCTGGTAAATCGAGTTTAAAACCCGACTCCCACCTATTATCTTCCTGGTCTTGCTCTCGCTCTCCTGATCCCTTGTGTCTTTGCTTCGGCTTACGGTCACGAGCAAACGGGTTGCCACAACTATCCTCCGAACTTTCATAGTCATCACCTTGATGTGGGAGTTGGTTGTGCAAAACTATCTCTGCGAGGGCTTGGAAGGATTGTGCGATTGTTGCCTGAATGTTTTCTTGCATCGACAACAGGGTGTGTCGAAGCGCAGCCCACTCGTTGAAAGACTCCTCCTTTCACCCTTCGGGTTTCTTAGAGTTACCTGCCGGTGCCATGTTTTGAGAACTAACAACCGGATGCAGATCGTCTTTGGCTCTGATACCAAAACTGGGGCAGCGTAGTTGATAGAAACCTTGTGTTCGTTGATTCCACCGAATAGCCGAACGGAAGGGTTGTCTTGTTGTTCGTTGATTCAAAGAATAACCGAACAAAAGACGATCTCATGAATCGTTGATTCAAAGAATAGCCGATTAACAAGAGATAAAAAAAAAAAGCTTAAAGCTTAAAATATTATTCAATAAAGTCTGCCCTCTCCAATGAAGCTAAGAGGCTACTTATACATCGAAAGCAAAGGAACCCTAGGGTGCAGACCGACTAAGAAGTAGTTCAAATCAAAACGTAAAGTCCAAGAAACATAAACGTAAATAAAGCCCAACGAGAAAAAAGAAATAAAAGAAGAAAGCATAAGGTGCGCTGCATCACCCCACTTCACATTGCTCGATCTTTTAGTACTGAGTAAGGTGTCTAGATTTTTAGTTCATTTATTCAGCATCTTGATATTCTTCAGTTGTTCCTCCAGCTGCTTCTCAAGTCTTAGAGACTTAGCCTTCTCTTCACTCAGCTCTTTAGAAAGCCGACATTCATCTGCAGTGTATACCTTTCAGAAATCAGATCGGTGTTGTCTTGGGTTTTCTGTAACACTGTTTTGATGAGAAGTTTTGGGTTTATGATGTGAAGAGGCGAGGCAACGAAACAAGAACAGAGGAAGAAGACCGGAGAGAGTACCGTCTCCTGCGAGGAGAAGATCAAGACGTCGACGAGTCTCTCTTCTCGAGTTAGAAAAAAAATGAGATTCTTCACTTCTTATCTCTCACTGTAATTTCAACTTGATTTTAGTTCTGGAGCTCTGACTCTCTTTTCTTGTTGAAACATCTCCTTTATATGAAAGTTTGCTTCTTTCTGAATCAGTTTTTATCTGATTTGAGTCATTTACAAAGAGAAAAAGTAATGCAAAATATGAACACCAAAAAGCATTAACAAAAAAAGAACAACAACAATCCAATTTGTTATGTTTCTTCAGACTGTGCAGTGACTTGATACGAGACTGTACATAAGGCTTCCTTGAAAAACAAGAACCCTTGTATCTGTGTATAAAGTATGAGAATTCTTGATGCTTCTGTAGACTGTGCAATGAGTAGAGACGAGATGTTTCTTCAGACTGTGCAATGAGTAGAGACGAGACTGTACATGAGGCCTCCTTGAAAAACGAGAACCCTTGTACCTGTATAGAAAGTATGAGAATTTGTGATGCTTCTGTAGACTGTGCAGAAAGTTGAGACGAGAACCCTTGTGTCTGTTTAGACGGTATGAGAATTTGCGATGTTACTGCAGACTGTGCAGTGAGTAGAGATGAGATTGTACATGACGCTTTCTTCTTCAATCTTAATATTCCTTGTGACTTTGTTCCATAGATGTATCATGTAACTCCCTTTGCTCAAGTCCTGTACCGTCTTCTGTACCCATTTTGCTTCTCTTGCGCTTGCCGGTTTCTTGAAAAGCTTTGGCATGTTTATCCAATTCACTGGATAGAAAGCATCAGGGGGAAAGATCGTGAAGTTGTATCCAGGTTTGTTTCCTAGTCTCGTGATGACTCTAGAGACTAGGTAAGGGCTGTTGTGTCCCCATATGTTTCCGTCGAAAGTTGTGGAATACTCGTGTAAGAATTCTCGCATAAGCGGATGGTAAATGTCAAAGACCATCACTGCATTGTTTAGTCTTGACCATGTCTTTGTTTTCGGATCCATGCTCTGTGCTCCAATAGCGTTTCTCATTCTTGTTATATCATCAAGGAAGATGATGTCTGTGTCTAGATATACTCCTCCGTATTTGTAGAGCACCGCGAGTCTTGTTAGGTCAGAGAGATTCATGAACAAGGGGATAGAACCAGGATCCATGCGGCCACTCTTTAGTCTTTTCAGCCAAGCTTCGGCAGGAGTGTTCTTGACGAGGAACGGGATATCTATGGTTGCAGCAATAAGGTTGAAGCCTCGATCAAGCAAAGGTTTAAGGATGGTGTATCCTCTGGGAGAGTCTAAGGAGTTGGACAAAATCGCCAAGCATGCGCCAGGATTGGTGGTGAAGAGAGTGTCAACAGCTAACATCTCTCTTGGTCCAAAGGTTTTTGCAGGAGAAAGCCAAACCATAAAGAACTGAGCTGAGCAATTATTCTTGTACAGATCCAAAACTCTTGAATGGAATCTCTTGCTCTTGCTAGTCGATTTCAGTATCTCCAGCTCAGGTAGCTTTCTTCTGAACCATTCAATTCTCTCTTTCTTGCCAGCTTTACGAGGAGGTACCAATGGATCTAACTCGTCCTCTTCGTTATGGTCTGAGTCCACAACTGTGGTACCTAATTCTTCCTTCTCGTTATGGTCTGTCACAACTGTGGTACCTAACTCGTCCGTTTCGTTATGGTCTGAGTCCACAACTGTGGTACCTATACCTTCCTTCTCGTTATGGTCTAAGTCGACAACTGTGGTACCTATGTCTTCCTTCTCGTTATGGTCGGACTCTACAGCTGTTGTACCTAAGTCTTCGCTATGGTTTGAGTCCACAACTGTGGTACCTATGTCATCCTTCTCGTTATGGTCTGAGTCCACAACTGTGGTACCTAAGTCTTCCTTCTCGTTATGGTCGGAGTCTACAACGGTTGTACCTATGTCTTCTGCATCGTAACGGTCCGAGCAGTCCGCAATTGTAACAATACTACTACTAATCATTGTCACGGGATCATCGGTTCTGGAGAGAGGCAAGCCTCGTTTGAACGGTGAGTTGTTGTCAGGAACAACAGATTTTGGGGATTCAATGAAGAGAAGATACAACACGAGTACAGGAATCGCGTAGATCACGAATATAGGTTTCCTTGCTTGCATCTTTAATCCTCTTGAGTAAAAAACAAAGCTCTTGCTAGGTATCCTTGTTTGTTAGCTTCACGGTAGAGAGATTATAGAACGTAAACAGAACAAGACCTGAGGTGGTCGATATATATATCTAACAAAGTTGTCTTGGTTTAGGATTTTAGAAAACAGGAGAGATCCTAATTGGAATTGGATAAATGTATCCTTTTTTGTTTTTCTTAATAATCATATTATTTTACTTGGATATATAATCTTGTATGTATATATGATGATAAATGTTTCCTTTGTTGTTCCTTTTCCTAATTGGAATTGGCGTTGTCTTCGGGTTGCAAGTAAAATCTCTGGCAAGTAATTGGTGGTTTTTTTGGATATACCTTAATTCAATAATGTATAAATGTATCCTTTTTTTTTTTTCTTAAAAATCATATTATTTTACTTGGATATATAATCTTGTATATACAGTATATATGATGATAAATGTATCCTTTGTTATTTATTTTTTTTTTTAAAATCATTATCATCCTCTATATATATATATATTTTATGAATCTAATGTTAAATTATATTCAAAAGAAAAATAAACGTTTTACATTGCTTGTGTTTACTCTTTCTTAATAGAGAAACAATAGAGAATCATTCTCTATATATTATTAGAGAAACAATATTTGGGTTCACCCCTAGGGATGAACCTCTTCATTCACCCCTTTATATAATAAGAAAATAAAATCTATATACATTCTTATAAAATTAAAAACTTAAACCGCTTTTTAATAAACCCAAACCGATATATAATTTCGTTTTAATTATAAAATCTAAACCCTAACCATCTCATTTGTAAACCCAAACCGAACATATAATTTCGTTTTAATTATAAAATCTAAACCCTAACCATCTCATTTGTGATCCCAAGCCGACTTATAATTTCGTTCTAATTGTAAAATCTAAACCCTAACCACCTCATTTGTAAATCCAAACCGATATATAATTTCGTTTTAATTGTAAAATCTAAACCCTAACCACCTCATTTATAAACCCAAACCGACATATAATTTTGTTTTAATTGTAAAATTTAAACCCTAACCACTTCATTTGTAAACCCAAACCGACATATAATTTTGTTTCAATTGTAAAATCTAAACTCTAATTACCTTATTTGTAAACCCAAACCGACACATAATTTTGTTCTAATTTTAAAAATCTAAACTAAACCAATATTTAACTTAATTAAAAACATACAGAATTTGTTTCCTTAATTTGTTTTGCTTTTTAATTTAATTTTGATTTATATTTTAAATGAAATATTAGATAGAAGATTCTGATTGGTTGAGAGGAGAGTGGGTGAACCTAAGTAATTTTAAAGCTTATGTGTCGTCGTCAGAAAGCTCTGTGCACCTTTTAGCAAAATACCCTTAAATTTTCTACTTAATTATATTAACATGCCATTATATTTTAAAAAAAACAATTAACTGAATAATAATTAGATATGTCATAATTTCTCACAAAATTTAAATATCACATATTAAAACTGATAAAATAATTACATACTATTTTAAGGCAAAATTTTACTAAAATTTACTTACAAATATATAAGTCAAAGTTTTATATTGATTTTAAGAAATTTACGGCTATAAAAACATATCAATTAATATAAAGTTAATAAAAATAAAGAACATATACCTTATTAAACATATAACTTATTAAGAAAATCATATAGAAACGAAATGTTATTTTTATGTTAGTATTAGAGAAATACCCTAGAATAGCACACATTTGGTTTTTTGTTCCAAAACTAGCACACACGCTAGAATGTTCAAAAACTAGCATTTCTTAATACTGAGTAATTAATAGAGAGAAATATTATTATTTCTGAGCTTTATTAATTATACAATTATTATTATTTTTGGGCTTTTTCTTCTTCTTCGTCCTCAACAATTTTCGTGAGAGACTCACCGTACTCCTCTGCTTTCGCCGAATCCATAATCGATCGGAGTATCTTCTTCTTCGTCGTAATGGTCTCCTTAACCTTAGACACCAGAACGATTTGGTTTTTCGAATCATCATCGACTTCCACCACTTTATCGCCAGAGAAGGTTACGATAATGGCGGAAGAAGAAGAGGTGTATCGATTATAGAGTTTTGGTATGTTATTACTACTATTACTCTTCTCGACATGCTCACGCTGGATTCAAGATGATATAAGATTCATTTTTTGCCGATTGCATAAGTTTGCAGAGAGTTTGAAGCAGCTTCGTTGGGAGATGCGTATGAAGCTGAACGCAACGGTGAAGAGTTGCAGAGATGGAACATGAATTTGAATCTGGTTCTTAGTTTGCTTCTATCTTCGGTGACAACGAGAGAATGTGGCAGTCCCAGTCATCATGTTTCATTTGGTTACCAAGATTGTCACTCTCATGTACCATTTACTAACTTGAAATCTCACCATAGAGAAATAGGAACTGTGTGTAATAATGTGGTAAAGATTATGCAAATGCATGTGTTGAGGGTCTGAAATTCTACAGTTAGATTGCGAGTGTTTGTATCTGTATGTGCTCCCAATGAGAATTAGTAGATGGGAAAATTTTAGCAATGGTTTTTCTTTGATGAATCACATGTCCAAATCGTGGGTGTGTATTTTCTCTCACTTCTCTTACTTTTAAAAAAGTTAGGTGAGGAATGAGGAGGAGGAGGGCATGCCGTGTTGATAACATATACTAATTATGTTATCAAAACCCTAAGATTTACGTGCCGTCCTAGCATTTGCATCAACCGATGCACATGCCGAGCATCGTTTTCCCCCGAAGCTTCTCGCCTGATCCTCGTTCCTACAACCATAAAACTCGATCCCAAGCCACAAGAAAGCTTCCTAACGTCC
Organism: Camelina laxa; assembly: GCA_024034495.1. Taxonomy (NCBI): domain Eukaryota; kingdom Viridiplantae; phylum Streptophyta; class Magnoliopsida; order Brassicales; family Brassicaceae; genus Camelina; species Camelina laxa. The sequence continues at coordinate 31,149,934 of CM043881.1, forward strand.
CAAATAATACTTTAACGCCATCTTTATAGGGAGAACACCAAAGGTGTTCTAAGCCCAAAAAAATTAGTAAAATAATGAATAGTGGCCTAAGAACAATTTTTTTGATCTTGAATAAGAACTGATTTAAGCTCAGTTCTTATTGGTCGTGGCTTCACATGATTGGCCGAGATTTTTTGCAAAGAAAGAAAAAATAAAAATTTTGTGTGTTTAATTAATTAAGTAATATGTTTGTGTGTTTAATTAAATAAAATGTAATATTTGATATTATTATGAAGCAAAATTTATGTATAGTACAATAATGTTAATAAAACTTTACGGCAAACGATAAGCATATTTTATAAGATTTTTTACATCTATGTTAGTAAGTATTAATCACTCAATCGATAAAAAAAGTATTGGAATATAAAAATGATTAAAAATAGTTATGATATGTCTTCATAGTCAATATATTATAAGTGAGATAATAAAATGTGATAATAGATAGTGAATGTATACCGGAAAATAAATAAAGAATTAAATGTGAAAAGAAAAATTAAAAAGAAAAGTTATATATCGCTTAATAAAATAAACTTGACATCTATATGAATTATTTTTTAATATTGAATAATTATAGTTATATTCAATGGTTTGCATTAATAATAAAAATTATAGTCTCGCGCAACGTGCGGATTATAAATCTAGTTAATATATAATATAGAATTTAAGAGCTTTGGTGTGGAGTTTTTGATACGTGAGTCACAAAGCAGTTAAGTTTATATATCAAAACATCAGGTATTAGAAATAATCGTCGTCCGTATTAGACTGATAAGTGAAAAAGTGTATAACATTTAAGATTCCTTCGGAATTTTTGGTTTCTCTCCGCTGTCTTACATTCACTGGATTGGGTGGTTTGGTTGTAATTCTGCTTGTTGTGATTAGAAGTACGGATGATTTGGAAACTTTGTATGGAGCTATGCTTTCTAATTTTCATGGTCATGATAATGGCGGAGCTCATGGTGATTACAATGGATTAAGAGTTTTTGCTTTTTCTTTATTTCGGATCAGAGACTTTTTCAAGAAAACGAAAAGTTAATATGATTGATTTTATGGTGTTTTCAGATATATATCATGAAAATGACTCGTCTAAATCTATACTATGAAAAGAGGCAAGTCTCTCCATATGAATGTCACATCAGCCCATGATAGACTGACACGCGGCAAAATATAATTTTGTAAAAAATCTAAAAATTGTGAAAGGCACTGCATCTTCTTTTGTATTAGAAGTTAAAGCGTTATAGTTATCAATTATGAAAAGATATGGATCACGTTGTATCGAATAAATAACCTAAATTTTTGCTGGACAATTACCACTCCTTTCGATGCGATTCCACATACAAAAAGAAGTACCCTCTACAAATCCGTGATATGAAGAGGTCTTTCTTTCGAACAACAATCATCATTTGTTATGAAATCTATACGTTGTTTTATTGTTGGAAAACCCATACCCAATTTTGCCAATTATGCATAACACATCAAGCAAGATAACAATTGGCTGAGGGAAACTCTAAGATTCTACTTGAGTACTTTAGTGCTCAAAGTTTCCAGGATTCTAAATTTTGTCACTTCTATTAGATATATAAACCTTTTTGATTTATTTGAGATCATTCCACATCTGTCTTATGTTCTTAATTTTTCTATCGTAGGGCCTGGTTGGTGCAATAAGATATCAAGATATCCAGTGGTCATCTCAAGGTATACAGTCTCCCTTTTCTTCTCATATTGACTTTCATTCTTCAACAAGTTGTTGTGTAACTTGTGTTACCATGAAATGTACTCTTTGGACAAAAAATCATAGTTTAAAATTCTATTTCAAATTGTATTTTTATTTTTTAAAGGTGAATTCTTATTTAGAAATTCAAGGAATTTGTATGCTTTTCGTTGCTTGAATTTGCAAGGTGTGGAAGTTACTCTACGTTGAAGGCGACAAGTTTTGATTTTTGCATCAGGGCAAAGGTAATATGTTCTTATAGTTACTATTTTTCTGTTTAGTGGCTATTTTTTATTTTTTTTAGAATCTACCTATGTTTTGATTCTTTAAAACTTGGTGGCTTATGATTCATGTGATGTGAATAACAACATGTCGTTATGGTCGAATTGTTTTCAAGTTCTTAGAGAACCAAGCCATAAAATTGGACAGAGGTTATGGAGCCATTGTGGAGAGGTTTGTTTGTTACATTACAAGTGATATGTTCTAAATTATGTTTGGTTCCATCTCTTCCTTGAGTAATCTTTGACTTTTTTTTTGTTTCGATTGATTGTGATTCATCAGTAAGAAAATAAAAGGTGGGGAAGAAAGAGCAATTTGGAAAAAGGATGATTCTACTCTACTCGGTCTGGTCATAAAGCATTTAATCTTGTCCGAATGGTAAGTGAAAATCCAGTAACAATTTATTTTTTTCGTAACTGAAAGGATGATAAAATAGGCCATGTTGATATGTATAACTCTCAACTGGTAGCTCTTTGGACTCCCAAATGAAAAAGAGGCTGTATATGGAGGAGATTTAAACAAATGGGTAGATTGGGAGGCATATTTTTCCCATTATTGTTGCAGCTAAAGCTTTGCAAATCTTAATAGAATCCAATGTCATCGTGTGATTCAAGTATAGTAGTACGACTTCTTATGTCCAAGTGTAAGTTTTGCTAAATATGATGTCGTGAGTTGATTGGTTTAGTGACAAATATGGTTGGCTAAGTGGATGCTAACCAAATGGCAAGGCACTACAATGGGTGTTGGAATCCAATCATCGATTAATCTTCAATTTGGTAAACATGTGAAGAGCTTGGACAACAAAGAGACGCATTGGAGAAGACAACAACGTTGTTGTGTTTTTGTTGTAGAAGAAGAAGAAGTAATCCAAAAGGAAAAATGTTATTGGGCATGTTTAGTTGTTTAAGCCCAATGATAAATGGCTCATTAAGAAGTAGGTATAAGATTAAGAGTTTAGTATAAATATGTAATGTTGGAGACATAAGTAAAGTAAAAAAAAGAGATTAAAAGAGGCTAAATTTAAAAGTCAAATATGGTATCAGAGTTTGAAATTCTTGGTGATGAAGCTTGAAGATCCTGTAAGAGAAAGCGAACACAATTTTACGACCGGTGGGTAAAGAGAGAATGCATTGTAAGATATGTAAAAAGTACAATCACTATGAAGATGAGTGCTACTTCAATCAGATGTATGAAAATCAATTTTTTGCAAAGCAATTCAAACCAAGAAAAGGCTGTATTGCATGTGGTAAAATTGGACATTTCGAAAAGGATTTCAAATGTAAACAACACCGTTTTTCTCAAACACAAAAGTATATAGAAGAGGACACTGGATTGTTTCATGCAGCACACACTGTTGAACAATCAAGTGGAGATGAAGTATGGTTGATTGATAGTGGTGCAACCAACCATATGACCAGAGAAGAATGAATGTTTATAACCCTAGACAGATCTTTTCAAGTCCCTATCAGAATTGGAAATGGAGCTAGGATGATGACTACAGGAAAAAGAAGCATCGAAGTAATGACCAAGAAGGGAAAAAAGGTTATCAAATATGTTTTTCTGGTTCCACAGATAGACAAAAATCTATTGAGTATACCTCAAATGGTGAGGAATGGGTATCAAGTTATATTTTTGGGAAACAAATGTATAATTCATAACCAAAGTGGAAATAAAGTTGCTGAAATAGAGATGGTAAGAAACGCCTACATATTGAGGATGCAGTTGGCAGAAGAAAGTGTGAATGTGGCTAAGGAAGAAGACTTTTTTGTGTTGTGGCACAAAAGGCTTGGACATTCATGTTTTCACAATCTACAAATTCTTCAGACAAATCAGATGGTTAAAGGGTTACCAGAATTTAAAGTCATTCAAGATGTGTGTGAAGCATGTGTCAAAGGAAAGCAGTGTAGAGAAGTGTTTCCTAAGATGTCTGAAACCAAGAATACTGATATAATAGAGCTGATTCACATAGATGTTTGTGGACCTATGCAAAGTTCATCATATAGTGGGAGCATGTATGTAATGACTTTTACAGATGACTACTCTCACATGGTGTGGGTGTACTTCCTGAGGCTTAAATTAGACACGTTTAACACATTCAAGAAGTTCAAACAAATGGTAGAAAAAAAACCAGGCAAAAGGATAAAGAAGATAAGATCAGATAGAGGAGGTGAATACAAGTCTGATCAGTTCACAAGATTCCTAGAGGAGAATGGGATTGAGAGACAATTCACTGTAGCTTATTCACCTTAGCAAAACGGGGTTGTTGAGTGCATAAATAGAACCTTAATGGACATGGAAAGGAGTATGTTAAAGGATAGAGAAATGCTTGACAAATTCTGGGCTGAAGCAACATTTACTGCAACTTATCTTTAAAAATGACTTCCAATTAAAGCCCTTGATGGAAGAACACCTCTCGAGGCTTGGAGTGGTCACAAACCCTCAGTTGCACACCTCAAAGTTTTTGGATATCTATGTCATGTATGAATTCCTGCAGCAAAGAGAAGGAAACTTGATGATCGTTTAGAAAAAGCTGTGTTGATGGGATATAGTAGTGTGAGTAAAGGCTATAGAGTGTATATCATGGGTACAAAGAAGATTGAAGTATCAAGAGATGTGATTTTTGAAGAAAACAAAAGCTAGAATTGGGAAACACAAGAAGAGTTAAGGGAACAAACTGAAGGTTCATCCAATAATCAAAATACAGCTCTTAAGACAACAAATGATCTGTAGAGGAGAAAAGACACAAGTCCAAAAACTACAGGTGATGCAAGAGGCGGAAGACAAAACATTAGTCCTATACCTTTTCATTTACGTGGAGAGGTTCCAGAAACTAGTAATTCATTTCGGCTGGTGCACAAAGTTAAAAGATTAGGTGTTATATATGAAGAAGAAGAAAGACAAAGAGATGAAGAAAACCAAGTAGAAGAAGCATGTTATCTTACCTGGGAAGAACCTTCAACTTCCGAAGAAGCCATGGGTGATAAGGTTTGAGAAGTACCAATGGAAGAAGAAATCGGTACAATCAACAAAAATGAAACTTGGGAACTTACAGAAAGACCTACAAATAAGAAAGTTATCTCTGTCAAATGGATATATAAGATCAAAACAGATAGTGTGGGAAGATTCAAAAAATGAAAGCATGGCTAGTGGCTAGAGGTTTCACTCAGACGTGTGGGGAAGACTATGAAGAAACCTTTGCACTTGGATTCAGACATGAAACCATCGGAATTTTGATAGCTCTAGCTGCACAAAACAAGTGGAACCTGCACGAGATGGATGTTAAGTCAGCTTTTCTAAATGGAGAGATTACAGAAAAAGTATATGTAGAACAACCACCAGGCTTTGAAATAGAGGGAGCAGAAAAGAAAGTGTACAAACTTAAAAAGGTCTTGTACATATTGAAATAAGTACCAAGAGCTTGGTACAAGAAGATTGATGCATAATTCATGTCACAAGGATGCAAGAGAAGCGACTGCGATGCAACAATGTACACTCTAGAAAATGAAGGTGGAATTATTGTGAGCAGCTTATATGTACGATGATTTAATCATCATAGGAAGCAATGAAAACATGATTAAGAAATTTAAAGAAGAGCTGAAAAGAAACTTCGAGATGACTGACCTGGGTAGCTAAAGTGTTTTTTAGGGTTTGAAATTGCTTACACCAATGAATGAATGTTCCTTAGTCAAAGGAAATGTCCTCAGCAACTATTGGTAAAGTTTAGAATGAAGAACTGCAAGCATGTTAGCACACCACTCACACCCCATGGAAATGATCAAGAGGAAGGAGCAGATTTACCTAATCAAAGATTATACACAAGTATGATAGGAGGATTACTCTACTTGGTAGCAACTCGACCAGATATTTCTTTTGCGGCCTTCTACCTGTCCAGGAGCATATCACAGCCAAAAGAACACAACCTACAAGAGGCAAAAAGAGTGTTAAGATATATACAAGGAACTACAGACTATGGATTACATTTTCAAAGAAAAGGTCAACTGAAACTAATTGGTTTCTAAGATTCGGATTGGGCAGGGTGTAAGGAGGATATGCGAAGCACCACATGGATTTGATTCACACTAGGAAGTGCAATATTTACATGGAAAACTCAGAAACAATACACAATTGCCCAATCCACAGCAGAAGCATAGTATATGGCACTCTATTCCACGACAAATCACGCAGTTTGGTTAAAGCGTTTATTGGGAGAACTCAAGGTGGATACTAATAGTATTCCAATCTACTGCGACTACACCTCTGAAATAGCAATTGGGAAAAATCTAGTTCAGCACAAAAGAACATAGCATATGCAAATAAATGGTCATGTGGTCCGAGAAGCTGAAAGAGATGGAGTAATCAACCTTCGGTATTGCAGTGGAGAAGAGCAAGCTGCAGACATCCTCACAAAACCACTTGGTACAAAGCATTTTGAAGAACTTCGACTCAAACTTGGAGTGATGCAAAATCCAACCTGGAAAACAAATCTAATTGAAAGAGATTTTGCACAAAATTCTCAAGAAATTTGTATGCAGGAGGAGGAATTGAACAAATCAAGTAAGATCAAAGGAAACCAGAAGGAACTCAAGATCAAAACTAAGTCGGTGAAAGTGACTCGTTCGATGGAAGTTGAGAAACAAATGAAGAATGAGGTGATGAGGGAGAAAGCTAGCTTACCTGTAAGCTAAGTTGATGTTGTGAAGAGGACCCATCAAATAACACAGGGAATCAACAAGATAAATCAAGGATAGATGGGGAGAAAAGCCCTAATTACAAATTTGGGGATTGATGTAGTACTTTTACTTCAATTAAATTACCAATCCACAATCTGCATTAATTAACTCACTAAGAATGCACAAAGATGCTTAATCTAAACTTAAACAGGAAGATGCTCTTTTGTAACAATCTTAACTAACAAACTGATTCAAAGAAAGAAAACTAGACAATTCAAAGCAATGCAAACTCAAAGTAACAAGGACACAACTAATAACAGATTTAAAATCAAGATTACACAAGTGAACCTTGGGCAAGGTAATTGACTTGGGAGATAGCTAATCAATCCTAGATGTCTAAGCAACAATCAAGAGCAAACCTATGGCTAAGAACACTTATGCAAATCAATCCATTTCCATGATAGAGATCCTATGCTAATCAAGTGATAATCAACAATTTCCAAAGGCAATCACAAGTTAAGCATGCATTATGAACAAGTCTAAATACCACTAAGCACCCTAATCATCAATTTCCATTGGATAGGAATGCAAAGCTCTTGAATAGTTTGGTTCAGTAATTTCATCAAACACCTTATGGGCATGGAAATCGTAATGTCTAGATTCAAGCTTGATCAAGGCTATCTAGCATTATTAACACTAAACAAGATAGGAAACACATAAATAAAGCCTTAGACATCTACCTAGCCCAAAGTTCTAATGATCTACTCACTCATCATCATGATCAAACAAAGGAAAGAGTTTGATCTTTGTGCAATCATAATAAGAGATTATAGATTAGGAGATTTGAAGAAGAAATTACTATTAAAAACTTAAAGATACTCAATCATTCAACAAACCAATAGTAAACAAGCTTAAGAATCCTAAAAAGCTGCTAAACAAAAGATAAGATAAAGGATAAGTCTCCCCTTAATAGGGTTAATGTATTTATAGGAAAATAAGAGGGAGTTGGGTCAACCCAGTTCAAACCAGGTCAAACCCGGATTAAGGCTAAAACAAGTATGGACTCAGGCGGCAATCGGGCAAGCTTTGGCCGATTGGAGTGGCCGATGGTGTTGATCGGTCAAGCTCTGGCCGATTGGCTTGGCCGAAGATGGCTCCTGACTTTTCGTCTGATCGAGTGAACCTGGTAGGGTTTGGCCGATTGGGATGGCCGATGGATTCAACCGGGGAGGCTTTGACCGATTGGCTTGGCCGATGATGCTCCCTGGTCTTGATGTCAAGGAATTGCTTTGGTGATCACTTGGCCGATTCTCTTGGCCGATGGCTTCAATCGAGCATCGTTTGGCCGTAGGACATGGCCGCTCATAGCTCCTGATGATCACTTCTCGACTTCATTCTTCTTTGCTTCTTTTACTCCAAATGCTCCAAATGTGATAAGATTACTCCAAGAACCTGAGAGATAACACACTACATGCATATGCTCATAAAACAACCTCGAATGACAAGATTATGCAACAAAACTATGCAAAAGCAAGGCTTAAAACCCAACAAAAACACAAGATATCAGGGATTAATCGAAAGATTTGAGAGGGAGTGTTGGAATCCAGTCATCGATTAATCTTCAAATTGGTAAGCATGTGAAGAGCTTGGACAGCAAAGAGACGCATCAGAGAAGACAAAAATGTTGTTGTGTTTGTGTCGTAGAAGAAGAAGTAATGCAAAAGGACAAATGTTATTGGGTTTGTTTAGTTGTTTAAGCCCAATGATAAATGGCTCATTAAAAAGTATATATCAAATTAAAAGTGTAGTATAAATATGTAATGTTTGAGACAAAATGTTGGATATGGGCTTTGCCCCATATGCCAACTCGGCCCAACAAAGACTCACAAGAGATAGCAGGCTATATTTTTGGTCCAACAGGAAATATGCCAACCTCGGAGGACAATTTCGGGATTTCGCGCAAAAACCCTAGAGTGTCCTAACTCCACACTCACTTATAAATAGCTCAAGACATTTATTAGAAACATCATTCTGACCACCAAACATTATCCAAAGAGCAATACTTTGCATCGATAAGTGCTATTGCCTTTTGTGTAATTCGTTTCCACTTTCTAGCTCGTCACTTGTTCTAGTCGCCTGTCGAGGAACGCTCAGAGAGTCACAGACGCCGACCAACGTCCATCATCGAAGGATCCTTCGATGACCACACTAGGGAATGGACACCCGCCGATCAAGACCAGACACACAGTCGTAACAAGCTTAGTAAGAGCCAGCCGACCCCAACGTTGCTGAACCACCATCCGACTGACGATTTAAACGATTACAAGGATTTCAAAATCCAGCAAGTCGAAGAAATTGTAAAAGACATCTCGGCCAAGATGCATCGAGCAACAAGCAACGCCCCTAACTTAGAGAAAGTGCTCGAAGAGGCTCAACGCTCACCCTTCACGAAGAGAATCTCTAGCGTTCGCGTTTGTTACATCAACAAGTTTAAGTTCATCCCATACAACGGGCTAGCCGACCCAAATCCTTTCTTAACATCAATGAGTGTTGCAATCAATCAAGCACACTTTAGTCCTGAAGAATATGATGCCAGCTGTTGTCAGATGTTTGTGGAAAACTTAGCCCTTGATTCACTAAGTTGGTTTTCTCGTCTTGAAGCCAATTCGATAGATAGCTACTACGAGCTCACCGCTGCTTTCCTGCAACACCACTCGACCTTTATGATAAAAGGGACATCTAACGCTGATCTCTAGACGATGTACCAAGAGGACGACGAATCGCTCAGAGAGTTCATGGAACGGTTCAAGAAGGTTGTTTTGAAGCTCACCATCGCAGACGATACTGCGATCTCCGCTCTCCAAAATGCTCTCGCATATGGGTCTCACTTCAGGGATGATTTCATCATATACGAGCCTCTGACTCTCGATGACGCATTGCACCGGGCCAACAAGTACATCGAGGTGGAAGAAGAGAAAGCTGCAAGGTCAAACAATCCATCAAGATAACCAGTTGTGGAACTCAGCCAAATCAAAAAATAGCTAGGCACCCTACGCCAAAAAAAAAAAAAAAAAAAAAAAAGAACGCTCGTTATGCCGAGCTCTCCCTTCGCTGAACGAACTATATATGGCACAGCTATAACAAAAAAATTACACTCGCAAGAGTATATTTAATCACAAATAAGCTCTCTCGAACGACTCCGTCTTAACGAGTGTCCAGTTTCTACATTGTCGCCCTGGCCAGGTGTACGATTTAAAACGCGTTCCACATGGATGCAGAGGTGAAATAATCCGCACAAAAAAACCGAGCCCAGTCTCGCATTAAGCTAGCAGGCGGTCAAGTTTGAATAAGCCAAGTTCTTACTTGCACACTCTTGCCGACCTCGGGGCACCCACAGGGTAAGCCGGACACCAGGGCCGCACCTAAAAGGTACAACGAGCTCATCTCAACTACCACCCTAAAACTTGGTACTCGAATCACGTAACAGGATAAGCCGAGAGACATCTCGCACCGTAAAATACATTTCGAAACCAAGGAAAAGCCGAGCCTGTCTCGCACTAGCTTGAGGGCGGCTGAACTAATAAGCCAAGCTCCAACTTGTAAGTTATTGCCAACCTCAAACACCCACAGGATAAGCCGGATATAAAAACCGCACCTAAAGGTAGAGCGAGTTGGTCTCGCCTACCACTTTACTTCGGTAAAGCACAAAGTCGAGCTGCATATCGAACATAATCTTGCATCTCTCATGCTTGCCGCACTCATTCTCGCCTACCTCACGGTTGCCATCCTAGTGCTTGCCCTCAAGCTTGACGCTCTCGCGCATGTCGCCCTCACGCTTGACGCCCTTACGATCGCCTCCTTAGCGCTTGACTCTCTTGTGCTCGCTGCTCTCACAGTCGATGCTCTCACGCTTGCCTCCCTCGCGCTTGCCACTTTCATGCTCGTCACCCTCACGCTTGACGCTCTCGCGTTCGCCGCCCTCACGCTCGACGCTCTCGCGCTCACCGCCCTCACGCTCGACGCTCGGTGCTATCGCACTCCCCGCCCTCATGCTCGATGCTCTCAAGCTCGCCGCCCGCACAGCTTGGTGCCTACCTACAGCTTGGTGCCGACCTCCAGCTTGGTGCCTACCTACAGCTTGGCGTCTACCTCAAGCTTGGCGCCTACCTTCAGTTTGGTGCCGACCTACAGCTTGGTGCCGACCTCCAGCTTGGTGCATACCTACGGCTTGGCGCCTACCTCAAGCTTGGCGCCTACCTTTAGTTTGGTGCCAACCTCCAGCTTGGTGCCTACCTACGGCTTGACGCCTACCTCAAGCTTTGCGCCTACCTTCAGTTTGGTGCCGACCTCCAGCTTGACGCCTATCTCCAGCTTGGTGCCGACCTTCGGATTGGTGCCAACCTCCAGCTTGGCGCCTACCTCAAGCTTGGTGCCAACCTACAGCTTGGTGCCGGCCTCCAGCTTGATGCCTACCTCAAGCTTGGTGCCGACCTCTCGCTTGGCGCCTACCTCAAGCTTGGTGCCTACAGCTTGGTGCCGACCTCCATCTTAGCGCCTACCTCCGCTCTCAAGCTTGGCGCCGATCTCCACTCTCCTTAGTGTCGATCTTCAATCTCATTCTCGGTGCCAACCTCACAACCTTCTCCTGCTCTATCACAAGTGCCAACCTCAACTTGACGATAGAACCTCTCATTGCCGCTCCCATGAGAGGACGTAGGATGCCGACCTCACAATCTTCTCTCGCTCATGGCACCGACCTCAACACGCCGACCTCCTCTCTCGCTTATGGTGCCGACCTCAACCCGCCGACCTCCTTTCGCTCATGGTGCCGACCTTAACTCGCCGACCTCCTCTCTCACTTACAGTGCCGACCTCAATCTCACTGGCTGGTCGGCAAGCTCCACCGAGTCTGCCGACCTCATTCTTGCCGCCCTCTCTTCCGACATCAAACAATCCCTCGCAATTGCCGACCTCAAGTGACTCGACTCTCGCATAAACTCCATGAGTGCCAATCTCAAGGGATGCCCTCGGCCTCAAGACTCATCCTCAATCTCAACGGTGTAGGATCTAGCATTAACCTCATGAGATATAACTTCACCACTCAAGATTTTCATAAACTATTGCTTAAAACGCCCAACACAAAAGTAGATTTCCTCAAGGCGGTCCGGAACACCCAGAGCCGAGTAGGCATATGTGAAGATTCGAAGCATGCCCGCCGATCACAGAATACCTCCGCTCGCCGGACTAAGGGGAGAACTATTGGTGGATATGTCTTTGTCCCATATGCCAACTTGGCCCAACAAAGGCTCACAAGAGATAGCAGGCTAGATTTTCGGTCCAACAGGAAATATGCCAACCTCGGAGGACAATCTCGGGATTTCGCGCAGAAACCCTAGAGTGCCCTAACTCCACACTCACTTACAAATAGCTCAAGACATTTATTAGAAACATCACCGTGACCCCCATACATTACCCAGAGAGCAATACTTTGCATCGATAACTGCTATTGCCTTTTTTGTAATTCGCTTCCACTTTCTAGCTCGTCACTTGTTCTGGTTGTCAGATTGCTTGTAAACTGACGAAAAAACTCTTAACTCTTTGTAACTGTCGACCTCGTTATCTCGTTAATAAAGGACTTGCTTCATTCTTTCCCGCAAAATCTTATTTATTAGTATTGTGCTCACCCTGGTACAAACACATAAGTAAAGTAAGAAAAAAGAACTTAAAAGAAGTTTAACCTAAAAATCGAATAATGGGAACAGATGATACCCTCTTATTTAGCTGACAAGGCTAAATCTTTATGGAAATATGATTCTGCACACGCATACGCGATGAAATAATTGAGAGGATAGCAGACTAGGAACTTTAGTTTGTGACGATATTTCTACAAGTTTCTTTTGGAGATTTAACTCGATTTTCGTGCTTTTCTTCTCTTATTACGGGAATTAGAGCTCATCTATAAAAATATAGATGTAACGATTGTAAAAAATATATATATATATAAAATATATATGCATACTAATATTTTAATCGTCTCGTGATAGTGTGACTCTCCGGTTTCAGAGACTTGCGGAGAGGTTTAAAACAATTAATTTGACTACCTATGTCACCAAAGTGTACTTATCTTTTCGGTCAAGGATCCTGAGAGAACTCTAGAGTTAAGCGTGTTTGAGCTGGAGTAGTCTCAGAATGAGTGACCTTCCGGGAAGTGACTATCGGAACTGTGAGAGTGAGGACAAAACACAGGAAAAGATCATATGATGATTTGTAGGGATGATAACAGGTCTTTAAAATCTCTCTGACGTAGCAAACCAATCTCGGATATGGATGGGCTAATGAACCTAGTGAGAGAATGTGAGGTCTATTAAAAAAAGTGGACACATGGATTGGGATTTGACATAAGGCCCACTGAAAAGTGGCGGTCGGGGCATTACAGAAAGAAAGAGACTACTTAGTCGGGTGAAGTAATGTGCATAATTTTTGTATCTACTCGCTCTAGATATTTATTTTTCTTTGCTATTGCAGGGTCCAAGGTGTAAAACATGTTTTAACATTGATGAATGGCCTCACGTTGAATGATGTGATATTATATTTGCGTTCTGAATATTATATATGATATGGTGATGCACGTATTTCAAGCGTTTGTATGTAAACAAGTGTGTAGGATAAAGAAAAGGAGCCAAAGAACGATGGTGGAGGAAGAACTGTATATATTCAGAAGAGAGGGCCAGTTTTCACTAGTGATTGAAAGATTTGTTGAAAAAATTCACAACTATAGAATGTTGGTTCAACAAAAAGTAGAGGTAAAGAGGAAAATAGTCTTCTTATGATTTGGTTATATAAAAGACACCAAACTCTAAAGTTCTAGTCAAGAAAATGAATAGCTAGGGAGATAAGAAAATTGCTTATCTTAAGTAAATTAAAGAGTAAGTGAAGTTAGGAAAAATCATTCCTAATAAATTTCTTAAGATTGATGATTTCATTATAACATTTAGGTTTAACAAATAATTCTGTGGTATGCACCTAGTATAAATAAAAAACGGGAACATTTAGTTATCCAAACCCAAGAAGGCTAGTCCCAAACTTTGAGGACATCATGTCAACGGCTCAGCTTCTAATTAAGAGATTTGACAAGTAAGTACTCTTTAACAAATCAACAAATCTTTCATGATTGTTGCCTTGTTAAGAAGATACTGTTAAATTTATTAGTTAATAAGAAAAAACATAATGAGCTAAATCTAGACTAAAAAAATTTAAGAAACTAGGAATTTTCCCGAGTTAATGGAGGTAAGAACTGAATTGTAAATGAGATACCAACTATATAAATAAGTAAGATGGTATTCATATTTATATGTGAATCTTTTATAAACTCTCTAAATTAAAGCTTTCTTAAACTCCCTGAATCTTTTATAATTCTACATTATTCACAATCGAATAACACCCCCTAAGTTAGATAACAGTAGAAGAATAAAAGATACACCTATGAAATTATATATCCCCTGATATATATATGATAGTATTAGAAAAAAATATTTGTTGCAAGAAGATACAAATTAGGTTTTTTATGCATTTTTAATAAGTCATTAGTGATAAATTATAAACTTTATTATTGAATTCAATTGGTTTAAAGTTGAAAGTTGTGGAAAGTTGTAAATCACAAAAAAATGATACAGTTAAAATCAATTTTTAATACTATGTTTTATTCATATGTGTAAATGTAATAATCCTAAAAATTGAATTAATAAGGAACCGAAAGAGTATTATTTATCAAAAAAAAAAAAAACGCTGTAAAAAAGCAGAATACTTTATATAGGAAAGAAAAATAATTAACAGCTAGCCTGATATTTTTTTTGGTAAGTGAAGTTCAAAGTCAGAATAGAATTACAATGGGAGATAGGAGGAAATCTGGTGAAGGTTCTCTAGTCCACATTTTTGTTTTCCGATATAGTAAAAATATAAATTACCTCTATTGGTCACACATTTTAACTTCAAATAAAATAACCAAAAAAAAAAAACACAGGCTGTAAAAAAAACAGAATACTTGATATAGGAAAGAAAAATAATTAACAGCTAGCCCAATAATTGTTTTGGTAAGTAAAGCTCAAAGTCAGAATAGAATTACAATCGGAGATAGGAGGAAATCTGGTGAAGGTTTTCTAGTCCACATTTTTGTTTTCCAATATAGTAAAAATATAAATTACCTCTATTGGTTACACATTGTAACTTTAAATAAAATAACAAAAAAAAAAGAAAAAAACCAAATACTCAAACAAAATTTCTCCATAAATACAAGTTATCCTAGGCGTGTGTTCTCCACACTTCACTAATATTTCTAGTCTTTCTCATTTAACAAAGATCCAACCATGGAATCACACAACAACGCGAACTTGGACGTGGAGAAAGATGAAGAAATGGCTTTTGACTTCTCCAAAAGAGCTCAATGGCTACGAGCCGCCGTGCTAGGTGCCAGCGACGGTCTTGTCTCGACGGCTTCACTTATAATGGGTGTTGGTGCGGTGAAGCAAGACGTCAAAATCATGCTCTTGACCGGTTTTGCTGGTTTAGTGGCCGGAGCTTGTAGCATGGCAATCGGAGAGTTTGTCTCAGTTTACTCTCAGTACGACATAGAGAAGGCTCTGATGAAGAGACAGAGTGGAGGAGAGACAGAGAAAGAGAAGCTTCCGAGCCCGATGCAAGCGGCTGTGGCGTCTGCGTTAGCATTTTCAGTAGGAGGGATTGTGCCGTTATTGGCGGCTGCGTTTGTGAAAGAGTATAAAGTGAGGATTGGAGTGATTGTGGCGGCGGTCACGTTGGCGTTAGTGGTGTTTGGATGGTTAGGAGCGGTATTGGGGAAAGCACCGGTGATTAAGTCATCGCTTAGGGTTTTGATTGGTGGATGGTTAGCTATGGCTATTACCTTTGGTTTTACAAAACTCGTTGGGTCACATGCTCTCTGATATGTATGTCTGTGTCTGGTTATGTAACCAAACTCTCCCTAATGTTTCATTCAACTCAATAAACTTGGAAAAACAAATAAAAATAAATCTAATGAGTAGAGTGAATTCCTTTTACAATCTAATTAAAGTTTTGGTCAAAGATACAATCAAAGGCGTCACAATTATAAATTATCTAGTCTTCTAAGATCCAATAAAACCCAAGTTGTTGAGGTTGTAGCAAGAAGTGGGATTTACAAAGGTTTTGCATCGGAGTTGTTCATACCAGTAAATTTGTGACAATCTGTCCCGTAGACCCCACTAACTCCATACTAGCTTATTCCCAGTGAAAGCATGAAGTTATTAGCGAGGTTTGTCCTTCTTTTATATAGCTTTGTTCTCTGATGGGCTGCTCAGATTCGTTCCAGCACAGGATTAAAACCCTGAAAATACTCAAAAGCCCATTAGTGCACATTTATCTTTTTACAACCTTTTTTTTTGTTGGTTTTTTAAAAAAAAAACCTCCAACATTCATCAAATTTACCCTTTTTTAAAACCACACTTCAAGAACACACACTGAGATTTAACCAAGCCATTTAATGTGAACTCGAATAAAGGGATCCAGATCAACAAGAATAACATGTGAGCAATTTTGAACATTAAAATAACAAGGCAATACTCATACTTGTGCTATGTTGATCAAGCATTCTGGACACTAACTAGGAGTTATCACAACCTTCTGAATTGTTGAAGATCAAGGCCCTGATGCTTGTGGGTAGTCTTTCACACTGGCATGCCTTTAATCTGTAAACCCACCCCAACATGTTAAGGCAGCTGGAGATTTTTCTCTTTGAAGAGCACACATTTATTATATATATAATTATTAATATATTTACTCAGGTGCAATTCAGCCTTCTGTTAGTTGCCACACACCTTGTGGATCAGTGATATCACTCGACTTTTCAATCACTGATCCTAGACCAACCATCCAACAATGCAAAATCAATCTGCTTTACTCTGGTAACTCTACCCCTGAATCTCACCAATAATATCATTAGAGGAGTGATTCCGATGCACCTGAGAGGGTGGAGCAAGAACATCATACGATGACGACAGCTCAGCCGAGACAGTAGGAATTACAGATTCTTGTGGAGACCTCTCATCATTAGTTACCAGATCCTTGTCTGATATGACAAGAACCATAGTTACTCTTTGGAATGAAATATCTTCAAAGACAACATTGACAGTTTCTTGAACAGACTGTGCATTTGTTGTAAACATGAAATGCAGTGTTATGTGGAATAAGCCAAAAAGATTCCCTCATCACTCTTAGAGTCAAATTTTCCCAATTGATCCTTATTATTCAGGATATAGTAGAGACATCCAAACAAATGAAAATAGCTCACTGTGGGAGACTTCTCTTTCCACAGTTCATAGGATGTCTTGTCAGTCCCTGGTCGGACATACACACGGTTAATAATATAACAGGCTGTGTTAACAGCTTCATCCCAGAAACGGTGAGGAACTTGATTCCCATGCAGCATAGCATGTGCCATCTCCTGCAAAGGCTTGTTCTTTCGCTCAAAAACTCCATACTGTTCTGGTGTTCTTGGTGCAGAGTACTGATGAGTAATATCCTGATGACCATAGAACTAATCAAACCTGTCACTCCAGAATTCTCCTCCATGATCACTACGAATAGTCTCTATGGGCCACTTCTCACATTTGATCTGCAAGGCGAGTATTTGAAAACACTCAAGTGCACCAGATTTGTCGCGAAGAAATCTCACCCAAGTGTAACGAGTGAAATCATCAACCATAACAAAAATGACACACTCTGAACTTGGATGGGTCCTATCAGATCAATATGGACAAGTTGTAATGCATGATTTGTTCGGATATCTGATAATGACCCATGAGAGACTTGATCTGCTTTCCCTTGTTGCAAGGACCACATATGAAATGTGAATCACCCCTCAGCTTTGGAATTCCTCGTACAACCTCTAGATTTGCTAGTTTAAGCATTGTGCGGACATTCAAATGTCCAATTTCTGATGCCACAGCTCGGTGTCCAACTCAGCAGATGCGTTAAAGCACTGAACTTCCAACTTCCACATGTAGCAGTTATTTCCAGACTGTTTACCTCTAAGTTTTATAGCCCCTTACTTATCAACTGCTCTGCAATCCTTCTTAGTGAATGTGACGTCCAGACTTTCATCACACAGCTGACTGACACTGATCAGATTTGCCTTCTTAGTGAAGAAAGCATAAGGTACGCTGCATTAGGTCCCTCCGGGTAGAGAAAGATTTGTCTCTGAATCTGGCTCGTCATTGTCACCACGAAACTTCGAAAGATACTTGACGTTCAACACATTGGAAGTCTTCATATGAGGAGGCAATTGAAGGCGATAAGCATTGTCGTTGATACGTTCCAACACCTCCACCGGGCCAATTTTCCGAGACCGGAGCTTATTATACTCATGCAAAGGCAGGCGATCCTTAGTAAGAACAACCCACACCTTATCACCAGGTTGAAAAACCAACTCCCTACGCTTGATGTCGGCTTTGTCCTTTTACCGTTGGGAAGAAAATTCCAAATGATCACGAACCTGCTGATGTGTGGTCTTCAAGGAATCCACAAACTCTACCGCACGTCCATGCATACGTCGAGGATCGGGGACTGCTGCCAACTCCAATGGACCCCGCGGTAATAAGCTATACTCAAAAGGACTAAAACCCGAGCTACGGTTAGCCACATGATTATGAGCGAACTCGGCTTGACAAAAACGAGACTCCCACGAATGTATATTGTCACCAACCAAACATCGCAACATATTCCCCAACGAACGGTTAGTTACCTCCGTCTAACGTATGTGAGTGGTATGCCGTACTCATGGTCAGACTTGTATGTAACAATTTCCACAATGATCTCCAAAAATGACTTAAGAACCGTGTATCCCGATCAGAGACAATGGAAGTAGGCAAGCCATGTAATCGGTATATCTCCTGAAAGAAAAGCTGAGCAACCCGTACCACATCCGTCGTACGCTTACAAGGCACGAAATGCGCCATCTTAGAAAACCGATCAACGACCACAAAAATAGAGTCATTACCTCGTTGAGTCCTAGGAAGGCCAAAAAATAAAATCCATACTCACGTCCGTCCAAGGTTGAGAAGGAACTGGTAAAGGAAGGTATAAACCCGCATTCGACGCTGTTCCTTTAGCAAGTTGACAAGCACGACAATAGTAAGATGAGGACACAAGCTGGAGTGTCCAATCCCGACCCACATGCCATTCCGCATGCAACTCCTCGATCATCTTCAACCGCAAGCTACAATCAGGAACACAAAGTTGAACCCCACGGAAAAGAAACTTATCCGCCATAGTAAAATATGTTTGTATGCCTTCCTTGACGTCAGCCAAAATAGCACTGAAAAAGGGGTCGGTTTCATAAAGTTCCGAAAAGGAGGCAAAGCCTGGAACAGCCACATGCAACGTGGTTAATAATGTGTGTCGACGACTCAAAGCATCGGCCACGCGATTTAACTTGCCCACCTTGTGACGAATTGAAAACGTAAACTGTTGCAAATACGCAATCCAAGAAGCATGA
Source organism: Camelina laxa (assembly GCA_024034495.1). Classification (NCBI taxonomy): domain Eukaryota; kingdom Viridiplantae; phylum Streptophyta; class Magnoliopsida; order Brassicales; family Brassicaceae; genus Camelina; species Camelina laxa. Next base: position 31,169,174 of record CM043881.1, read on the forward strand.
AGAGAAGAGACCTTAACTTGACTCTTGAGATGTTTGAGGGCATCATGATCGGTGAACAAAATAAACTCTCGATGCACAAGATAATGCCGCCAATGCTTGATTGCTTGAACCACAGCGTAGAACTCCACATCGTACGTTCTATAACGACTCCGAGCACCCGAAAATTTCTCACTAAAGTAGGCCACGGGACGAGACTGTTGACTTAGAACAGCACCGATGCCCAATTTAGAAGCATCACAATGGAGTTCAAATGGCATTTCAAAATCAGGAAGAATCAAAATTGGGGCGGAAGTCAACTTGTGTTTGATCAAGTCAAATGCATCTTGTGCTGCTACGGACCACATAAACTTGCCATTCTTCATACAATCAGTCAAAGGAGCCACAAAAGAACTGAAATGAGGCACAAACCTTCGATAAAAAGACGCCAAACCATGGAAACTACGGACGTCCGTCACCATTTTTGGTACTGGCCACGACTTGATAGCTTCGACCTTCCCTAAATCCATTGACAAACCCTTAGAAGAAACCACATATCCAAGGAATAACACACGATCAACTCCCAACTCATATTTTTGCCGTGCCACATAAAACGCCTCACGACGTAACCACCAAAATATTTCGCAAATGGTCTTGATGTGCCGTGAGAGAAGAGCTAAAAATCAAAATGTTATCAAAATAGACAACCACAAACTTGCCAATGAATAGTCTCAAAGCTTGATTCATCACCCGCATGAAGGTACTAGGGGCATTCGAAAGACCGAAAGGCATTACCAACCACTCAAATAAGCCGTCTTCCATTCATCACCTGGACAAATGCGAATTTGATGGTATCCACTCTTTAAATCCAGCTTCGAGAAAATTGTAGCACTCCTTATTTGATCAAGTAGATCGTCGAGTTGGGGAATGGGAAAACGGTAACGAACTGTGATATTGTTAATAGCATGACTATCAACACACATTCACCACGAACCATCCTTCTTAGGAATAAGGAGAGCTGGAACTGCACATGGACTCAAACTCTCACGTACGTGACCTTTAGCCACAAGCTCTTCAACCTGACGTCGCAACTCCTCATGTTCCTGAAGACTCATGCGATAATGCGGTCAATTTGGAAGAGCTGCTCCGAGCACCAAATTAATTTGGTGCTGAATATCGCATAGGGGAGGAAGTTGGTGAGGGAGTTCATCCGGAAACACGTCAGAGAATTCTGTTAATAATTTAGCCACCCATGGAGCCAACAACGACGGACGTTCCAGCGAAGTACTTGCTGACAACAACACTACGGCAAAACCCGTGTTTTGAAATTCCTCTTCAAATGCTGATTCCGAACAGAACAACACTTTATCTCCTTGAGAAACCACAATCTCCTTTTCAATACTTCCTTGATCACGGCAACCCAACAGTAAAGAAGTGGTCACCGGATTGGGAACCAACACAATACGCCTGTTCTCAAAGACAAAACTATAGACATTAGTCTTGCCACTATGCGAGACGTAACGATCATATTCCCACGGTCGTCCCAAAATCAAGTGTCCCACGTCCATTGGTACAATATCACAAAAAAAAAAAATTTGTCTTTATAGTACTTGCTGATGGATAAGGACACAAGAGCACGCTGCGAGATGCGTATTTCCGTTCCCTTAATAAGCCAAGTGAGCTTGTATGGCAGCGGATGCACTTCTCGTTGCAGCCCTATTTTTTTAACAGCCTCCTCAAACACCACATTGCGACTACTGCCTGAATCAATAACAAAGCAGCAAACCTTGCTTTTTATCGTACATGTTGAATGGAAGATATTAGTTTGAAGCCAAGGCTCTTCAGCAACCATTGGTGCCAGAACAAACTCGAGCTACCATCATAGCTCCCGTATCTCCTTCGTGTCTCTCCTCTTCCAAGTTATCAGCATCACTCCTTGGATCATCCGCGTCATCCCACACAACATCGACATTGTCCATAAGCAAACACCGACGATTTTTTTGTGAACAAGCTGTCATGAGGTGCCCTGTTCCCCACAAGTAAAACAGCGCAAAGCGTTAGGTCGAGTAGAACGGCGAGGTTGTTGAGCCTCCGGTGCGGTGGTACTAGTCGTCGCTCCCACAGCTTCAACTTCCTTTGCGAAAGTTTGTGGATTCTTGCCGCTATCAACATTAGGTCCTCCCATAATGCGTAAACGGTTGTTTGCCGCCCACGAATTTTGGATTTGTGGTTTCAACCCACCAATAAAACGAGAGACCAGTTGAATCTCGCTATCAAAAATCTCATTCCTTGTGATTAGCAAGAAGAATTCATCCGCATATTCATCGACATTACGAGCTCCTTGTCGTAAGTTTTGTAGTCGAGTATACATCGTACGTTCATAAACGAAAGCCGTAGGTGTTTCTGTAATTTTTCCCATGACTCGATTTTCTCCTTCCCGGTACGTGATCGTGTTGCCTTCGGCTGTGTCCACCACGACGCCGCACGTCCTCGGAATTCTGTCGCCACCAAAGCAACCTTCCTATCCTCGGGAACATATTTGAATTCCATCACTTCATCCACAGCGGTGAGCCAATCTAACAGCTCATCTCCGCGAATGCCACCATGGAACTCTGGTAAATCGAGTTTAAAACCCGACTCCCACCTATTATCTTCCTGGTCTTGCTCTCGCTCTCCTGCTCCCTTGTGGTGTCTTTGCTTCGGCTTACGGTCATGAGCAAACGGGTTGCCACGACTATCCTCCGAACTTTCATAGTCATCACCTTGATGTGGGAGTTGGTTGTGCAAAACTATCTCTGCGAGGGCTTGGAAGGATTGTGCTATAGTTGCCTGAATGTTTTCTTGCATCGACAACAGGGTGTGTCGAAGCTCAGCCCACTCGTTGAAAGACTCCTCTTTTCGTCCTTCGGGTTTCTTAGAGTTACCTGCCGGTGCCATGTTTTGAGAACTAACAACCGAATGCAGATCGTCTTTGGCTCTGATACCAAAACTGGGCCAGCGTAGTTGATAGAAACCTTGTGTTCGTTGATTCCACCGAATAGCCGAACGGAAGGGTTGTCTTGTTGTTCGTTGATTCAAAGAATAACCGAACAAAAGACGATCTTGTGAATCGTTGATTCAAAAAATAGCCGATTAACAAGAGATAAAAGAAAAGCTTAAAGCTTAAAATATTATTCAATAAAGTCTGCCCTCTCCAATGAAGCTAAGAGGCTACTTATACATCGAAAGCAAAGGAACCCTAGGGTGCAGACCGACTAAGAAGTAGTTCAAATCAAAACGTAAAGCCCAAGAAACATAAACGTAAATAAAGCCCAACGAGAAAAAAGAAATAAAAGAAGAAAGCATAAGGTGCGCTGCATCACCCCACTTTACATTGCTCGATCGTTTAGTACTGAGTAAGGTGTCTAGATTTTTAGTTCATTTATTCAGCATCTTGATATTCTTCGGTTGTTCCTCCAGCCGCTTCTCAAGTCTTAGAGACTTAGCCTTCTCTTCACTCAGCTCTTTAGAAAGCCGACATTCATCTGCAGTGTATACCTTTCAGAAATCAGATTGGTGTTGTCTTGGGTTTTCTGTAACACTGTTTTGATGAGAAGTTTTGGGTTTATGATGTGAAGAGGCGAGGCAACGAAACAAGAACAGAGGAAGAAGACCGGAGAGAGTACCGTCTCCTGCGAGGAGAAGATCAAGACGTCGACGAGTCTCTCTTCTCGAGTTAGAAAAAAAATGAGATTCTTCACTTCTTATCTCTCACTGTAATTTTAACTTGATTTTAGTTCTGGAGCTCTGACTCTCTTTTCTTGTTGAAACATCTCCTTTATATGAAAGTTTGCTTCTTTCTGAATCAGTTTTTATCTGATTTGAGTCATTTACAAAGAGAAAAAGTAATGCAAAATGTGAACACCAAAAAGCATTAACAAAAAGAACAACAACAATCCAATTTGTTATGTTTCTTCAGACTGTGCAGTGACTTGATACGAGACTGTACATAAGGCTTCCTTGAAAAACAAGAACCCTTGTATCTGTGTATAAAGTATGAGAATTCTTGATGCTTCTGTAGACTGTGCAATGAGTAGAGACGAGATGTTTCTTCAGACTGTGCAATGAGTAGAGACGAGACTGTACATGAGGCCTCCTTGAAAAACGAGAACCCTTGTACCTGTATAGAAAGTATGAGAATTTGTGATGCTTCTGTAGACTGTGCAGAAAGTTGAGACGAGAACCCTTGTGTCTGTTTAGACGGTATGAGAATTTGCGATGTTACTGCAGACTGTGCAGTGAGTAGAGATGAGATTGTACATGACGCTTTCTTCTTCAATCTTAATATTCCTTGTGACTTTGTTCCATAGATGTATCATGTAACTCCCTTTGCTCAAGTCCTGTACCGTCTTCTGTACCCATTTTGCTTCTCTTGCGCTTGCCGGTTTCTTGAAAAGCTTTGGCATGTTTATCCAATTCACTGGATAGAAAGCATCAGGGGGAAAGATCGTGAAGTTGTATCCAGGTTTGTTTCCTAGTCTCGTGATGACTCTAGAGACTAGGTAAGGGCTGTTGTGTCCCCATATGTTTCCGTCGAAAGTTGTGGAATACTCGTGTAAGAATTCTCGCATAAGCGGATGGTAAATGTCAAAGACCATCACTGCATTGTTTAGTCTTGACCATGTCTTTGTTTTCGGATCCATGCTCTGTGCTCCAATAGCGTTTCTCATTCTTGTTATATCATCAAGGAAGATGATGTCTGTGTCTAGATATACTCCTCCGTATTTGTAGAGCACCGCGAGTCTTGTTAGGTCAGAGAGATTCATGAACAAGGGGATAGAACCAGGATCCATGCGGCCACTCTTTAGTCTTTTCAGCCAAGCTTCGGCAGGAGTGTTCTTGACGAGGAACGGGATATCTATGGTTGCAGCAATAAGGTTGAAGCCTCGATCAAGCAAAGGTTTAAGGATGGTGTATCCTCTGGGAGAGTCTAAGGAGTTGGACAAAATCGCCAAGCATGCGCCAGGATTGGTGGTGAAGAGAGTGTCAACAGCTAACATCTCTCTTGGTCCAAAGGTTTTTGCAGGAGAAAGCCAAACCATAAAGAACTGAGCTGAGCAATTATTCTTGTACAGATCCAAAACTCTTGAATGGAATCTCTTGCTCTTGCTAGTCGATTTCAGTATCTCCAGCTCAGGTAGCTTTCTTCTGAACCATTCAATTCTCTCTTTCTTGCCAGCTTTACGAGGAGGTACCAATGGATCTAACTCGTCCTCTTCGTTATGGTCTGAGTCCACAACTGTGGTACCTAATTCTTCCTTCTCGTTATGGTCTGTCACAACTGTGGTACCTAACTCGTCCGTTTCGTTATGGTCTGAGTCCACAACTGTGGTACCTATACCTTCCTTCTCGTTATGGTCTAAGTCGACAACTGTGGTACCTATGTCTTCCTTCTCGTTATGGTCGGACTCTACAGCTGTTGTACCTAAGTCTTCGCTATGGTTTGAGTCCACAACTGTGGTACCTATGTCATCCTTCTCGTTATGGTCTGAGTCCACAACTGTGGTACCTAAGTCTTCCTTCTCGTTATGGTCGGAGTCTACAACGGTTGTACCTATGTCTTCTGCATCGTAACGGTCCGAGCAGTCCGCAATTGTAACAATACTACTACTAATCATTGTCACGGGATCATCGGTTCTGGAGAGAGGCAAGCCTCGTTTGAACGGTGAGTTGTTGTCAGGAACAACAGATTTTGGGGATTCAATGAAGAGAAGATACAACACGAGTACAGGAATCGCGTAGATCACGAATATAGGTTTCCTTGCTTGCATCTTTAATCCTCTTGAGTAAAAAACAAAGCTCTTGCTAGGTATCCTTGTTTGTTAGCTTCACGGTAGAGAGATTATAGAACGTAAACAGAACAAGACCTGAGGTGGTCGATATATATATCTAACAAAGTTGTCTTGGTTTAGGATTTTAGAAAACAGGAGAGATCCTAATTGGAATTGGATAAATGTATCCTTTTTTGTTTTTCTTAATAATCATATTATTTTACTTGGATATATAATCTTGTATGTATATATGATGATAAATGTTTCCTTTGTTGTTCCTTTTCCTGATTGGAATTGGCGTTGTCTTCGGGTTGCAAGTAAAATCTCTTGCAAGTAATTGGTGGTTTTTTTGGATATACCTTAATCCAATAATGTATAAATGTATCCTTTTTTGTTTTTTCTGAAAAATCATATTATTTTACTTGCATATATAATCTTGTATATACAGTATATATGATGATAAATGTTTCCTTTGTTATTTCTTTTTTTTTTAAATCATTATCATCCTCTATATATATATATATATATATATATATATATATATATATATATTTTTTTTATGAATCTAATGTTAAATTATATTCAAAAGAAAAATAAACGTTTTACATTGCTTGTGTTTACTCTTTCTTAATAGAGAAACAATAGAGAATCATCCTCTATATATTATTAGAGAAACAATATTTGGGTTCACCACTAGGGATGAACCTCTTCATTCACCCCTTTATATAATAAGAAAATAAAATCTATATACATTCTTATAAAATTAAAAACTTAAACCGCTTTTTAATAAACCCAAACCGATATATAATTTCGTTTTAATTATAAAATCTAAACCCTAACCATCTCATTTGTAAACCCAAACCGAACATATAATTTCGTTTTAATTATAAAATCTAAACCCTAACCATCTCATTTGTGATCCCAAGCCGACTTATAATTTCGTTCTAATTGTAAAATCTAAACCCTAACCACCTCATTTGTAAACCCAAACCGATATATAATTTCGTTTTAATTGTAAAATCTAAACCCTAACCACCTCATTTATAAACCCAAACCGACATATAATTTTGTTTTAATTGTAAAATTTAAACCCTAACCACTTCATTTGTAAACCCAAACCGACATATAATTTTGTTTCAATTGTAAAATCTAAACTCTAATCACCTTATTTGTAAACCCAAACCGACACATAATTTTGTTCTAATTTTAAAAATCTAAACTAAACCAATATTTAACTTAATTAAAAACATACAGAATTTGTTTCCTTAATTTGTTTTGCTTTTTAATTTAATTTTGATTTATATTTTAAATGAAATATTAGATAGAAGATTCTGATTGGTTGAGAGGAGAGGGGGTGAACCTAAGTAATTTTAAAGCTGATGTGTCGTCGTCAGAGAGCTCTGTGCACCTTTTAGCAAAATACCCTTAAATTTTCTACTTAATTATATTAACATGCCATTATATTTTTTAAAAAACAATTAACTGAATAATAATTAGATATGTCATCATTTCTCACAAAATTTAAATATCACATATTAAAACTGATAAAATAATTACATACTATTTTAAGGCAAAATTTCACTAAAATTTACTTACAAATATATAAGTCAAAGTTTTATATTGATTTTAAGAAATTTACGGCTATAAAACATATCAATTAATATAAAGTTAATAAAAATAAAGAACATATACCTTATTAAACATATAACTTATTAAGAAAATCATATAGAAACGAAATGTTATTTTTATGTTAGTATTAGAGAAATACCCTAGAATAGCACACATTTGGTTTTTTGTTCCAAAACTAGCACACATGCTAGAATGTTCCAAAACTAGCATTTCTTAATACTGAGTAATTAATAGAGAGAAATATTATTATTTCTGAGCTTATTAATTATACAATTATTATTATTTCTGGGCTTTTTCTTCTTCTTCGTCCTCAACAATTTTCGTGAGAGACTCACCGTACTCCTCTGCTTTCGCCGAATCCATAATCGATCGGAGTATCTTCTTCTTCGTCGTAACGGTCTCCTTAACCTTAGACACCAGAACGATTTGGTTTTTCGAATCATCATCGACTTCCACCACTTTATCGTCAGAGAAGGTTACGATAACGGCGGAAGAAGAAGAGGTGTATCGATTATAGAGTTTTGGTATGTTATTACTACTATTACTCTTCTCGACATTCTCACGCTGGATTCAAGATGATATAAGATTCATTTTTTGCCGATTGCATAAGTTTGCAGAGAGAGTTTGAAGCAGCTTCGTTGGGAGATGCCCATGAAGCTGAACGCAACGGTGAAGAGTTGCAGAGATGGAACATGAATTTGAATCTGGTTCTTATTGTGCTTCTATCTTCGGTGACAACGAGAGAATGTGGCAGTCCCAGTCATCATGTTTCATTTGGTTACCAAGATTGTCACTCTCATGTACCATTTACTAACTTGAAATCTCACCATAGAGAAATAGGAACTGTGTGTAATAATGTGGTAAAGATTATGCAAATGCATGTGTTGAGGGTCTGAAATTCTACAGTTAGATTGCGAGTGTTTGTATCTGTATGTGCTCCCAATGAGAATTAGTAGATGGGAAAATTTTAGCAATGGTTTTTCTTTGATGAATCACATGTCCAAATCGTGGGTGTGTATTGTCTCTCACTTCTCTTACTTTTAAAAAAGTTAGGTGAGGAATGAGGAGGAGGAGGGCATGCCGTGTTGATAACATATACTAATTATGTTATCAAAACCCTAAGATTTATGTGCCGTCCTAGCATTTGCATCAACCAACGCACAAAGTGCATCGATCGATGCACATGCCGAGCATCGTTTTTCCCCGAAGCTTCTCGCCTGATCCTCGTTCCTACAACCATAAAACTCGATCCCAAGCCACAAGAAAGCTTCCTAACGTCCCAAATAATACTCTAAGGCCATCTTTATAGGGAAAACACCAAAGGTGTTCTAAGCCTAAAAAAATTAGTAAAATAATGAATAGTGGCCTAAGAACAATTTTTTTGATCTTGAATAAGAACTGATTTAAGCTCAGTTCTTATTGGTCGTGGCTTCACGTGATTGGCCGAGATTTTTTACAAAGAAAAAAAAAATAAAATGTTTGTGTGTTTAATTAATTAAGTAATATGTTTGTGTGTTTAATTAGATAAAATGTAATATTTGATATTACTATGAAGCAAAATTTATGTATAGTACAATAATGTTAATAAAACTATACAGCAAACAATAAGTATATTTCATAAGATTTTTTACATCTATGTTAGTAAGTATTAATCACTCAATCCATAAAAAAGTATCAGAATATAAAAATGTTGAAAAATAGTTATGATATGTCTTCATAGTCAATATATTATAAGTGAGATAATAAAATGTGATAATAGATAGTGAATGTATACCGGAAAATAAAGAAAGAAATAAATGTGAATTTTTTTTTAAAAAAGAACAGTTATATATCGCTTAATAAAATAAACTTGACATTTATATAAATTATTTTTTAATATTGAATAATTATAATTATATTCAATGATTTGCATTAATAATAAAAATTATAGTCTCGCACAACCTGCGGATTATATATCTAGTTAATATATAATATGGACATTAAGAGCTTTGGTGTGAAGTTTTGATACGTGAGTCACAAAGCAGTTAAGTTTATATATCAAAACATCATATTATAAATAATCGTCTTCCGTATTTGACTGATAAGTGAAAAAGTGTTTACCATTTAAGATTCCTTCGAAATCTTTGGTTTCTCTCCGCAGTCTTACATTCACTGAATTGGTTGGTTTGGTTGTAATTCTGCTTGTTGTGATTAGAAGTACTAATGATTTGGAATCTTTGTACGGAGCTATGCTTTCTAATTTTCATGGTCATGATAATGGCGGAGCTCGTGGTGATTACAATGGATTAGGAGCTTTTGCTTTTTCTTTAAATTCGGATCAGAGACTTTCTCAAGAAAACAAAAAGTTAATATGATTGATTTTATGGTGTTCAGATATCTTCTTATAATTAAAAAAGGAGTACGTTTAAAAAACTGACTGAAATCATTCTATTATTTACAGCAATTGCCACTGAATACATAATAAAAGAGACTGAATCGTGAAATTGAGAAGGGTAAATTTGTCCGAAAATTTCAAAAAAAAAAATCTGATCCATTAAACGTAGGATCCGCCTGTTTTTTTCAGCAAACCCGGTTCCATCTCATTTGGGCCTGACACGAAGAAGGCCATATTAGCGTTCCTATTTAATTATAAGAAGATTGTCCATCAGCCCATACTTAACACTATCGACAATCAATCTCATGAATATTCCAAAGATAAACTATGGGACTAAAATCTCACCTTCTAAATGGTAAAAATACAATATTAACCATAATTAAGGTTTTTTTGGCTGTTTTAGATTAAATATAATAAAACCAGTAAGTATTTAAATAAAAACATAGTAGCTCAGCGGTTGCGAGCTCATACAAGTCATTAGAACAAGAAACCAATGACTGCATCTCACGCTTACCTCCGAGACGTGAACTCAAAATCACTCATTGATGTCCAGAAGCAGCCAAGTCATCTTTCAAAGAAACAGGCTGTTCTAATGAACAGTTTACGTGAAATTGTAAGTTGACTTACATTCAAACCTCGGTACCCATAAGGGCTTCATTCACCTCACCCAAAATCACCAAGCTCGACCCGACTATTCCAAAGCACAAGCAAACAGTTGGTTCATAAAGTGGCACCTACGAAGCAAAACAATTATATATATATATATATATATATATACATATATGAGATTGTCAAATCTAAATTCACTAAACAACCCAACTTTTGCCTTTATTTTCTTCTATTAACAATCCTGTAAGAATTTTTATTGGCAAACCAATTAAGTTGTTGAATTCTTAACAAAATTGAGTACACAATCAATAGGTTAACTCTTACAACAATTGGCTGTCCGAGAAAGACATATTAAAAAGAGAAGAAGACAAAGAACTTACGGCAACACGATGACTAAAATAGCTTAGCTATTCGAGAATCAATCGGAAATTTCGAAGCTTGATCCACTATAATATCCGCCGATAAACTCTTTCGAGAACACCACTACATATCAATCAACAAATTGACTACAAATTCACGATTTCAGCAGCATACATTCCGATTAAAAATCTCGAGAAGGATAACCACACATGGCGGATTTGTGGTACAAGGTTGATGAGTAATTTCCATCGGTCACTAGGAAGATGCAAGAAAAATTAGAAAAGGGGTGTGAGAAGATGGGAAAGTTTGAAGAATTGTAAAAAGAAAAATAAAAGAAGAAGACGTCTTTGTCCTGGAAGAAAGAAGAAGAGAGAAGAAAGAAGGCCTATGGCCCACTTAATGTAGTTTAAGCCCGAGTGATTAGTGGGTTTCTTTTGTGTTTTTGTAATATTGTCTTTATTACATATATTACACAGATTTGTAATAATAGATTAGAATTAATTAACTTACATATATCCATATTTTTTATACTAACCAAACAAATATTATACACACCTTTTTACTTTTAACAAGTAATTTTACTTGAAAAGTTTCCAAACAAAAGTATTTTTATTTGTTTCAAAACAATAGGAAACAAATTTACAAATCTATATATTATCCGATAAAAGTTTAAAAATTCTAATTTTAAGTTATAATCTATATAAAACATAAAAAAAAATGATATTGTTTTGTGTTGTAACACGGGTCCAAACAAGTTATAAGTTAAAATTTAAAATATTATAAACATTCAAAACTTATAGAGTGTAAATATCACTGGATGGAACTATATGGTAGGACGAGTTTGGACCGACATTCATATCACTTTAAAATAATTTCACATGGTATTACAACATGGGTAAATCATTTCATCCGGTGAAATTTTACACTTTTTTATATATCCATATATCCAATAACACATGTCATATACCATATATTCTTAACACACTTTTTTATATATCCATATATTCTTAATTACTGTAAGAATATATATATATATATATAATATTATAACATTTATATTAAAACTCAAAGAAACTTGATCTACTTACATATACATATATATATGAAATAATTGCATGTGGTGTACCACTGAGAAGTTTGTAAAATATCAAACAATATAAAAAATTATAATATGTAATTGACCATTTTTATTAAAAGATAAAAATTAACTAACTCAAACAATAGTCATTTTAACAACACACAAACTCTAAAAAATAAATATTCCAATTCACAATACTAATATTATATAACAATACTACAACAATATCAATATATGACCCCAAGAAAAACATAAACCTACTAATTCACTTTGATAAATAGTAAAACACTAAAACTTACACTTAAATTCGATGTATAATACAATAACTCTTACCCTAAATAACTAACAATCGAAAATACAACAAACACAATATGTAACATCCGTGTTCCGAGAATAGAGTTTGAGTTATGTTGAGTAAACCAAAGAGTAGATTTTAATTAATTTTGGTTTAATTAAATCTTGGTTTAATCTAATTAAACCAAAAACCCTTAATCTCTTTCTCAAAGTCACGCCTCCTCTCATGTTTTGTGTTTTGGTCGACATTTTCATCAGAGGGAGGGAGAGAAAGAGAGATAAACCTTGGTTATTTGGTGTAAAGGAGAAAGAGAAGGAAATCAAACTTTTTCCTTAGAGTTAAGAGAGAAACAGAAATGTCAGAGTTTGGGGGAAGGAGGATCCGACTGGTCAAATCGTTTCGAAAGGTACTGATTTTTGGTAGGGTTGTAGATAAGAGATTTTTGTACACTCTCCTTTTTACAGAAGTGAATTTGGGTTAATATTTTAGGAGATATTGGCAGTTTCGTGGGGGTGTTTCTTCTCATTCGCGGATTGAGACCAGCGGGTGTTACGGGGACGATTGCGGTTTCATCTATAATCAGATCGTGCTGAAATTTTGTGGGAAGCTTCTGGACGTATATACCTTGCTTTCACCGGAGGGATTAGAAAGTTAACGGTTAGTTTTGATTTCGTGGTTTCACTTGTGAGGTTGTTCTTTTCTGTTTTCTTGGCAGTTTGTTTTCAATATTTGTTTGTTGTTGTGATTGGTTGTAGGAACAAGTTTGGTTGTTCTTGGATATTGGAAAGCTTCTCATTTGGTTGTATTTAGTTTTGTGAATCACTTGTTAAAGTAAGTGCAAGACCATGGCTTATCTAAGCTGGAGATTTCTCTAATCTGCTTGTTTATGTGTTGTTTGGCTTGTTGATTTGTTGATTGATGATTGTTGGTTGATGGTTAGAGATGTCTCTATTGCTTGTGTGTATAGCCCAGTAGATGGGAGGATTGCCTTACTGAGTGTTTATTAAATACTCATGCATTGCAATATGTGTTTGTGGTGCAGGTAAAGGCAAAGTGTGACCGTGGAATCAGGGCGATGAAGAGGAGTATGTTCTAGTGGTTCGCTTGGTTGTCTGGTTTCTGTTAGGTTGCTAGAGTGGAGTCCTAGAATGTTGTTTAGGATTGCTGGTTCTTTGGTTTATGTTGTTTGGATCATTAGTTTATGATTTGGAATTAATATTGGCTATTTATATTTATTGGATATTGGTAATGTTTTCCGCTGATGATTGTGATTGTGGTTAGGTGGCTAGTGGATATGGGACCACTAGTTGTATTTTATTACTATATTATAGTTATATATTTATTATTAAAAAAAACGGGTCGGGTCGTTTCAATTTTGTATCAGAGCCCTTACGGTTCTAGGTTTGGGTTCACTAGGCTTTGTGCTGTAGATGTTTGGGATTGCATGTCTTGATTGATTATGTGAATTAGTCAATTGTGTGTGGCATGGAGTCTTAGAACATCCTCTTCGAGCCTACTGTGTGATTCCACGGTGAGTTTATATTTTCTGTGTTTATAATAGAAATTGTTTGCTTGGCCTTCTGTTCATGGTAGTGCTGATGGCTAGAGGTGGTGCTATTGCTGGTCGTGGAAGCGGACGTGGTCGTGGACGCGGACGTGGTTG